>VYXH01009505.1:5131-101430 GCA_013397275.1 Burhinus bistriatus
GGGGGGGGGGGGAATCAGTGTTGTGCATTTAATTTTTGTGCCCGTATGAGGTGGTATCTTTCTTCTTTATATGAGTTTACTTGTAAGAGGGGAGGAGGTGACAACCTTGTGATTTCTGATTTCTTTTTATGAGACCCGAGTAATCAGTGTGTTCTCATTACTATCTTTTGAAGATCAATTTTGGGGACTACGAAAGGCTTAGACTGAACAAGTCTAAACTTCTTCTCACAATGTTCTTCTGAGGCTTTTGTTCCTAGATTTCTTGTATCCAGAGCAGAAAGCAGAGGCTTTTGTTCATGCATTAATTTGGAACTGATCAACATTTTTAAGTGATGTGGAGTCCATTAGGAGCTTGCACTGTTTGGCTCATTCCTGTCCTTCCCTTGCCCCCAGGCACCATATATCCACTGGATTAAAAAAAAACAGTGAGAGGATTCAAAGATGGGTTCGATGATGTAAGTCTTGAGTTTGCATCTGGCAACACGTGTGCAATGGCTTGTTTGGATAGTAGAGGTAGATAAATAGTTTTGTGGAAGTTATGGGTGTGTTTGTGGTTTGTGTTGTCAGTTAATAAGAATATTAGTGTGGCTTTAGTTTTATGATACAGCGTTGTTACGAAGCATTTTCTGATTTTCAGTGTTTCTGAGGTACCTTTAACAAAGCAATGAGGTATTTAAAAAATAAGCCTAAGAACAGTCAGTTGTTTATGAAAGCTTTTGTGTGGAATGCGCAATAGCTGGTATTCTCTAGGATTGCCCTAATATTGGAAGAGGCTCACAGTCCTGCTGTCAGGTGGGTTTGTGACAGATTTAATGTGGAAGCCTTGTGCTTGTATGCAGCTACAGAGTACTAGAAGCACTTTAAAGGTCAGAGTAGGTAGTTGATTTGGAGAATATTGTAAAAAATCTCTAGAAAATAGAATAACCGGTAACATTTGTAGCGCTTGAGATTCTTGTGGTAGCTGTCTGTTGAGCAATACCTTTTTTATCTTTTGTAAATAAGGTGCTTGAGGGATGGATTTTGGTATTTTTGCATCGTTTTATTTTCTAAGAAAGAAAGGTGATATTTTGAAATGTTATTTTCAGTTAACAATTTGACGTTCATGAGTATAGAATGTTAATAACAGAAGAATATAAAGCATACCTGCTTTTAAAAACTGGTTACATTTGTGTCACTACAAATAACCCCCCAAAAGACTGCTTTCAAGTGCTGCAGTGTGATGGTTTTCTGTCAGAGTTCTGAGTATTGCTATGTAGTATTGTGTTCTCCAGAAGGCTGTGAGTTAGCCTGTGGTTTGTGCATCCATGCATGGGGACAGACACACATACGCACAGAGGAGAACCAGGTAAACAAGGGAAATGTCAGTAGAAACTCAAAGCTAAGTACAAAGTTTATGTGGTAGAAAGAAGCACGTGAAATGTTACTTAAAAATTGTGTTGGGCACTGTATCCCCTTCCTGATTGGTTTCACGCCTCAAATTCTTTCCTCTGTTTTTGAAAAGCACTTTGGTCCTTATGCCTGTACTTTTTTCCGCTTCATCCACCTTTCAGTATTCCTGTTGTTTTTGTTTTTTAGTTTTGTTTTTTTTTTTCCCCTTCATCTTACAGTCTGTCATTAAATG
Organism: Burhinus bistriatus; assembly: GCA_013397275.1. NCBI lineage: Eukaryota > Metazoa > Chordata > Aves > Charadriiformes > Burhinidae > Burhinus > Burhinus bistriatus. The sequence continues at coordinate 6,753 of VYXH01009505.1, forward strand.
TACTTGGCTTATTCCTTCTCCCAGAATCCCCCATTATTTCCCTCCCAACCCCCAAAGAAATTAAGGACCTGTGTATTAACCATGTGTGAGTCTTCACTAAGTGTCGTGTCTTTTCTGACTGCTGGATCTTGGAGGCATAGGCTGGTGTTCCTTACAGTGCCCTGGGGGGTCCTGGCCGGAGGATGTGTAGTAGAAATAATTTATGCTTTACAAAGTATAATATTCTGTAACATGGAATCTGCGGAAGAAAGGACTCTGGTGCCGGCTGTGGGCAGGAAAGGAACCGGTAGTCACAGACGAGGTGCAGGCTGGGAAACGGGGGGATGGCTCTGGCAGGGGCTCAGCAGTCTGGGACGAGAGGCGTGCCAGGGAGGTGTGGGCTTGGTGTGGTAGAGATCCTCATACTGGGAGGCCTGCTGTTGGATCCCCTGTGTTTCAGTGCTTGAAGACGGCTGGCAATATTGTTTGTTCTCCCCTGGTGTTGGGATGTTGGCATGTTTTTTTCCAATCCCTTTTGGACTTAAATGGCTGTTGCTAAGGGAGGCAAGGCCTTCGGGATTGGATTTTCCATTGTGCGTGATGCTCTGAAAATCATGAGGGCCTGGAGTACTTGCATTTCTAGCCTTTCGTGCTGAGTGTTTTCCTTTTGTTTCAGCCGATACAGAGGAGGACCTCTGAATTTACCATCTAGTTATCTATATGCCCTGCTATGGATGTAATTCAAGATGTTGGTGAAGATATTTAAGGAGGATTGTCTGAGTCATAACCAGGGATCCTCTAGGCAAAGAAGAGTTAGTACTTGGTATGCAGACCGCAGTAAACAGAGGTAGCACATGTGTGCATACGCAGTCTGTATAGGCATATGAAATGGCCACAGGTCAACAAGACACAGTAGAATGTAAGTCCTGTTACTAATTTAAGAAAAAAAACCAATAATGAGTCCAAACCTAGTAGGAAATAAAATTTTAAATGTAGTTTGCAATGACCTGAAAGGAGGTTGTAGCAAGGTGGGGGTTGGTCTCTTCTCCCAAGTAACAAGTGATAGGACAAGCGGAAAGGGCCTCAAGTTATGCCAGGGGAGGTTTAGATTGGAGATTAGGAAAAATTTCTTCACCAAAAGAATTGTCAGGCATTGAACAGGCTGCCCAGGGAGCTTGTTGAGTCACCATCCCTAGAGGTATTTAAAAGATGGTAGACGTGGTGCTGAGGGACATAGTTTAGTGGTGGAGTTGGCAGTGCTAAGTTAACGGTTGGACTCGATGATCTTAAGGGTCTTTTTCAAATAAATGATTCTCTGATTCTCTGATTTTATTCTTTCAGTTTTCTTATATCAGGTTTGAATGGAGGTTTCACGGGAGTCTTGTGTGCACCATGACATTAGGAGTAAGCCACAATACCAGGAGGTGAAGAACACTGGTCTGCGTCTGCTGAAGTATTTTAAGTTATTTACTTGTAGTAATAATTAAGTTGTGAAGAGGTGTGTGCATGTGTGTGGAGAAGAGCTGTCTTGTTTTTCTTTTCATGGGAGGACTGTATTTGGGAAACTCTGATAAATGCTGACTGGAAAGTGAGTAGTAGTTTCTGAACACTCTTGAGTGAAGAAAAGCATCATTAGTCTGGCAGATTGTCAGCAGCAAATGGTGCATTAATTTTTGGCACAAAACTCTTACTAGTGAAAAAAGAGACTTTCCTTTCTGTTCTTAGTAATAAGCATGATGGACTGATTATCTGTTCCTCAGCAGGCTAATGTTGTTCAGCTTCTTTTTAATATCCACATAAGACAGACACAATGCTTTTGACAAAAGTCCTTTTATATTTTATTAAAAACAAAAAAATACTTTCTAATATACTGAAAATCTACATCCATCTACATAGCTAACTTTTCTTTGAATAACTTTATTATGATTACAAACTATGTATAAACTATTAAAAAATTTCAAATGTTATTTAAAGATAAAGAGACACCACTATTAAGCTGTGCATTGAACTGCATGGAATATGGTGAGTCTCATCCGAGGCCAGTTTTACTTCCTCAGCACTTTGGAAGTACTGTTTTATGTCCACTACTACTGGTAGTAATATAAGGAAGTAATATTTTTTTATTTAAAATGTTTATTTACACTCGAATTAGGTGATCTCTAGCGATGTTGGAAAGTTTAGTAAGCTCAACATAATGATCTAGCTCTTTTTTAACCTAAATAGTAATAGAAGCATTTTTCTTTACTGAATTGTTGCTTTAAGTGTTAGGGTGCCATATTTTAACGCTCAATGTGATTCTGCCCAAGTTCTTAGAGTTCAGCTAACACAAGTCCATAAAAATTGTTTATTTTCATATGGCAGTCTGTTTTGATAACTAGAGTAATTTCCACTTCCTTTGGGTGGTGTAAATAAACCTGGGTATGAAGAGCTACAGTGATTAAAAAAAGCAGAAAAGTACTGCATAAGAAGGAAATGTTATTTAGTTGGAATTGAATTCTTCAATAAAAACAAGATTTACAAGAATGTGAAGATGTAATTAAAAAGTTAGAAGTAATGTTAATACCACAATCAAGTCTTTTCCTCATTTCTCATCTGAATTTGTAGTAGTTTCATCGATTTGCAGCAGCTCTGTATCTTTTGAAATTGCATGCACATATTGAATGCTTTCATAATTTCTGTAACTGCAAATATGCTGGATTACAACTCGCTTTGATTTGCTATTCACCACAAAATGACAAAAGTCCGTATCTATTTCCACTTTTTAAATAAAGAACTTATCTCTATTTTTTGCTTTACTCCATTTTGTTTAACCTGGAAGCTTCAATGTTCATTTACTTGGGTGAGAAATACAGTGGGTAAAGCACTGGCTAGGGATTTGTAATAATTTGGTTCTCTTTCCAAGTGTGTCACACGGCTGCTGCGTGGGCTTAGAGAAGTTTGGTTATCATGGTATGTTTTCATCTGTGCGTTGGGGATGAGGCCATTGTTTGCTTGGTAAACTCTTCTTGTGTTTATGTCCCCGAACATACATAATGTCAGCTGTCATGGACCTTAAAGTATGTGAGCTGCTACTTTATGATAAATGCAAATGCTTAATTGAAAAATACTTTGTAGCAGCTGTGGTAGTTGAAATGAATAGCAAATAGGCTTTATGTGCTTTATATTAGGATGGAGAAAAGGTAAATGTATTTTTAAATGGCCCCATTTAAAAAAAATCCATTTAAGTAGCCACATATAATCATCCCAGCTGATGCACAGTCTCACTTTGCCTAGTATATGTGAAAATGCTGTTGTTGAAAGAAAATGTCCTTTACGGTATTTAAAAAAAAAAAAAAAAGAGAGAAATTATTCATAAAAAGTGGGTAGAAGCAGACTGTGGTACAGCAGCTAAAGTATTTTTAATGCGTCATATTAAAAGATTAAAAAAGTTAGACTCTTCAGTGTATTGTTGTCATGGGAATAGAAATTTGAATGATTAACCCCCTTCTATTTATAGCTGTTTTCTCAGAGTTAATATTCCTGTTCCAGTTAACTTATAGGTAAATTTTATGAGAAGGCAGAGCAGTCCTTGCCTTAGTCTGTCACTGCAGCTAATCACTTTAGTGTCCTCAAGTTACTTTTTTTGTAATGTGAACTTCGCAAATCATGTCGCTATATTTTCAGATATATTTGTACTTTGATAACTTGTCAACTTCTATTGCATGGAACTACAGGATTTAAAGAGGCCTTCAGCATTTTGTTGGCTCCTTTTGTCCTTCTACCACTACTTGTCCATTTTTAAAATACTGGTATATCCCTCCTTGAGACTGATCTTCTGGGGTTATTGGCTCGTGAGAATGAGATGCAGGCTGTGTGCGCTATACTGAGAAAGCTCCAAAGAGCCAGACCTAATATATACCAATTATTAAGAAAATTTCCCACCCTCTTGATGCCAAAAGTTGCTTCTTCATTGTTAATTTAATTGGGGCTTATTGGCCAGGAAAGTAGCATGCTACTTTTACTGTGGTTTTTAACTCTGTCTGTGGAGTAATGAAGGGTTTCTACGTATGTAATGGCGGTTTTCTTGATAAACAGGCAGTGTGGCTGGTTAGAGCCCTGATATAAAAAAGAGTCTTCAGAAACAGCAGCATTCCTGAACTTTCAGCTCAAGCTTCTACATTTTGGTGATTAACAGACCTGGTTAACCTGAAGAAAGATTTCTTGGGGTGCGGTGGCAAATGAAGTGGTGTCAGTGGCGTTTAATTTTCTGTTGTTGTGTGATGTACTTTATTTCCTTGTGATTTACTTGTGAGAAGTAAAATAGGATTATAGAGGGGCTTTGTTTTCTTTCTGACTTCTCATGGGAGAGAATTTGAAAGGAGTTAGGGCAAATATTTTTCAAGTCTCTTGCACCCCTTGGTAAATCCCTCTTTTGCTGTCAAGTGTAGTGGTGAGAAATTTTTATCATAGTCAAGCTGTTATTGTTTGTGTGCAAACTGAAAAGCCTTGTCTTTCATTATCAAGAGTCGCTTTTTTGATTTCTGATTTTACGGTGTATTTTAAGAATTGCTTTCTTAACTCCAAATGCTGCGGCTCCAATGCTCTTGTATGCACCCAGGTTTATATACCTTGTACCCTACTACGAATACTGTTGTATGGTGGTGAAGCAACATGCTCTAGAGCAGAAAGTTGTTCTGACATAGTGAAGTGGTTGTCAAAAGAAAGTCTGTCTAGTGGTTTGCTCTGGAAAGAGGAGAAGCTCATTCTCATTTATCAGAGAAGGAGCGAGCTTTTAGGTGCCTATTGCTAGAAACTGCTGTAAATATTTATCTTGTAATTCAGTGGTAGCAGGAGGATAAATACATTCTCCAGAATGCATCTGCTGCATCCTCTCCTCAGTCCTTCCACACCTTGCCTGTGAAAATGTCGTAGAACATACCATTTTCAGCCCAGCCTTTGCCAGCTTCCTCTTTAGTCTTGTGGTTTTAGAGGTGTTACTGGTCACAGTTCATCCCAGTGTCAGGAATTGCTTTGCAGTCTGATCATATTGAACATAGAATTAGTCTTAATCTGGTTAGAGCAGTTCTATTCACCGTAGCGTCTACGATACTAAGGGTAAGAAGTTGTCCACCTGTGTTAGGGATCTGCCAAGCAGGTTGCTCTCTTTATGGAGGAACCTTATTCCCCAAGGATTTCTGTGCTCTGCCAATGCTGCTGTCACACGGGGTCGTAGCTGTTGTTACTCTTCATGCAGAATTCATGAGTTGTCATGCTGAAATTATGCTTGATATTTTCACATTTTTTTCTGAAAAAAGTCCAACTTCAAAATACCCACCCAAAACTCAACCAAACTTCCATGAGCAGAACCTGGTAGCTGCATACTTGTTCTTGTTGAGTTATTCTTCCTGGGTTTGATACGTAGTGACTTTATTAAACGCAATCAAGTTTATTAATTTGGTGGGGAAACTTGTTTTTTTAAAAAATAAATAAAAATTGGTGGTGGTGCTAGGAATTATTTATCAGGTCTAACAAGACAGAATCTTTGATAGCCGCACACTTTTTCTTGTGGATGTACCAGATGATCAAGAAGGTTATAGAATGTTTATGTAAAGAGGCATTAAGGGAGGCAGTCTATCAATATATATTGCATTGCAGCTTTTATTATAGTGAAGAAAAAATAGTTAGCAAAAGGGATAAAATAATCTTGCTATAAATACAGGTATTTATGCAAAGGATTCTGTTAGAACCTGGGGATGTGATTGTTTAATTTTGTATTAGAAAATTTGGTCTCAAAATCACTTCCAGATACATTCTATATTGTAAACAGTGCACTAATTGCCATTGTACTGCTGATCTTAAATTCGTACATGAGGGCTAAAAGGAATAGGGATATTGTCGAGCTTTTGTCATTTCAATGTTTCAGAGGAAGTGTAAGAATTAAACCAAAAGCCCAAACTTGTATTCAGGCTTGCTATTAGTTTTCTGTTCAGTTTTGCCTCTCTTTCCTCACCTTTTAAAATGCGTATCAGGTTTGCTGTTGAGTAGCTAATACCAGCAGGAAGGTGGCTGTCCTTGCTTTCTTCAAACTCTGCTCCACGTTCCCCTAGTGGTACTTGTCCTTTCTGTTTTGTAACACAGTTGAGGTTCTTGGAGGGCTTCCATACACACACTGAGAACCTGAATTTGTATATTCTGGCGTATAACACGCAACTCTTTTGATAACACCTTGAGTTTTCAGCACTGGACTATGAGGCAATAGAAGTCTCGCTACCTGAAAGAAAGGGAGTGGGGAGCAAGAGCAAACTAAAATGCACAGTTTCGTTACCTAAAAGAGCTTAATAGATTTGCTCTTGAGTGTTGGATATAGCTGAAGGTAAACTGCATTTGTTAGATGCTTGAATTTTTCCTCCTTCATCACCAGAAATCTTCTTAGTGATTACTTTTAGTTTCAGATAGTGTTCACTATATACATGATGATAGTGATGAAATACTGTTGATATTTACCATGTGGTAATATTTGGAATCAAACAGCAAGTTGGACCACAGCAGCATGTCTTTGAAGTACACTTAGCTAGACACTACTGTGTTCATTTGTAGTCTCCTACAATCCACACTTTGGAGTTTGTTTTTAGCATGAAGAACAAAGCCTTTAAAGTGATATCTTGAGCAGAGTGGGAAGTAGCTTCACAAAATGGCTCATGACAATTAACTACTGAAAAATTAATTGTTTAGTCTTGCCCTTTAACTAGTTAAATATGCACACAACAAGAAGCAAAATTCAGGAACTAAATAGAAGTAAATTTGCATAGTTTCACCATATTAGGCATTTAAATGGGAAGTGAAACACCAGCATATGAAAGTAGTGAAGAAAATAGACTACACAGAAGAGGTCACAAGAAACAGACATCACGAGTAGTCCTATTAATGTTTCAAATAACTAAATAATTGTGATAAGATCTTTGCAGAGCCAAGATGAAGACTCACTGTTTTATTTCTCTGCAAGTAGATATTTATTCATTTAGTAATTTTGGGGTGGAACCAGTAGGTTTTTTGCAGTGTTTTTACATCTGTGATGCACTAGTAAGTAGAAAATGCATCAACAATAAGGGCCATATTCAGGTACGCTGAATTCTGAGGAGATGCCTGGTCAGTAAGAGCTGTGCACCCTGAGTCTTTCAGAGTTTAAGCCAATCAGAGGGAAATCATGGAGGAGGACTTCATGTCTGAAAATGGCCTTGAGCTTGTTAAATGAATGTACGATTTCTTTATCAAAAATGATGGTGTGGAACAAATTTTGTTCCTTAACAAGTCCTTGTGTTCTCTGTTATGCCCCACAATTAACTTAGCTGTAGCAGTAGGTTTTAAAACAAAAGTATGGGCCATAATTGTGGTGTGACACAGGACCAAAAGAACCAGTGCTTCACTGGCATCTCATGGGTACAGGAATTGCTGTGCTGCTGGGAATTAATGTCCCCCTCCCCGAGACTTCTGTTTTCAAATACTGCTTTGGATGTAAGAAAATCCATGCAGAATCAAATTTTTTATTATTGCTTGCAGTCTGTTTTAAACTTCAGAAAGATGAATTTTAGTTGTACGACTGCTGAGGGTGCGCAGTGATTGCAGACCAGTTGATCAGCGGTTCATTAACGCTTGCAAACATCTCTGTAGATGTCGCAAGGGTTTGCGCAGGGCGGTGGCTTTGTTTGCACCTGCCTGAACTGCTGCTCAGTGGTCAAGTTAGCTCAGCCTCAAGCCTTTGAGCTTCCCACTCTGTGTGTGCGTGTACCTGTGTGTGTGCATATAGGTATGGATTTCTTGGAAGAGGAGCACTGCGCTGTGACCGTGGCTTCTAACTCTTCACTTCTGTAAGCCAGATTTAGTGAACCAGATCTAGAAAAGCACCAGCACTGGTCTGGAGGTGTAAGCGATCTGTGGGCTCTCGGAGGAGGTAGAACTTGCATCTTCACACGGATGAGTCTGTTCAGGGTAAACTATTTATTTCTTTGTCACCATCTTTGCAGCTACTGGACCAGTTGGGTAATCGCTTGTGCCCTAAACTGGATTGATATTGGCAATGAGCTGGAAAGTGTTACTCATTTGACTCCATGTTTATCAAGCAATATAAAGCAAATCTAAGCACTTGTTTGAGTCATCTGAAATCGTAAAATCACTGCATTTTTGTAAAATGGTCATGCACAGCCTAGAACTGTGTGCTTTTTGAACTATAGAGTACCCTCAGATCGAGTACATTCTCCAGCCCAGAACCTCTCCTAGGTTATTTTGGTATTCTGCGGTTGTCATTGTAAGTTATCAGCACTGGCAGCCAGCCCTCTCTAATACTGAGCGCATTTGCAGGGTTTCCCACTTACAGAGACTTTGCTATTCTTGATCTCAGCACACTGCTCTCAAGTCAGAGAATGATTGCTTGCCTAACAGAATGAGAGAGGAAAAATTTGCTATCTACTAGAGTCTTTTTTGTTAAGCTTCATTAACAGTGGTGTGTTCCCCTTCTGCTTTGCCCGGAGGCATTTCTTTTGAAGGTGGCAGAGCAGAAGAAAAATGGTTGAATCATTCTGGGAAAATAAGAATAAATTATTTTAGTTTGTTGATCCTAAATTGTGCAGGTGATGCCTTGCCATCTGGAAATATCTGTTCTTTGCTCCTTTAGTTGAAGGTCCTTCATTTTCCAGTGCCAGTAAGAACCCAAAGTCTTTTACTCATTTGTTGACTTCACTGTAAGGGCAAAAGATTGTCATTTGTCTCACAACTTCAGTCATACTGAGTGCTAAACTACAGTGAGTAGGAGGATTACTGGGTTGGTTAACCCTGGGCACCATCGGAATACATCACTGTGAAAGAGGGATTCCCCTCTACTTCTTCCCCCAGAATTAAATCCAAATGTCAGTAACTGACACCCTGTTAGAAATCAGTATTTTCAAAATAAAAGAGTTGATGAAAACTTGCAAGATCTTTTTAGTATTGTCTTATAGTTCTAAATTGAAAGGAATTTAGCAGCGTGTGTAATCAAGTAAAAAAAATAAAATTAATTGTAAAGCATATTAGTATGTGCTTGTGTGAGTACAAATTTCTTCTAAACAAGGCTGTTGGACACTGAAGGGGACTTCACAGAGGTGAGCCTGAGGCTGCGTCTCTGGGTAGGGTGAATGTGGCTTCGTTAGAGGGTGATTCATAGCAGTTGAGTATAGAGCTCCTGCTCTGAATCACCCACTGGATAAATGTAATTATGATACTGAGTTCTTCTTAATGAAGACATGTGACTGAATTTAACTTCAAATCACGTTTCTAACTGTTACCCATTTAACTTAATAACACTGACACATTTTTTAGTTGTTCATGAAAACGCTTTGTGGTCTTTGTTTTGTCCATCTTAAAGGAAAAAAAAGGCAGTAAACTGACTTGTAGTTCTGACATAGATCTCTTTTTGCAACTCATTTGGCTTAGAGCTTGGTAATCTGCAGTTTCTGTCTCTGCTTGGTTTTGGTTTGTGTTTTGTGTTTGTGATGTTTTTGTTTGTTTTGTTTTGTTTTTTCTGTGGGTATTTTTACGGGATGAGAGCTTGTAGCTATAGGCCTGTTTTGTTTTGGTTAAAAGATTTTGTACGGGATAGGTGGGTTTCATAGGGCAATTGTGTTCTGCATTTTAAAGTGACACATTTCAGAAAAGGTTGAAGCTTTTTCTTTGAAAGGATATTATTAGTTTTTGACCAACTACCAACACCTGTGAAAACAGAACACAAGGAAGAACACTGCTGTGTGTATAACGGTATGCTGTCCATTATCGTTAAAATATTTTGTCTCTTGATATTAGTGCAGAAATAAGTGCCACCTTTAAAAGGTCAAAACTGGTCTCTGCCGTTGAAGAGACTATGGGTACTGCATAACGCTGCTTATGTACAGTTCTGCTGTTTGGATCAGCCTGCGTGCAACACTGTGCAACATATAGGAAACAATTTTTTCAGATTCAAACTTTAACTTGTATTTTCAACATTTGCACTAAGCAGTGCATTATGTGGAAGTCAGAAGTTGCTGTGATTTAGCCAAATGTGCACTGCTGCAAATTTTTCTTTTTCTCACTGTTTTAACTGCTGAATTTGGGTTGTAATGGCTTAATTACTGACAGTGAAAGTTCTTGAAGAATTCTGAGCCTATTATGGTTGAAACTTCAGACTGAGGAATGAGGGAAAAGAATGTTGCTTTATATTTCTCAGTGTTTTTTTCATTTGAAGATAGATGGTGTATTTACTGATGGTTAATCCTCTTCTTGTCTCACGCTCTGTGAAATGGTGAGTTTCTTCATTACTACAGCTGCTGATTCAGCTTGACATTCGCTTGTCTGATCTTCAGTGCTATTGAGAGCATGAAATGCACGAGACAGCTTTGAGGTAGCTGAAGAAGTGAACTAAAGGCTATAAAATACTCTAGATGAACGTTTCTCTATGTATTGCTGTCCAAAACATCTGCAAGTGCTTTCAGCGCTGGTCCTGATGCCTTCCTCAGTGCATCTTCCAGAATAGGAGGTCTATTTGCAGAGAGGAAGATACTCAAGAAACTGCTGTATCATGTCATTCAACCTACTCAGAGTTCCGTATCCTAATGCAAACCCGGAGTATCCTCTTCAACAAACGGTTTCTTTGTGTGCTCTGGCAGAATTCACAGAGAAGCCTGTCTGATGAGTCTAGAAATTGTTATAGAGTAGAAGACCATAGGGCCACAATTAGCCCAGTAATTTCTATGTGGCATCTTATATTTCTTATGAATGATTTTTTTTTTTCTTTCATTGTGAGTGGGCTACTTCCCTGCTTTATAACTGTTTCTAGTTTACATTAGAAGCCACATGGGAGTTTTAGGCAAAAGTTTCTTTTACATTTTCCCCCTTTCTTCCCTTGTGGTACAATTTTTTTGGTCACACATTCATGAGGGTTTCTGTGGACGTAAATAAGTATAGAGGGTAGCTACAGAACTGTAGAAAGTTTTACTATATTGTCACAGGCATTTTGATTGCCACCACACAATTTATGATTCCTGAATTATTTCATAAGATTGTTAATATTTTTTCTAAAACAGTTATGATTTGCATAAAACCAGTATCTCTGTTATGAAGGTGTAATGAAAGGAATCACAAAAATTACTGTTTTGCGAAATACAACTTCTCATGCAAAAGTTGCAAGCTGAAATGGAATAGGATTTCGGTTAGGTCCCTGGTGGTACTTTCTGTAGAATTGGTATGGGTGTGGACCCAAGGGCAAGTGCCCAAGGTGGTTTTGTGTTCTGTTTTTGGCTGAGCTCAGAGTCAACAGTGACCCATGAAGGAGGCCCCGCTAGTAACGTCCAGGTGACAGGTCTGTTTCCTGCATTCCCCAGAGAGATGCAGTGGGGAAAAGGTGTGTGCTCATCAGAGTCCTGTTTGTGTTCACTGCTTGAGGCAGTTGATTCAAGTCTTTCTGATCTTTACTCTGTTCCCAGAGATTATGCTTGCATGTTTCTTACATAGTTGGAGTTCTCGGTAGCTGTTAAAACACCAGCAGGGTTTGTACCTTGGTCTGTTAGGTGGTATAGTCATCAGCCGTTGAAAAATTTTCCACTCATGCTTTGAAGGTACAAAGCGTACTGGCATATGAAAGGCTGACCATGATGTGATCTGCAGTTACACTGATTACCATCTCTCATAACCTCTGTTCTGCTGGTCTGAAAAATGAGAAAGGTTGGTTAGCTAGAAAAAGCAAGCTGTAGACTGTCATCCTGTAATGAAGGGTGTGTTTCTAATGCTTGAAACTTAGTTTGTCTGTATACGTCAGAAATGTTGTAAGGTCTGGAGGGCTAGCCATTCCCCTAGCTGTCCTCAGTGTATAGCTGGTTGCAGAGGACCAGCAGGAAATCTATTGTAAATGTCGTGTCTGAACTGCAGTGGGGATGCAGACTGCTGTGAGAGTAGAGGGGAAGAAGGACAGAGCTGTAGGGAAGCAAGCAGAAATCCAGCAAGCAAGAAGCTGTGGAGAACATGGGAACTGATAAACTGTGACAGGAGCTCTTCACAGTGTACTGGCTTGTTAAATGTGCACAATTTATGGACCCGAGATATTTTCTGAGCTTTATGCACGTGCCTGACCCTCAGATTGGATGCCAGTGCATTGATCACTGTGCTAATACATGTTTCTTTTATTTCTCACAAAATTGTGAATAAGGCAAGAGGAGCATTAACTCTCCTTGCCTCGCCAACGTCTTAGAGATGAGTGCAGTGCAGGAGGTTGACTGTCTAAGATGGGAATGATTTGAAGCATGATAGGAGCCAAGCAGTCGACTCCTGTTCCAGGACAGTTTGCACTATGTGGTGCAAAGAGAAAGGAAAGAATGAGACAGAAGAAGGCTCAGAGCAGAAATTGCAGCACTAACATGACTGCCTGCTTTCTCTTCTGGTACTTGAGTTATTTCACAAAGTGCTTTTCTTTTTCTTTTTAGTGCCAACCTTGTTTGATTTCCTTTTTTTTTTTTTTTCCTCAAATGCAGTCTTAGTCAAAAAATCTGACAACACATCTGTTACACATTGTTCCCATTTATGAACTTCGTAAAATGGGTAGATAGTATGGTATAGGGAAGGAATAAGGTCACAGTTTTTTCCAGTGCGTCAGTGCTGATATTAGAAAACTAGTATTGTGCATTTTGCCTGTGATTCCCACATTGCATTTTAGCAGGCTTTTCTGTGGTTTGCCAACCTCTATGGAAGCGGTTGTTGTTGTTAGGGTAAATTTATCTCATATATACCAGCAGGGGCATATATGCTATTTCAAAACACCATTCTTTGCTATGTTGGTGCTGGTAGGTTTCCCATGAAAGGTTTCCTGTGAATTTAGAATGGTGTGTTAGGCTCCCACTATCTGGTTCGTCGTCACGTGACTGGTTAGCCAGAGACCTCTAGAAGGTAGGCATATCCAGTTTTTAGTTAAAATAACATCCTGCTTCTGCACCAGGCTGTGGTACTTCAGGCATACACTGTGTCCCCTCTTTTAGAGGCCACAGATCATGAAAAGATTGCTCCCTCGGGTGGAAGTTCTGGAAGTAATGATTGTTTGTCTTGTATCTATAGTATGATGCATTTCACACCCCCTCCCAAGCTCCTGCCTTCTGGCCACTAGCTTTTGATTCTGATTTTTCTGAGTTCATTAACACAATATTGACGTGGCTGTAAAGCATTAATGCCAGACTGGTACTTTAGCATTGGTTATAACTTGTTCCTTTGTCCTTGCAATTTCTACATCATGTAAGGCTGCCTTCATTTTTCTCTGGTCTTCCTTTTTTGGCTGTTGCCTGCTGTAGGCTCCTAGGCTTTAATCATGAGAAGTTTCTGGATGAGTTCATAGCTTTATGCACCACAAGGTTGTTTTCAAAAGGTTGTGCATGGAACAGTAGCAATTTTTTTCAGACTTAAGCAGATGGGGCAGCAACTATTTTTTCCCTCAAAGCCATGCTTCACAGTGCTCTACGTGCTGATCCCTAGAGAGGTTCTGCTCTGTGTGGAACAGAGGGAATGACAGCCCTTTTTCCTGATCACTGTACTGTGTTGAGTTCCTACAAGTGCAGTGTGAACTACTTAGTGTGGTTTAGAAAAAGAATTGTTTATGGGAGGAGGAGCGGAGTTATGTGCCTTGTGTTTTGTGGCTTGGCCTACAAACCTGTAGATAATATCAGTGCAAACTGATAGTACTGCTTTGTTCTCAAGGGGTTTTTAAATATTTTTCCTTTATTTCACTTTGCTGAGAGCCTGGTTTGCAAGGCAAAGCTAAATGGGGGTGTCGTCTTGGCTCTGTGGAGATATTTTGTCCTGTACATCTGCAGGATGTTGGTAAGAGGAGACCTATTGAACCTTTCTCCTGCTGTTTCACAAGTTGAAATATGAATAGGAAGATGGGATCACTTGTGTCATCAACTCAAATTCTCCACAATAGAACTATAGATGACATTACACTCTTTTTTTAAAAAACAAAAACAAAACCTAGCTTACACTGAAGTGTAGAAGAGATGATGTGGTTAGGAGACTGACAGCTGCTCTATTTCCCTTTCTTTTGTCTTTAATTGCAATGGAGGTCTGTTGATCTGATCCAAATTGAGTTTACAAAAATTTAAAAATATTTGTAGCAGCTAAAAAATGTTTTTGACTATGTAATTCATTATTATGATACCTATATTGTTAGAATAAATGGCATCTTCTACATATTTTTTTCCTTTCTTTTTTTCTTTCTGGTAACTGAGCGTTTGAAAATTTGACACTAATTTAATTGTTAGATTGTGTAATGTGAATATGGTACTCGAAGAGAATGAAAATGTGTGGTTAATTAGATATTTCTGCACAAAAAGTTTATGTAGCTATTAAACCAACTATAAATTGCTGATTTTCTTGTTTGGCTAATTACCTTATGTTGTATTTTGCTTTTTTAGGTCACATTTAAGTCATCTTGTGGAACCTTGTGAGAAAACAAGGGTAATAGTAAGAAAACAATGTTTAATAAAAGTGTCTTCACTACACAGTCAGACTGAAACAGGAACAGGTTCTCTGGAGTAAGTATTACAGTTACTGGGTCGGGTTTTTTTGCTTGTCAAGTCAGTAGCGTCATTATTAGGCTATTATTCTATTTAATTTTGTTATAGTTGCATTTAACAAAAATAAATCAGTGACTTCATACTCATTTCAGTTGATCAGCTGGTAATGGACACTCTTTTGGACTCTTATTGAAGCATCTCCCATCTTGGAAGCAATTGTATCTTGCAAAAATTAGATGGGCTTCAGATGTTTCTCTTGGCTCCTGTGTATTCTGGGTATGGTTTTGAGCAGGAAGTGGCCTAGTAGAGGTGTTATTACATATAACTCCCGATTTGCTGGCAAAGGTTAAAGCCTTGCCTCTATCTTCCAGGGAATTTGAAAATATAATTGGTTTTCTTGGCTGTAACTTACCAGTGCTGGCACTTTCTGTGTGACTTTGATATTTTTATTGTCAGTATTTTAATATTTGTCTTGCATTGCAGTTGCATCATCCATCAAACTAGCATAGGTCTTCAATTTATGGATCTCAGATGTGTCTTTTCTGCACTGTTTCTAGTTAAATTCTAGCTTTTGTGAATTCTAGGCTGAGACATGTGTGTCTCATTTATGATAGAGGAAGCTTAGCTACCTAACTCAGGGACTGTGGGTTGCACCTTTTGGTACTAGATACTTAAACATTTATATACTAATACAGTATAATTATTAATTTCTGTGTGCTTCACGTGCTTGAGATAGGAAATGTAATAATTTTTCTGTCACCTTGTTTGTAAGATGTTTAAACATATTCTTGTAGAGGCTAGAAACTGGGAGAAATCTGCATAATTTTCTGTCTGATGCAGATTTTGCCTACGCTGTGTGATACATGAATGTAATTCTGCAGGAGTCATTGGAGATACACTTGAATGCATAGTTAGGAATGAAAAGTATCTGGCTGTTAGAACTGAAAGGGTGTGGAAAATGCTTTTAGTTTACAACAAGTATCTTTTGGCATATTGCTTTATTGCCAAGAGGAAATGACTCTTCTTAGCTTCTTCTTTAAAAAGGGATGTGTACATGGTGTCATAATTTGGGTAGAAAATATCTGTGAAACCTAGTCAGACAAGGTAACCATTTCCTACTTGGTATTTTTTCCAAAGTGTTTTTAACTGGCAGAATAACACATTTGGATTGATAACTTTTTTTTTTAAAGTAGGAAATCAATTACTATAAAATTTTAATTAAACATGGATTTAAAGAGGTTAATATGTATGTTAGTTCCCTTTCTGTAAGTACTTGAAGCAATGCTACAATTTTAAGTTGGTACGTGTAAATTTGTATCAGTCCCGACTGATCTAGGCCATATGTTGGGCGGCCGGTAAACATACTCACAAAAGGTTGTTATACTTGAATTTTGACCTCTGAAATTTTCAGAAACTCTGTTGTATGAAGTTATTTGTCTTTTCCTGACTTGCTAGACAGCACAGTAGAAATACAGGCACCTGTCAGTGTCCAAATAAAATCATGCCTATTTGCTGCTTACACACTTACTTTGACAAGTTAATTTGTGACTCTGGTGATCAAGTTACCGAAACAGATAAGCAGTAAAATTGAAACTGAGCTCTCCAAACAAATGAAATTAAAAATGCCCACTGGACACAGCTTTAGTCATTTTAAATCATTGACAGGCTGATGCCAGGCACAGAACTTGCTCATGTGTTAAGTAGCCAGTAAACTTGTGTTTCCTGTGCCGCGCCCCCCCCCCCTTTTTTTTAAGGGACTTAAGGGATTCAGATGTTTTAACCTAAAAATGATACAATTAGTCCTTTCTGGGGAAATATTTTTTTAATCCTTATTTGTTTGTTTTGATTTGGACATTTGTGTATGCTTGTGCAGATTTCAATCATCACAAAGTATTTTGCAATTGGAATCCTTCATTAAAGTAACAAAAACATTAAAATAAAGTCTGAGTAGTGCCTATATTCACAGATACAAAGCCAGGTGAAGTTCTCATGAAGTCTTAAAAGCGGATTCTGAACCTCCTGGCTGGGGAAGAGGTAACTCCAGGCACCCCTTGGGCCCGGGGCTGCCTGCTAAGGGCAGCTCCGAGCGCCCCTGAGGGCAGCAGCTTTTCGGGGGGTCAGGAGGTGGAGTGCCAGTCGGCCACGTGCCCGGTGCAGGGGAAGGCCAACCAGACACCGGGCTGCCTTGGCAGGACGGCGGCCAGCCTGCAAGGGAAAGGATCATTCCCCTCCACTCAGCACCTCCGAAGCTGCACCTGGAACACCGTCTCCAGTTCTGGGCCCTCAAGAACAAGAGGGATGCTCATAAACAGGAGAGAGTCCAGCAGAGATGATTTAGGGGACTGCAGCATGTGGCGTTCAAGGTGGGGGGGTGCGCATGACCTTTGTTTGGAGAAGACAAGGAGAGAAAGACCTTTAGTAGAGTTTTCCACTGCCTGAAGGAGGATTATAGAGAAGATGTGGCCAGATGTCTAAGAGGTGGAGGGAAAGACCGAATGCACAAGTTGCAAGAAAAGAAGTTTCAATTGAACATAAGGAAAAAAATTTCACTGTGAGGGTGGTGAAGTACTGGAGCGGGTTGCTTGTGAAGACTGCGGAGCCTCCATCCATGGAGACTTCCAAAATTAACCGTGCAAACTCCTAAGCAACATGCTTTAACTTCAGTGTTGAAACTAATCTTGGGACCAGATGACTCCCAGAGGTCCCTTCCAACCTAAATTAGTCTGTGATTCTTAGATAATCTTAATTATTTTTGGTCCTTATGATGAATGGCCCAGGACTACTTTTGACTTTATTACCATTAACTTCATGACTAAAGTATTGATTGTGTGTGATTTTTAGTATTATTCTTTTCTACAAAATGGCATTGTACTTCAAGTTATCTTTATAAATGTCATGAAAAAGGTGCATAAAATACATCAAAATATTTGCATTAGACTTGAATTGTTGGATTTCTTTCAATGCATGTTCAGCATGGAACAGTCCTGTTCACATAACAAACGGCTGTGACCAGCTACCTCTGAATCTGTGTAGTGGGTGACATTGAAACTGGTGCTGGAAGAAAGCTAACTGCAAAAATCCAGACCAGGTTGCTCTATGTAAGAAACTGACCCAATCAGGAAGAATGTCTGGTCTGATGAAGCATGTAAATTTTTTTTTTTTTTTTCCCTTAAAGGGCATCTTTCTAACTTTTGGTATCCATGGCATCTCTGTATATGAGACTTAAGCACAGTCTGCTTATGTGATAGCTCTGTGTTTTGGTCTGTGTGCCCTCCTTTTAGGAGAAAATTTCACTCCTAGTTAATTTTCCACTGTTCTTAATTATTTCACTTTTTTACCTCTTTTTCTACATGCATACAGTCTGTCTGCTGGAGAATAACTCTCTTTCCTAGAGGTTTTGATTGAAATATCAGAAATAATTGAAAAGTGAATCTGTGAGTCCCTGTGTGAAGAGGTATCTATATATAGGAAAATCTCAATTTCTGGTCTTAACTTTTTATTGTAGTGGGAAGTCATCTAGCTCATAATTTAGAGACATAACATTTTAATAGCTGAAAGAAACAGTTATCTGCTGGTGAAATTTGATAGTCTAGGTCCATTTGTGCAATTCAAAAGGAGAGGAAGTATTAACCATTTATATATTTAAATGTCTTGTAAGTGGAATGTTTACTCCTCCTTTCCTCCGTGTTTACAGTGGAACAAATAATTACTGTAAATGGTAGAACAGGCAAGAAAATACCAGAGAGCAGGACTAATACTGATTTTTTGTTAGACTATTAAGAATTCTTGTACAATTCTTGTATAGCAGTGGGGGGGATGGGGACCCTACAGTTTACTTAGTGCAATAAATCAATAAAAGCACAACTCCAGATTAGTAACTCATCGTTTCGGATTCATGACAGACACATTAAATAGTCTTTTGAATAACAGCTGTTTTAAAGCCAGACCTTTAGGCTGTAGTTTTACCTACATTTTAAAAAATGAGCTTGAGAACTGCAAAGTGGCAAGCCAGCCCTGGGGCTGGAAGAAACTGTCACTCTTCCTCCACCACTCATCTTGCTTCTGTTTACGTCTTCACTTTGCTGGCACAAGCAGTTACGCAGCTTGGTAGGAAATGTCTGACTCACCTGCATTAAAATGACATCTTTATTCTGGGTTAGGGTTCTTCTGGGTTAAGGTTCAGCTCTTTCTCCTCCTTTCCGCTTCAGTCTGACTGTCCAGTCCTTTTTCTTCCCTTGTACCAGCTCCATTCACCGGTTTTGTTAAGCTTGATTTTTTGTTTGTTTGTTTGTTTTGGTTTTGTTTAAAATATCCATGTGAGCATCCCCTCATTTAAATGTTTAGTAGAATCTTTTTCTAATATTAGAACTGAACATACCTGAGCATTTCATGCCAGCCTTCCCTTAGTACATAAAATATCTAGTGATATGGATTATTAAAAGCAAATTACCTGGGTTGTGAACTAACCAGGTCTAATCTTCTCCCAAATCTTTCATCTCATTTTGCTATCCTGGAGTGTGCTGTACAGAATGCATTGGTCTTCATGTCAGGTCCCACTTTGGCTGCTGCTATTTAAAACTTACCAAAATATCTAAGAGAGCGTTTTACAACTTTTCCTAAAAGTGAATGTGCCAGATATGGTCTCACAGCCCAATTGACATAGAATACTGAATTATTTGACTGGGCTTTTTGCTTCATTTGAGCTTTTCTCCTTCTTGTCTCCCTGACTCTGTTGGTCAAGGTGTCAGATGAACTGTTAATTATATGACGGTGCCTTTCTAATCTGCTGATTTCTTCCATTTCTTTGTATTTCCTCCCATCTTGACCGTGCAGAACTGGATTCCAGTGAGCTGAAAGGGGGCTGTTTTCTTATAGTGGTCCCAGCTTCAGTGTGATCCAGTGATCAAATGCTTCTAAAGACAATTCCAGACAGTAGCATTTAAATGTGAAAGGAGTTTTTCTTCTCCCTGCAACTCACTTTAACTGTACAATACAAAAAGATGGCCTGAAATTCCTTATTTTTATATATATATTTTAATGTTATCTATATAGTGATTTCAGGATAGAGCAAAGGATAGTCATGAATTAGCTGTGAGAAGCTGTTACGTTACTTGTGTATTTTGTGTTTGTTGTGAATGATGTGCTGCCTGTGAATTGTCCGAAGTCTGTCAGAAGCCTGGGACTTAAGTTTTATTCCTTTGGTTGGTTCACCGTGAATAATCTTTGGAGGGAGCGGGAACTGTGTGTACTTGCCTCAGTATAAAGCAATGAGGAGTAAGAATTTCCTTTTATCCTCATTGTTCAAACCAGTTCTGATAAGTCTTCTGAGTCTGGAATACTATTTGAATAGTGGTGTTCTCTACCTGTAGTCTTATTTTGCAGAAAAAATTTTCCTAAGACAATAGTCTCATTTACGGCTAGTTTTAAAATTACACTTTCATTGAATCATAGAATAATTTCCACAAGAAGGGCGGACCAGAGGTAATCTGATCTAACCATCTGTTCAAATCAAGTTGCTTAAAATTAAATTAAATTTTAATTTTAAACCAGTTAACATGTTTGCATTTTTTTTTCTATCTCCAAGTCCTGTTGAAGGCAATTGCAAATTCAGGTGCTCAGCATTTCTTGAAAACTGGGCCACTTTTATTCAGAGGCATTAATATCAAAGTAGAAACATCGTTCACTGTGGTTTTAAAATCCTGGCTTCAGTTTTTAAGCCATAATTGTAATGCTATGGGTACAGCAGAGGAATAAAGCTACAGAAGATGAACAGGCAAAATAATCAGGGACCATGGAAAAAAACTAATTAAATTCTCTTTGTTTGTGGAAAATTAGCTATATGTCATGAGGAGAATGAGAGAATCTAGACTTGAATATCTCAGAGACTACTCTTGGTACCAGTCTGAGCACTGTGAGGGAATGACATTTAAATAACATCTTTCATGTTTTCTGTACATAGATATTTTTAGAAAACTAAATGGTGATATTTTTATTCTGATTTCTGGAGGAATCCTGATTAAATGGACACTTAATTTTCCATTCCATAGGGCCAGCTCATGTGGTAGTTGAACTAAAACTGCTGGGAAATATTTATAGTACCACATGATCTTTAAAAATAACTTCCCAGGCTACACTGTAGATGTCTTGAATTCTTAAAATCTTTGCTATTGTAGATAGATAACCATGACATTCCTGGAGTGGAAAAATCTTAGCTTTGCTGATTTAGGCATTTGTATTTATAATCAAGTTGTTTGTGTTTACTTTTTAAATTTGTAAGCAGTTTAGATTGAAATTCACCTACGCAGCTGCAGAAGGCCAGAACCTTGAGTGGGTTCAGTCTTTAGGGCAAAACAGGAATTTCAGTGGCATGGTATGAAATAACATACAGAATAAACTTCAATTGTCAGTGCATTAGATCCTGTCTTTAAAAGAGGGTCACTGTTGATCTTGTGTGAACTGTGAGGTCTAGTGAACAGAAAACACGCTTTGTAGCAGTACTTGTGTCGCTTAGTGTAGCTGCTTCCTCTTGTCACATTAAACCTTTAAACAAAACCTAGCTTGCAATTCCAGGTTACACCTCCTCTCATCCCTGTGCCTACTGCTGGAGGGTAACAAGGGTGTTCTCACTCCACCCTTGCTTCTGATCCGCTGCCTACTTGTCACAGGGTGAGGCAGGTCATTCCCAGAGCTGGTGGAAAAATAGTAATGTTTGTTCGCATTGTTTTTCCATTGTGTGGCTAGGGAGGTGGGAGACAGCCAAGAAAGGGGAAAAACATCACAGCGCTGCTTCTGACTGTAAACTGCCCTCAAAGTGAGCTACAGATAAGGTGAAACTGCATGCAGGAAGCAAAGTGACTTAGGAGAGTCAAGCTAGTGTCTGAAGGGGTCCTGTTATAGTCACTATAAATACAGTGGAAGTCAGCAAAATGGGAGTCCCATGCAACACTTGGAAACTGCTGCCAGTGCATTGAGTGCGGAGCAGTCGTCCTGGACCTGTGAGCTCGCAGCCTGTGGCAGCAGCTGTGAATTTGTTACCATTTTAGCAATAGAAGAGGATATAGTTCTACAGAGTCATGAACTGGCATACTGATCTAATGTATATATTTGACTTCAGAGTCTTCAGAAGAAATCAGAATTCTTTCAAATATAAAGAAGAAGGAATTTTTCCTTTGGGTTATTTTTATTAAAAAATGCCTCCTAATTTTCATAGAACATAAACCTTCCTGCATATTCTGACTTTGCATCTTTGCTGCTAGATTCTTTTCCCTTATTTGTTCTCAAATATTTCCTTTATGGCTTGCTCATCTTTTTATAGTATTAGATGTTTATGTAGTTAGAAAAACAATTACAGTTATTATATTGTGTAAGTGCTTAGTGTTTCTCCTCCTTAGACTACGTGATATGCTGCTGTTGTTTCCTAGAAAATTACTGTGGTCAGATTGTCATCTAGTCTGTTCTGGACAGTGAGATATTGTTTAAACACTGTTCTTGTGTGTCTGGATAGGGTGGCCCTTTTCAACTGCTTTCACTGCTGCAAGACTACTTTTTTAAGCCCCTTGACTGCCACATGACAGAACAAGCAGTAGATGAAAAGCTGCATTGATCACAGTGGTGGTCATCTTGAATGTGGTGCTTAACAGTTGTAATAACTTATTATATAAAGCAAAAATCTGGATAAGCAGGGTGCTCTTAGTTTTTGCATAACCAAAAGAAGCTGGTTTCTGATACTTATCCTTTATGTAAGTATTAATGTTTTCAGTGAAAAGAAAAATAAATCCAGGTTTGTATTTAACCTGAAGAGCTGTAGATAGTTCGTGGCCTTAAAATGCACCCTTGTTTGAAAGAGGTGGCGTAAAAGAAACTTATCTCTTAAGGAAACCAGCTTTTTCATAGACAAGTGATTTCTTCTCCTTTCCTCAAACTTTTTGCCATCTATTTGGGATAGCATACTTATTTCATCCTGAGAGAACTGGGGCCATGTTTCAGGGACATCATTTCAGAGGTACAATATCTCATCTAAAGAATTGTCTGAAGACTAGATTTTCTTGGTGCTATGAGGCAGCCCAGCAGAAGAGATGCTGTGAGAGAGAACAAGGCATCAGAATGTTCCTCTAACACTGTGTTATGTGGGTGTTTATATTTACAAGCTTCCTTGCAGCTTCTTTTACTTGTCTTTTATTAGTATTATTTTTGATTATGCTTCAGGGTAGTAGATTGAACATTGCATTGGCTTTTAAATTGGTGTTCTTTTAATAATAGAAAATACACCTCAAAGGAGAAGTGTTAGGGGATTTGTGGTGCCTTCACAAGTAAAAGGAGAATTTCTAAGCTAATGGCATAGTATGAAATTTCATAATTGGTGCGTTCTTCAAAATGTTGGTTTTAGAAGAACTTCCCTGACACAGATTAATATTGGGTGTTGACAACAATCCATGTGTATTTTTGAGTACTTTTTGACGTCTAAGTCTTTTGCTGGTATAATAAATTATTTTCAAAGGAAAGTTCATTGCATTGTTGCTCTATGTCTGATTTTTTTGCAGTGCCTCCAGACAGGCTCGCTGTCTCTGAGCACACTCTTGTTCAGCTCTTAATTTCAGGATAACCTCATGAAATTTCTCCCGCTCTTCGCTTTGTCCTTCATATCTTCTTGGTCAGCACTGGTCTATGTCAGATATTTGCACCTCCTGGATTTGATTACTTTACATGAGCAAGTTAACTACTCGTGTTGCAGGTAAAACTGAGTTTGCTAACTCTTACAGTAGTGGTGTGCAACCTTTGCAGCTGGGTGCTCCTGGGCTCTCAGTGCTGCCTTGTCCTGAGGTAGTCACGATGGCATTGGGTTTGCCACAAACTGGTCTGGCCTGCCTTCTTAGCAGAATGGGATTAGCTTCTGAGTGGATGGCTTAGTAAGGGAACACAAACCCAACTTGTAACCACGGCTTCTGAAACCCTACTGTTCTTGTAACTCTTGGGGATGTTCTGAATGCCTGGGTTTTGTTAACTGATACCGTGTAATGTTACAGTGGGTCTGCTGGTGACTGACACTTGCTGGCAGTGTTGAGTACATTGTTTTAACAGACTGCTTTTGTACCTGCGCTGTATTGCCTGGGCACGTGTGGTTCTAGTTCCATGTTTTGATTAGGGGAAAAAAATGAGCAGGCTGCAATTCACAGAAAAACACATGTAGCTTACTTTTGACTGTGATCTTTCGTGAAACCCTTTTAGGAATCAATGAAGAAGTAGCCTGCTTCTGGTAGCCCTTTGTTTGTTTGGTTTTCCCTTTTTTCCTTTCCTAGTGGTCTCTTTGGTTAGATGTTGAGATATACTTTTGTTGAGAGGTGGGGGGGGAAGCTACAAGGTCTTTTGGCTTTTGGAATAAGGCTGTTGGCACTGGAGCAAATTCTTCTGTCTGCCTAGAGGTGATGAGTCCTTTAAAAAACAAAACACCCCCCCCCACACACACACACATATACCCAAACCCCCAACAAAACAAGAACCACCACCAAGAACCCTGCACATGGGAACACATAGCTGTTCCCAGCAGCTGTTCAGGGACAGTGGACTGTTGGCTGGTCTCTCCTGCTTAAAATGTCTCATTGTCTTGTGATCAAGGTCACAATACAGAGGAAAGACAGAAAATTAAATTCTGTAACTTTCACATTGATTTCACAGAGGAAATTCTCACCCTCTGCAGGAATCTATAATGAAGACAAAAATACCTTACATTGCTTCTATGGTGAAACAGTCTGGTCTGTTGGTGAAGTAGTGTCAAGACAAGTGAATGTTTATAGAAGACATCGGTGATGAAAATCTATGTAACTTGCTGCATGGTTCACTGGATTCCTCCCTCCTCTTTTACCTAGCTGGCACTGTGTTAGTGTAAAGTATTCATTTTGCTGTAGGCGTTTAGAATTTTGTCTTTTATTTGGGAATGCTTTCTCCCTGTTGAAAGCAAATTGAAGTATTATTTCATGTGTTGCTGAAGTTGCTCAAAATCTGGGCTGTTCTCAGAAGGGATGGTCCTGCCCTGTTCCTGGCTAAGTGTTGTCACCACCTTCTTTCTGCGTTCATGCAGCGTGCCTGCTTAGAAAGCTGTTTTTACTTAAAGAAGAGAAATACCTAAAATCTCAGTTGGGTCAGAGCTCTGATCTTGCTGAAAGAAAGGGCAATACGATCTTCTGTCAGTTTTAGCCAGTTATAAAACTGCATCTTGAGGCCGTAGTAACCTGAAGCGCTGTGACACAGTCTGGACGCTTGCTGCTGCTGAAAGGAGAAGATCCAGCTTCTATTCTCCTTTGAGAGGCTCTGGCATTCTTTACATCCTTCTGTGATTTGATTCCACTAGATAATGTGAATCCACCTGGATGATAAGCTGAGAGGGTTCATAAGGAGATCTGAAGTGTGCTGAAGCAGGTGGAAGCTGGGGGAGCAGAGCTGGGCAGCCCGGAGTGGGGGCGGGGTGGAAGGCAGGCAGCAGACATTCCCCTCCAGCCATCAATGAGCCTGGCATCCTAGCGCACAGCTTCACTCGGAGTGGATTATGAAATCCATATTACAGCAGTGTGGGGGCTTACAACCTAGATGTTGTCAGCTTGTAGTGATAGTCCTTCCACTTCAACCTTAATGCTTGGTGCACGTAGCAGATGTACAGATTTATAGCTAGAAAAAATCGCAGGCAGTTGTCTTGGTTTGAGAAATCTTGTTTTAGGGCTTCTTGTTTGTGTACATTATATAAATAAATACAAAGATGAGTGTTAAATTTTCTTTCTGTCATTTTGCAGATGTTCTAATCTCTGTGTCTAAGCAGCTTTTTCAGAACTGGTATATTAAAATACTAATTGAGTAGTTTGAGATTAAGAGCGTGTGTGTATATATACATATATATTAATCTGAAATGCGTAAGTCAAAGTTTAGAGAAAATTTACACTTTACATGGGAAGGTTTGAATGCTGTCTATCAATACTGTGTCATACCTGTGACTTAGGAAAGCATTTAGTGTTGAGCTTTGCCGCTATTAAATACAAATAATCATTGATTAGATACTTGAATAGCTAAGATTAAGTACTGTTTTAATTACTTCCTTCTTTTGTATGAGAAGTTGTTTTTACCGTGACAGTAGGTAAGAAGAGCTATGAGGTTAACAGCCTGAAATAGCTTTTTATTATTATTTTGCTTGTTGGTTTTTTCCTTTAGCTGGAAGTTGTTTAAAATGTCTCTGGTGTTATTGCTCCTAATCCAGATGGCTTTCTGCCTTTGTTTCAGTTACTAGACGTGATACTGTTAGTCACTAGTGCCACCACGCATTTTACAGTTTGGCCCATGACTCATTCTCACAGCCGTCTTGTGTTGGCAATCGGTGTTATTCTTAGTATAAATACTTGTTCTCTCTTGACCCCTGTGATGTCAGCTACTGGTGGGAAACTGGGTGCCGACTGTAAAAGACACTAACCTCTTTCCTTGAGGAAGGAAATAGTAAGCGTGTGCCTGACATCAAGAATAGCTTCCCAGCATGCTTAGACTAGTGTGATGGTTGCTCTCCCCTTTTTAATTGAAAATGGATTTTAAAAGATCCTGATATCTGTCTTGGAAGTCCGTAATTACAAACAAATATCTTATAAAACTTTGTAACTCTGTGCGTTGTGGTGTCTAGGTTATAGGGTGTGTAACACCATTTTTAAGTCTTGCTTCTTTAAACATTTTAATCTCTTGTTGATGCACTAAAGTGGTTTCAACAATTGGAAATGTTGTGGAAAAACATCTGAAAGAGGATGAAAATAGAAAAGATCTTATGCTGAATTAAAATAGAAATGATGAACAAAATAACTACATTGAACAGATTAATGTTCTCCTTGCTGTTGTACTTGTTAAAGGAATGCTTTATAATGGCGATACCATAATGACCACAGAAAATAACTGAAAATATAATGTGTGTGCATCCAAGTATGAAAAATCCTTAGTTTTAGATAATGCAAATGTTTTTTCTGTGACTACTATTGTTAGTTACAACAAAATGGCAGCCAAGATTTTATGGGTAGAAGTAGCTTGATGGAGGAAAAGAAATAATATCCCATTTAAATAGTAGCTTGTTAAAAATTACACTGATGGGTAATGAGGAAGTACATATTTTCTCTGTTTTTTTGGGGTAGATGCTGTGTTATTCTAATAGTGTAGTCTGTGTTGCATGGTGGGGTTAAATTTTATTTCTTTCCTTTAGACAATTTAAGATATCGCACAGTGCTAAACTTTCCACATCCAATGATGAATGAAGGGATGGATTTGTAAAATGTGGTAATTAAGATATTTTCATACCTGGTTTGTTATTGTTACCAGGTCTACACCCCCACCTCCAGTTCTTTTTGTTTTGATTCAGTCTGATGCAGTGTAAGTGGATTTTTTGGGGGGAATGAGGACCAGATGGTGATAAATTATTATTCGATAGTGATGATGATAGGAGCTCCCTAATTTTTACTTCTATTAAGGAAAAATACTTTTCCTTATGCATTTATGCTTTCTGAAAGTTAGAGGCTTTTTGTTTGCCTTTAATGAAAATTCTACTATATTTTTATTTAGTACAAGTGAAATACTAAGTGATCCACATATTTAGTGTGGTAACAAGATGCATTGGCAGCAGTCATGCTTGTGTGGGTCCTCACAACTTTGGAAAGGTTTTGAAGTGAGTTGGGTCTCATTATTCAGTGTATTTACGTGGCAGTTAGAGGTGAGACTTAAGTGTGTTGTCTCATATCTAACGCAGCTTTGAACTGGCAGGCTGATAGTAGCACAGCTGCGCTACCAAATAGCTTCTTTCAGTATTTAGCTGGGTTCCATGCGGGTTTTGGACTTGCTATTCCACTGGGGACTGGTTGGCTTCAGGACATTTCAGTTCTTTCTAGTTGACTCTCTTCCTCTGCTGGAGATTTTCATCTCCTGAATTTTTCCAAATGTCAGATGAGCAATTTTATATACTAACGGTAACTGGAGGGGTAGAAACCAGTACTGAGGAGTGAGGTAGAGATGGACTGTGAATACTTTAAAGTGGTGATTTAAATAATACTATTTGTTTAACAATGATGACCAGTAAAAGTTAACACTGAACAGCCCTTTATAATAGGTACAAAATATTAATAGCTTGTTTGTCAATAAAAAGTTACGCTTCTCCAGTAGTTGATTTTTATGCTGCTGGCATATTCTGTTATCCATTGTAGACACATTCAGCTTTCCCCTGTGTTTCCTTGCTTATTTATTTATTTCATTGCAAGCTGTCTGTATCAAGCAAGGGATTACAAAGAGACTTTCTGAAGTACCACTTTTGCATTTCTGGTCTCAGTTAAGGATGATGCATATGACAATGAATTGTTTGATTTAAAAGCCTACCAATTTTAAAGAGTTGAATTTCTGTGAAATAGAAGTATCAAACAAGTTTGACTTGCTATAAATGAAGCGTTAACTCCTGCATATCATAAAGTTTGGATTTAGTTGGACAGGGCTCTGAGCAACCAGATCTAGTTGGAGATGTCCCTGCTCATTGCAGGTGGGGTGGACTAGATGACTTTTAAAGGTCCCTTCCAACCCAAACTATTCTAGGATACTATTCTATGATTCGCTGATGAGCTTGTTTGAATCTGCTGTGATGTATAAAGAGCAGCAGCCCAGCGTATCGGTTACATCCTGCTTTTTCTGCTGGTGCTGTAGTAGGGGAGATACGTTCAGTTAAGCAGAACAGGCCTGGTTTCAGAGAAGAGAAGGAGTGATAAAAGCAGTGGAAAGCTGTAATAGTAGTGGAGTTGCACATTCTGGCTTATTTTTTTCACAAATGGTAATTTCCCACATCTTGTGATGTCCAACAAGAATTAGAAAGGTGTGGGGGTAACTTGTCTTTGTTGAAGAAGTGCTTTACAATAGTGTTTTATTACAACGCTTCCCATCCCTTTGTCAGCTGAAGAGCATTGTCTGGATGAAGAGGAAGGTAAATACTTCAGTGAATAGTGATTGAAGCGAAAACACATCTTTAGAGAGTGGTAATCAAAAGGTAAGACTTGGAAGGTCAAAAAAACTAGTTGGTAGCATTAAGAGTAAATAAAAAATGTCTTGAAATATGAAGGACAGGTAATCACGAAGCTAGTGTAGCGAGCTGAAGTAGATCCCGCAGAGGGCTCCCCTCTACCCTGCAGTGGATGTAGTTTACACAGTGGGTTGAATTCGTAGGAGATGATCTTTCTTTGAGGTTGAAAGCAAATTGAGATAAATGTCCTTAGAGAAAAATGTCACTTTCTAATAGAGTTGGGGATGATTTTCTTGCCATTAATATAGACTTTCAAGTTGAATATGTTACTCTGGCTGCATTTGTGGACAACAAATGGGAAATTTGCAAAAACAAAATTATGAAATTGATGATGTGTTTTCATATTAAATATTGTCATGCTTTGTCCAAGAAGTTTGCTTTGATTGTATTTTATGCAGGTAAATAGTTTTAAAGAAAATCTAAAATTAATTTCTAACTTTGTTTTATCTAACCTCTAGTTAGTTAGTTTTTTCTCTTATTACTTTGTCTTAATGATACAAACATCTCAACAATAGTGCTTTACCAGGCAAGTGCTTTTATTATACTAAATGGAATTAATGAGTAAAACTGTGCTTATGTGTTTGCGATACTGGCATTTGAGACCCCAGACTTGCAAGCTGAGCTGTACAAGCAGGCTTATGTAAACTTTCCAAAGGCTTTAAAATGTGTGTCTAATTATAGAAGGTTAAGTATACTGAATTTTAATTTTTTTTCCCCCTAAGGCCATGTGGTTATGATATTATTGAGATTCCATAATGCCTCCTGCCGTGACAGACAGCCTTGACATCTGGGCAGTGGATTCACAGATTGGTGCTGATGGCTCAATATCTGTGGACTTCCTGTTGCCCACTGGAATCTACATCAACCTGGATGTCCCTCGAGATGCCACCATATCTCATATTAAACAGGTAATATCAAATGGTCAATTAACTTTTAAGTTAACTTATATTTGGAATGAGTGCTGTTTCTGATTTTTATGTGCCTTTTGGCAAATCAAATAATGAATTTGAGGAGGCATAAAAACTAATGTATTGAAGACGTGCTTAGCAGATTGATAAATAAAGATGTATATGTATCTGGAGGTTTGGAATGTTTTTGGGCAGACGGCAAGGTTCAGAGAAATTACTTCTTGCTGATGGTTACACTTCAGCAGAGATTATTCTAATAGCTCTATATTAATACTGTATTGCTACATCTAAACCTTTTTTAACACATTGGTAATACATTGAACATTGAGTTAACATTTCTCTGATTAGTGTGCACACAGGAGGTGCTGTGTCTAATTTAATTTTTAACCTAGAAGTCACAGATTGTGCTCCTGCTGCTGTTGATTGACACCAAAGATGGATGCTTCAAGAACTATGTATCCCATTTCTTAAAGGTTGTATACAAGTGCCTTGTTAGGGCATCACTTAAAAAGTGAGGGAATACTCAAAGGAGGGGGAGCATGCAAGGGAATAACCACAGATATTAAAGAGTAATCTACTGATCTTTCATCAGATAATGGCCATGTGAGGGCATTTAGACAAGTTACTGTGGAATTAGGTAGTGGGTGCATTACAGCACCAAGTAATCTGCTCCTTAAGCATAATAAATTGCTAAAAGAAAGTAAAAAGAGTGATTTCTTATTCCATTGCATTGCCAGGCAAATGAGTACATTGTTTTTCATTCCTGTGCAGTCTGACAGTATTCACTTGTTTATAGAAATTATTTTGTTTGTATCAGCAGTAGCTTCATATATTTTATTGTACTCCTAATTTGAAACTTCCTAGACACTGAA
This sequence comes from Burhinus bistriatus, assembly GCA_013397275.1. Lineage (NCBI taxonomy): Eukaryota > Metazoa > Chordata > Aves > Charadriiformes > Burhinidae > Burhinus > Burhinus bistriatus. Next base: position 37,105 of record VYXH01009505.1, read on the forward strand.
GTATTTTTTTTATGCAGTGGACCACTTAGTATTATAGAAGACATGAGAGTGCCACTAGAAATTGAAGTGATCTGAGAAATAAGTTTTGTGCTATATTCAAATACTTGAAATTATTCTGACTGGAAAAATTTCATTGTTGTTTTAGTAAAAGGATAACCCGGGCAACTACAGGTTAGTTGGTGGGTAAGATAATGGAATAGCTGATAGTGATTTCAACTGATAAAGAATTTAAAAACCAAGTGTGTAAGTGACAACAGTAAGGGACTTTAACCATATGAATTCTGCTATAAACAAGTGCTGTTGATATTTAGCTGTTTTTCAAAGAAAAGGAATGTTGATCATAACTACAGAATTCTTTCATGGAAATCACTGTATTTGAAAACAAAACAATAATAAAGACTTTGATGGCATACTGGACTAGTAGCTTTGCTCCCACCACATTGCTGTGACAAGCCCTAATTTGTGGACCCTTGGGTGTATAAATAGAGGACTTGAGAGCAAATACAAGGAGTTTATCTTGTACATGAAACTGCTAAGATTAAAATAAGAGAAAAGAAGAAAAATAGCCAATTATTTGAGGGCTGAAGAATTTTTCATTTCTGTAGACTTTATAATTCTACCAGGCCAGGACTTTGGGTGATGGCAAATGGCTGCTTTCAGTGGAAGTCAGTTCCAGGGACTTCATGGCTTTGTAAATTTTACAATCATTAAGGGAAATAATAAGTACCAGTAGCTGGAAGTTGAAGTTAGACAACTCAGGAGGAAAAAAAAGTTACAGATTTTTAATCAATATAGTTAGCTATTGGAGAAGAACACAGAAGCAATAATAGATTGTCTATTGATACCTGTGAAGTTGGAATTTTTGCTCTACACCAAAGGTAGTTGCTGGATTCAGCTCTCACTCAGCTAGGCAGGATACAATGGAATACATTTCTGGAAGGCAGAATTCATAGAATCATAGAATGGAGTTGGAAGGGACCTTTAAAGATCATCTAGTTCTACTGCCCCTGCCGTGGGCAGGGACACCTCCCACCAGACCAGGTTGCTCAAAGGCCCATCCAACGTGGTCCTGAACACCTCCAGGGATGGGGCATCCACAACTTCCCTGGGAAACCTGTTCCAGTGCCTCACCACCCTCAGAGTAAAGAATTTCTTCCTAATATCTAATCTAAATCTCCCCTCTTTCAGTTTAAAACCATTACCCCTTGTCCTNACCCACATGCAGAACCTTGCACTTGGCCTTGTTGAACTTCATGAGGTTGGCACAGGCCCACCTCTTGAGCCTGTCCAGGTCCCTCTGGATAGCGTCCCTTCCCTCCTGCATGTCGACCACTCCACACGACTGGTGTCGTTGGCAAACTTGCTGAGAGTGCACTCAATCTCACTGTCCCTGACAAGGATGTTAAATAGCACTGGTCCCGGTACTGACACCTGAGGAATGCCACTTGTCACTGCTTGCCACTTGAACATCAAGCTGTTGACCACAACTCTTTGAGTGTAACCATCCAGCCAATTCCTTATCCACCGAGTGGTCCATCTGTCAAATCCATATCTCTCCAATTTGGAGACAAGCATGTTGTGCGGGACAGTGTCAAATGCTTTGCACAAGTCCAGGTAGATGATGTCAGTTGCTCTTCCCTTATCCACTAACACTGTAACGCCGTCATAGAAGGCCACCAAAAATTGATTGTACAAATCTATGAAATATATGCAGGTGTGTTCAATTTGGCAAAAAGAGTTCAGTTCAGCTTCAGTTGTTTGAGAAGAGGTTTTTGCCACCGCATTATTGATCCTGCGGTTCCTGTTTCAAAATCAGTTTCAGAAACAAATCCACAAAATGTAAACTCTTAAAATCAGGATAAAAATATTCTCACAGATAAAAAATTTGAATAGTATTTAGCTTGAGAGGGCTCTTTTCACTTTGAATTTTGATTTCTGTTAAGGATTTGATGTATTTTATGTATCTGGTACATTGGTGTTACTAAGGTGTAATCTGCTACTTAACGCTTCAGTTCAGTAAGGCGTTAATTAGTGTTCTGTGCGTCACTTGCATATCTTAGTGGCCTGCCAGTAATTTACAAATAAATTTACTTTAAGCTTCTCTAGACAACAGGTACTTTTTTTTATTCAGGAATTAGTTCCATAGTGGGAACTTCTTGGCTATATATTACAATAATTACTGGAAAAAGAAAGTATAGATGTGTCTTGAGGGAGGAGGATTTTGATAGGAAGCTACAGGAATGGATGGAGGAGAATGACGGTTTGCTGGTCAGTGTCCTGAACATCTACCTCCAAAATCAGTAAGTGCTTTGTTACTGTAGTGACAGCCAGGTCCTGCAACTTTACTGCAAATAGGACTATATAGAGTCAATCCCAGGATCAGCATCAGGATGAGGGTTCGCGCTGCCTTTCCCCCATCACCTCATAGCACTTGTCCCTATGTGTTTTTTTACCCCTGAGATATTTATGCACACAAGTTGCTGCTTAAAAATAATCTCAACATAGTGACTACAAACAAGACAAAGTAAATACATAATGATATGTAGGGATAAAAATTAACCAAGTTAGCAAGCGTGTTTTATGTTCTTTTGGGAACATAAATGGAAGTTAATGTTATCTTCAATGCCATAAGATACGTCCATGCTTTCTTGTTTTATTTATTTATTTATTTTCTTTGCAGCTGTTATGGAAGCAGGCACATGCCTATCCACTCTTTCATCTCCTCATGGAGATTGACTCTTACATGTTCTCATGCGTGAATCAGACTGCTGTACATGAAGAGTTAGAGGATGAAACACGGAGACTTTGTGATGTTAGACCCTTTCTGCCTGTCCTTAAACTAGTGACAAGGAATTGTGATCCAGGAGAAAAGTTGGATTCCAAAATAGGTGTCCTTATAGGCAAAGGTAATTACATTTAAATTTTTTTTTTTTAAAATGAAGGTAAACTTTGTTTTGTATGAGGGTCTTAATTGGGCAGGGAACAGTGGAAAAATTTTTAAAAAATAAATTAAAAATTAAGTATTTCCCTGATAGAATTTCTCTTTCTTAAACTAATACTGATGTAGTTTAAAAGAATTTAAATACTTAAGACGAAATATTGGAAAGTTGTTGAAAGCTATTTTTGGTATTGCGTTTTGGCACTCTATTGTACTACTACATAAATCAAGAGCAAATTTTATCTTACTAGATGAAAAATCTATAATATTATTACTAAGTGAAGGAAAGCATAATCCCTGAAAAGTGTTATCATAAACAGCCTAACAGCAAACTGGATGCACAGAAGGAATTAGAAATTATTATGGTTTTGTTATACATGGTTTCTGGGTTGGTTAACAATATGATTCTTGTTTTTGCTCTCAGTCGTGGCACTGATTTTCAGCAAACAATGAAAAGCTATTTTTAAAGGTTTCACAGTAACTTGTTCTTGATGTTATTTCAGAATTTTCAGCTTTTAAATCTACTCTGCTTGGTTATACAAGCAAGATTGACAGGGTCGTGTGAGGTCATACCTCTTGTTTTAAAACAATGAACCATTGTTAGCTCTTTTATAAAGACTGCAGGTTTTGTTTAGATTTCAGCAGTACACTGTCTGCGTATTTGTTAAAACTGACAATGGAAACAGTTAGCCAATTTAACCATTCAGACATATTCTGACAGATTCTGACAGATTCACATTCTTTGATTGAATATTTTGCTTATTATAGCTGTGCGAGATCCTTCCTTATGCAGCCCCATTCTGAACCTTAGTAGTGGAAAAAATGTGTTTCTGTCTAAGCTTCTAAATTTAGTGTTTTATTCTCAAAAGGTGTGCAGTGTTTTGTGTAATTTGGACAATGTCCTTCAAAGTCCAGGAGAACAGAAAGAAACGCACACTTGCAGGCCCTATACTTCCTGATGTACCAAATAATCGCAGCTGTGTGGACTCTCCACTGTGTATTCTCTGTTTACATATTTTGGAAAAGAAACTTTACGGGTCTTGGATTGGTTGAAATTTCAGTCCTGTCATTCTGACTTGAGTAGCAGATTTTAATCCCAAGGAAAAATCAAGAATAAATTTACCTATTTACAGTCCCACTATCCTTCTGTTTTTGACTTTTAAACAAAATAAAAAAGATTATGTCATCTTTCTGTGGGATTAAAAAAAAAGTTTGCAAACACTTCTTCACCTCTATGGTCTTTATGATGCATTTGCTGTGCCTTCTTTGCATTTGCTCTTGCGAGAAGGAGAGTTAAAACTTGCCAAACTGTCTTGAACTCAGAGTGAGGTTGGCTTTTCCATCTAATAGTACGTAAGAGAGGCATTGGTTCTTGCTGTTTAAACTAAATTCTCATGCCAGGTTGCATGGGAATTGTGTAAGTAACGTTGGAAGTCCATTGATATAGAGGACAACATAGAACCCAACTCACTTTTGAGCAGCCATTTTGAATGGGATGTCTGAAGAAAACCACTTGCATAATCTTAACTTAAAGATAATAAAGAGAACTTTGAATGTCAACTACTGTGGTTGTGGAAGCCCTCTGGAATGCCTCTGGGTCAAGATCACAGGGGTTGTCTCCAAGGAGGATCTTACAGTAGGCATCTGCTGCCGACCTCCAAACCAAGATGATAAGGCCCGCAGAGCAATATTTGGATCACTTAAGCAAGCTTCAGGTCAGCAGAACCTGGTTCTTATCTTCAACTACCCAGACATTTGTTGCAAGAACAATAGTGCAGCTCACCTCATCCATCAAGTTTCTGGAATGCGTAGAGGACTGCTTCCTCATACAAATGTTAGATGTGCCAACCAGGGATGAGGCACTGCTGGGCTTGCTATTTACAAATCAAGAAAACCTGCTTTGTAGTATCTGGGTTAGTGATAGCCTTGGCTGCAGTGATCACAATATTGTGGAGTCTGAGATCCTGCTGAGCACGCTGAAGGTTAGTACTAAGACAAAGGTTTTAGAATTTAGAATAGCAAACTTCAGCTTGCTCAGAGCTCAGTTGGGAGGGACTCCATGGGAAGCTTCCGTGGAGGATAAAGGAGTTAGCGAGTGCTGGGAGGTTTTCAAGAACACTCTCCTGGAAGCAGAACAGTTCATCCCCTTTAAAGGAAAGGGATGTAGGTGGAGCAAGAGACCCCCTTGGCTTAACTGCGAGCTTCTGAGTCTGCTCAAAACAGAGAGAGAAGCCTACCAGAGGTGGAAAAGTGGACGGATACCCATTGAGAACTACCAGGGCATTGCCAGGGCGTGCAGAGATGCAGTTAGGAAAGCAAAAGCTCAGCTCGAATTGAAATTGGCCAGAGATGTCAAAAACTACAAGAAAGGGTTCTTCAGGTACATAAGCAACAAGCAGAAACAGAAGGAGAATACTGGCCTGATGTTAAACAGGAGAGGTGAATTAGTCACCAACAATGCTGAAAAGCCAGAGGTTCTCAACACTTTCTTCACCTCTGTCTTTACAAGCGCTGTTGGCCTCCAGGCCTTGGGTCATGGTTTAGCCCCAGCTGGCAGCAAAGAACCACATGGTGTTTCACTCACTCCGCCCCTCAGCAGTTTAACGGAACAGCAAAGGAAAGAGGAAAACAACAACAATGATACTGATAGAGGAATATACAAAACACAGTTAAGGTACAGCTGCTCGCCGGCTTGAACCCGAAGCCCAGCCTGCTCCCAAGTGGGGATTCCTGCCCCCCAGCTATATTCTGAGCATGACACATGGTATCAAATGCCCTTTTGGCTAGTTTGTGTCAGCCAATCCCGCTATATCCTTTCCCAGCTCCTTGTGAAAATTAACCTTACCCCTGCTGGAACCAGGACATTGTCCACCCCTCATTCTATACCATCTATGTCATGCTCAGATCTTACACTTTCCAATTAATCACCACCACTTTTCCCTATTTTTTGATATATATACACACATACTCAGATGTCATTCCCTTAGTGTATGGACCATCCCTCTAAAATGTCCGTTGAGTTCATTTAATCCATGACTTTGGGCTGCATCTGTTTTATCAGTCTCTCAGGGCAGGAGAGATGATGTGTGGTGCTGGACTGTTGCATGCTATATTTGGAGCTCGTGGCTGGTATATAGTGTGGCCCATGACCATGGTCTGTGGGTTAAAGATACTGATCTTGAGGAAGTTACTGTGTGGCAGTTGCTGAAGCCAGTTCTGGTCCCATCACTGCTGCACTTTACTCAGTTTCATCAAAGTCCATCCGTCATTAATTTAGGTAATTCTTATGGTAGTACCATTGATATAGCAAATAGCAATTGTCATAGTGATGACATACAGTGGCAGGGTGGCTTAGCAATTAATATTATGCAATTTGTTTTATTGGCTATTCTCACCCAAAATCAAATCACCATGTGGTACACATCAGACCTCCCCATCTATCCTTAGCACCCACCAAGTGCACTCCTGGGTCCCTGAGCGAAAGCAATCCCATGGATGGGTTTGCCTTTGCCTGAGGCAGGACTAACCCAGACTTGCCTTCCCTAACGTATTCTTCATGTGCACTACAGGGACTTGATCCGCTTCTACAGGACATGGAAATTTTGATTGGGCAGGGCCAGCTCAATTGGCAGATCCCCTGGTGTTAACTAACCAGGTAGCTTTCGCTAAATGTGCATCCCAGCGTTTTAAGGTCCCACCACCCACTGCTCTCAGTGTAGCTTTTAGCAGTCCATTTATTATCTGATCTTCCCGGAAGCTGGCACATGATAGGGGATGTAATATGCCTTCTCAATGCCATGCTCTTTGGCCCACGTGTCTATGGGGTTGTTTTTGTTGTCATAAGACTTGCTTTTCAAGGCCCAGGACAGTGTTCTGGGTGGTGGCATGGGGCACAGGGTATGTTTCCAGCCATCCGGTGACTGCTTCCACCAATGTAAGCACATGAAGGCAAAAGAGCTGGGGAAAGTATCTCCCCCTGTTTCCCCCATAGATTGGGTGCGATTATTAATAAATTCTGAGAGATGGCGCCCAAGGTTTGGGCAGGGCATCAATGCCGCATAAACGTACCAACATAACTGCGTGAACAGTGATGTTATCATATCATAAGTTGATATTATACAGGACAGCAAAATTATAATCCTGATCCCTCTCCCAAAGCTGATAAACAGCATCGCAGGGAGTACATAGAGCGTATAAGAATTTACGTAACACAGCCATGCAAACAAACAAACCAATATTGTGACCAGCAACTATTTAACGAATACAATAAATGTATAAAATTTGTTTTAACATGCTCTGGTTGGATCTCTCGTTATCTCAACCCTTAGTGCCCCACATTGGGCGCCGAAAAGGACTGTCATGGTTTAGCCCCAGCTTGCAACAAAGACCCATGCAGTCTTTTGCTTGCTTCACTGCCAGTGGCAGGATGAGGCGAGAATCAGAAGAAAAAGGCAAAACTTGTGGGTTGAGATAAAAGCAGTTTAACAGAACAGTGAAGGAAAGAGGAAAACGGAACACAATAGATGAACAGCCACTCCAGAGCTGTAACTCCTACCTTCCCCCAGCTATATACTGAGCATGGCATCACATGGCATCAAATACCCATTTGGGTCAGCCAACCCAGCTATGTCCTGTCCCAGCTCTGTATGAAAATTAACCCTATCCCCGCCAGAACCAGGAGACCTTGGGAACAAAAATCCAGGTTGGTGTAAACACAGACCCACCGTCAGTGAAGGAAGAGTTGGTATGCCGACTGTTACAGGAGCTTGGCCCCTACAAATTGATGGGCCCTGGTGTTATCCACCTGAGGGTGTTAAGAGAGCTGGCTGATGTTGTTGTGAGGCTGCTCTCCATAATCTTTGAGAAGTCGTGGAGATTGAGGGATGTCCCAGAAGACTGGAAGAAAGCTAATGACACCCCCGTCTACAAGAAGGGCTTAAAGGAGGATGCAGGAAATTACAGGCCCACTGATCCTACTTGAGTCCCTGGGAAGGTTACGGAACAAATCCTCCTGGTGGCTATCATAAGTCAAATGAGGCACATGATTGGGAAAAGCCAGCACGGAGTCACCAAGTGTAAACCTGACAAACCTGATCACCTTTTACAACAAAGTAGCCTGCTCGGTTGATGTGGGGTGGGCAGTGGACACTGTCCACCTGGATTTCTCCAAGGCTTTTGATGTGGTTCCTCACAGCCTCCTCCCAGAGAAACTGATGCATTACGGTCTAGACAAGTTATCTGTGCGATGGGTGGGGAACTGGCTGACAGGCCCCACCCAGAGGGTGGTGGTAAATAGCTCTTTTTCAAGCTGGCAACCTGTCACAAGTGGGGTCCCCCAGGGATCGATACTGGGCCCAATGCTGTTCAGTATCTTCATAAGTGATCTGGACGATGGGATCAAGTGTACTCTGATGAAGTTTGCTGATGATACCAAACTGAGTGGGGAAGCAGATACTTCGGAAGGGAGAGCCACCCTGCAGGAAGACCTGAATAGGCTGGAAGAGTGGGCTCACAGGAACCTTATGAAGTTCCACAAGGAAAAGTGTAAGGTCTTGCACCTGGAAAAACATAATCCAGGAGTGCAGCACAGGCTAGGATCTACCCGGCTGGGTAGCAGCTCTGTGGAAAGGGACCTGGGGGTCCTGGTGGACAAGCAGCTCCGTATGAGTGAACAGTGTGTGCTGCAGCAGCAAAGCAAGCCAACAGGATGCTGGGTTGCATCAACAAGGGCATCACCAGCAGAGATAAAGAAGTCATCATCCCACTCTACTCGGTGCTTGTCAGGCCACACCTGGAATACTGTGTTCAGTTTTGGTCCCCGCTATGCAAAAAAGATGCGGACAGGCTGCAGAGGGTCCAGAGAAGGGCCACAAAGATGACCAACGGACTGGGAAGCCTGCCTGAGAGAATTGGGCTTGCTCAGCCTTGAGAAAAGAAGGCTTAGGAGAGACCTTATCACCGTGTTCCAGTATTTAAAGGGTGGCTACAAAGAAGATGAAGACTCCCTTTTTTTACAAGGAGTCATATGGAAAAGACGAGGGGTAGTGAGTGCAAGTTACTCCTAGGGAGATTCCAGTTGGACACAAAAGGAAAATTTTTCCCAGTGAGAACAATCAGCCATTGGAATAATCTCTCCAGGGAAGAGGTGGATTCCCCATCATTGGGCTTTTAAGATTCAGCTGGACAGGGTGCTGGGCCGCCTTATCGACACCGTGCTTTTGCCAAGAAAGGTTGGACCAGATGATCCTTGAGGTCCCTTCCAACCTGGTATTCTATGATAGTAAAGGTTTGAGTGGGATGGTAGATAGATGGGCAATATTTGTACAGTTATGTATCCTTTTGCTTGCTTGAATTCTTTCAGGTCTGCATGAGTTCGATGCCTTACAAGATCCTGAAGTGCATGACTTCCGAGCTAAAATGCGGAGACTCAGTGAGGAAAAGATTCAGTCGCTTGTGGGTCTCTCCTGGATGGACTGGTTAAAACATACTTACCCACCGGAACAGGAACCTGTTATCCCAGAGAGCTTCCAAGATAAGCTCTATAGCGGAAATCTTGTAGTGGCTGTTCATTTTGATAACTGCCAGGTAGGAATGGTTGTTCATCACATTTCATGTGCTGTTCTTGATCTTGATCTGAATTAGCACGTGATTGGTCAAGGATGTAGATGAAATAGAATACTAACATTATGGTATTTGCTCTAAAATGCAAATTCTTTCACCAGGATCCTTGGCTCTTGAAAGAAAGTGAAGACGTGAACTTACAGTTGTGAACTGAACTTCTAAAGTCAAATTACAGTTCTACTTCTGAAGTCAAAATGTACAAGTTTTATATTCTATATTATTTCACATTCATTTAAATGTGAAACATAATTCAATGACTGTTTTTGGCCAGCTGTTACTGTGTTGCTTCACTAGTGTTCAGTTTTAGGCTCAGGGGATGCTGGTGAATTGGGAGGCACTATATTCAACACACTTCTCTTTGTGTATGATTCGTTGTTGAACACCTTTGGGGTTGACCTGCTAATTAGGTTGAGCAATACATTTTTTGAAAAAGAGGAATTAGTATTCCCTACACTAGACATGCATATAGACAAATAAAACACTAGCTGAGACTTAGAGTTACCTTTCTGTTTTGGTTAACAAATCCATAGCTTATTTTTAAAATAAAAATGCCATTAGTTTCCACCTAAAATGATTTAGCTTCACTTTTTTGACGTTGAAGTGTCTATGATTCTCCTTGAGTCCAGAATTCCCATTATTCATTTTTGCACTGTGTTCTTTTGGATAACAGTGAGAGATCAGCATTGGAAACCTTAAAATCTCGCAAGTGTTTAAATATATCAGGCTACATTTGGTGTCCATTTTGACCCAGCTGCTAGGTACTGATTTTTCTAACAATTCAGCTCATTTTATTTATAAAACTATATTTTTATGATACTATCTTTTTTTAAATTAAAAAGTAAAAAATCCAAAATGGTAAAATCGTATCTGACTCTGGAAACACTAAATGCAGAGGTGAATACTAAATTGGGTCACCAGTAACACCAGCTGATGTTGGATGCATAGGTGTTTTTATAACAAAACCTTTTTTCAGTCCTCTTTGGCTTAGTAGAGGACTTGTAGTTGTCCAGGAGTGACAATATCTGTGTGTTTGTCAGCTTTTGATTAAAATATTGTGTATATATATGCATATGATAACAGTACAAAAGCAGTGCAAAAGTTCATGCTGGTGCAGGATGTATTTGCCTGCCACTGTAATAGCTTAGGCTGCTGACATTTCAAATGTTTCGAATACTTCTGCTGTCAATTCTGACCTTCAAAGCTATTAACAGTTCAAATCTGAGCTGCTTTTTATTTAGAGCAGTCAGCTCTGTTCCAGACTCTACTACTTGCACTGAGTACTAGAATCATCTGAGGAGAATTAAATTGAAAGGTATGGAGACTGTTGAGTTCTTTCAGTAGGAACGCTGCAAGATCGAGAGAAAGGAGTATTAAAATACTTTTTGTCTAGAATGCATGGGTGAGCTGTAAAAGCTACCTAATTGTTTCTGGAGCAAGAGAGACTGATCCCCATTTCAAGGCCAGGCTGGTTGGGGCTTTGAGCAGCCAGGTCTTGTGGGAGGTGTCCCTGCCCATGGCGGGGGGATAGGAACTAGAAGATCTTTAAGGTCCCTTCCAACCTAAACTATTCTGTGATTCTGTGACATACATGTAAAGACCTACAATTTGGAAGTAAGGCCGCTGCCATAAAGCACCAGCTTCCCGGGAAGAAAAAGCGTCATTCCCTGTCAACCCACTACCAGTTATGATAGGAGAAGAAAGCCTTCGCAGTTTGGCAGCTTTCTGAAAGGGGGAAGCTGTTGTGAACCATGTGGAAACTGAGAAAATACAGAATTAATTTTGCCTGACTTTACAGAGTTAGATTTTTCCGTTAGGGCAGCTTGGCTTCTTACCAGTAAACTTCTATATAAATAGAGCACAAGTCAAAAGAATGTAAGCCAGACAACACTTTACATTTGTAAATAATTGCTTTTGGAATGCTTACATATTCAGGAGTGTGTTTAAATAAAAAAAAATCAAAACAAAACCCCAGAACTCACTGAATCAACCTTTGCAAATAAGCATGCGCAGAGCATGATGTGGTAGATTAAGGGAGATAAAAGATTTCACAGAAGAGCTTTTACATTACAGATTTTAAATGAATTTAAGCCTTTTCAAAAAAAAAAATTCAAAAAGAAAGTAACTTCTTACCTTTACCTTTTTAGAACACATCAGAATTAGAGAAACTTTGGAAATATGTAGATAGCCTCTAAAGGTTTGACTAAAAATTTTCTTTGAAAATGCAGAGTCTTTCCATGTTGTAGTCAGAATGCTACAGATATTGGCTGCTACCCCTCTTCTGCACTCCTCCAAATAAGGTGGTGTTATTGTACATAAATCATGTTAACGGTTTCTTCTGCTTTATTACTTGAAGCTTTCTTTTCATTCTGAGACAGTGATACCTAGAAAGAGGATAACTTGCTAGTGGCCAGAAAGAGGAAAACGTAACACATGTAGTACTGCTAAATAACTTGAAATGTATGCAGGGTTTGTCTCCCTCATTCACATTCTAAAATACAAGCTTCTAGATCAATATCCTGATCTAGAAGTATTTAAATCACTGCTGAATCAATTAGGTAAAGTTCTGTGTTCTTAAAAGTACTTCTGATACTATGAAAGTTTGGGAATTGACCATTTTGCAGCTTTTAGGGTGACTATTGCTCTGATTGCACTGAAGATGTAGAGGTTAGTGTTAAAATAGGCTGTTTTTAACAGTTAAGTATTTCTATCTATTTTATTGTGTGTGCTACGATTTAAGCCTTGTACGACTGCCTATGACAAGTTTTACATCCAGTATTCCTGTTTGTGTTTTGTTAGGATGTATTTAGTTTTCAGGTGTCTCCTAACATGAATCCCATCAAGCTGAATGAGCTGGCAATCCGAAAACGTTTGACTATCCATGGAAAAGAAGATGAGGAAGTTGATCCTGCTGACTATGTGCTGCAAGTTAGCGGAAGGCTAGAATATGTTTTTGGTGATCACCCATTAATTCAGTTTCAGGTACGTAAAGATCTTTGGAACTTACCATAACGGTTCTGTGGTGTCTTGGCCAAAATTTGACCTTGCTTCCGGTGCCATCGTTCAGCTATGCTGAACAGTAATGCTCTTCCTCCTCATGTCTGCAGCCCTCTCCAATTGTAAAATACATGTGCACCATGTCCTTTGTATCTCTGTAATATATTATTTGTTTCTTTGGTTTGAAAGTTGCCATAGAAATAGTCTGCTAGCTGGTAACAACTGTTTTCCATGGGCTTTTAGTATATACGCAACTGCGTGATGAACAGGACTCTTCCTCAGCTGACTCTAGTTGAGTGTTGCACCATAAAGAAAATGTGTGAGCAAGAGATGATTGCCATAGAAGCTGCCATAAACAGAAAATCATCCAACCTTCCTCTTCCTCTGCCACCAAAAAAAACAAGAGCAACAACTGTAAGTTGATATGGAGAATATCTAATAACCAAAAGGAATGGTGACTTCTGGAATATAAGTCATAGAATCATAGAATGGTTTGGGTTGGAAGGAGCATTAAAGATCATCCAGTTCCAACCCTCCTGCCCTGGGCAGGGACACCTTCCACTAGACAAGCTTGCTCAAAGCTCCATCCAACCTGGCCTTGAACACCACCAGGAACGGGGCATCCACAACTTCCCTGGGCAACCTATTCCAGTGTCTCCCCACCCCGAGGATCACAATCACAATGCCTGGGATTTGTGCTACTACTACTGTTTTCCAGCGTAGGTCACCTGGCTCTACTCAGAGCTTCCTGTTGCTTGTGAGAAGGTTTACATCAGAAATAACACACCTTGGAGCTTTTGAGAAACTTCTTACCTTCCCTCGCCTCATCCATCCTCCTTCTCCCCCCACCATCTCCTTTCCATTGCTATTGGTTCTATTTTTAATCACAATCCAGAATAGCAGGTAATAATGTGTTAGCAGCAATTGGAGAAGTTACTGCAGAGAAACTGGATCCTGCAGCTTCAACACAATGTGTTAGGCTCCACTAGCTTGGGCAGTAGTGGTCTGTGATCTCTTCTGTTACCCCAGATGTCTTACATGGTGTTGTCATTTCAATGGTGGCAACTTTTGCCATAATATACATCCAACTTTTCTTTTAATATGGTGCTTCATTTATTGCTGAAGTTTACGTACTGTCGCTCTAAGAAATGTGGACAGACTTTGCTCTATTACACACTCTCTACATATTTGGAATGAACAATAAATTTGAAGGGTTATTCTGAATTGTCAGGAAGTAGTACTGAATGTATGTTCTCACCCCCACCTCCCTTTCAGCTGAGTGTTTTTTCTAACTTTTTTTCCCTTTAGGGCATCTTGTATGCTCTTGTAGTTTTTTTTTAAGATTTCAAATTTATTTTTAAAGATGCGTCTTTTTTTAGTTTGTATTTATGGCCTTTGCTTAAAGTGGTTGGCTTATAAAATAGGTCTCAGTATGATACATTGGTTAAGAATGAACTTCTATCTTTGTTTCTCTTCTCAGAGTGTATGGGATATTTCCAACCCTTTCAAGATTATTCTGTTAAAGGGTAATAAACTAAATACAGAAGAAAATGCCAAAGTAAGTAACTATGCCTAGTATCAGAAGACATTCTCTTCATCATTTGAATGATTTTCAATATTTAATGAACTCGGAATCATACAGATTTCAATTCAGCAAAAGCGTAAGCATTTTTGGTTATTACCAGTTATATTGGTAGTATTGGTTAAAATGTTGCTTTATTGCTAAAGTATTGCTTTATTGTCTGAAGTTGGATATGTGCATTAGAACATTATCAATAATCATGGACAGTATGATACAGATGTTCATATGGTACTTGAATTTTTTAAGATGGTATCTTTAAAGCACTGATATTGGTGTGAAATAAGCTTATTCAAACTAAGCAGTCATAAACATCTGACAAACAGAAGTAGATTAAATATTAAACATCTTTCAATGGAATGTAAGGTATTTTTGTAGTCCAGAATATATTCTATGTAAGTTTAAGCATGAACTGCCTGCTTCTATACAATCTGCCTTTTATTTTCGAAACATGCTGAACACAAAAAAAAGCTGTAGTATCACTTCCTCTAAAGATGTACATGACTGGGCTACTGACTCTTTTACAGACCACAAGTTGTTAACACATGGGAATTTATTGCTGTAAGACCTTACAAGACACTTGCCTGTGAGGTAGAACAACATTCATTTCCTTTATTTGGTTTGACAATCAGTAAATTAAATACCTAGTCATGTAGATGAGGAAGAAATTTAGCCATTGAAGTTTGCTGTTCTGATGCTTTATTCAGGATACTCAGTGCATTTTTTTTTTTCTTTCAAAACTATTGTTACAACCTGCTTGTATATTAGTAATACTACATTTTACTACATAGCTAAACGAGCCATAGTTACAATTTTACTATCCCGAGACACTCTGACTGTGGAAATGGATGTCTGCAAAAACAGATGTTTCACTTTTCTTTGTCTAAACCGTTATTTAGCTTGTTGTAATATCTTCTTAACTCTACATTCTGTAGACTTTGAAAATTTTTAAAAGAAAAGGGAAGGGAAAAGGGAAAGTGGATTCCAGAAGCAACATATATATATGAAGTTTGGGGTTTTTTTTTCCTACTTAGAAGACGTGAGCTTTGATTAATTTCAGTATGCTTTTAGAGGAAAAGGAAAATACGTTGATTGTAAGCTTGAGGAGAAACAGGAAAAATTGTCAATTCTTTGGTATTGGTTCCTGTGGACACTATCTAAATATTATTTAGTGTTTTGAATGCTTTTTAGTCTTGAAAACTTGAAAATCCTGCAGTTACCCAAGACCAAGAATGCATGTAGTAACCTTGCAAGCTTGTGCATGTTTCCCTGCATTGTCTGTCTGCACTATTATGGAATTGTCACTATTGAGAACGTATTTGTTTCCTAGTCCTGATTCTAAGGCTGTTTAATTCACTGCCATTGTTCTTTTAGTTTCATTGTGCTTTGGATCAAGCCAATATTCATCCATTTTTGCTGAAACCGCCAACAGGGTTCACAAATGCAGTGTTTGTAGTGAGAAACAAAACATTTGTCAGATGGATGGCACTCCACTACTGTGAGCTGGATTGACTATTTTTACCTAGAGCACAAGTGACTTCATTCAGCTGTCTAACACCCAATTTTCCAAATACATGACATTTGAAATTGCTTTTCTTTTTGTCTTGCTCTTTGGCTGCACCATCGGTACATACCGTTTCATTAGCAAAAGGGGAGTGTCAGAATGAAAAGAATAAAATTAAGATCCAATCCCTTACATTAACAGGATTGCAAATCATAGAATTAGAACTAGCCAAAAAGCAAGCAAAATAGCAATGTGTTCCAACAATACAATGCTTTCTACTATCAAATTTTACTTGATCGCCTATGCTTTTTTATATTAATAAAGCAAAAGAGAAGTCAGGGAAGTGTTGTGGTATAGAAAGTTATAATATCAGATGATAGTAAGTCAAAGAACAATATCCAAAATTATGCAAATGTGAATTTAATCCCTGGTTTTAAAACAAACAAACAAAAACAAACCAAAACAACAACCCAAAAACAACAGGCAGATTTTAGAATATCTGCTGTTGCTGGTGTTAAAGCACAAGCAGTTAATAAGCTAGACATAATCATATTTCCATAAGATATCTTTAAATCAGCAAAGGAACTTCATTATAAATTCAGTTGAACAGACAATGAATCTCCAAAAGGATTGATAAAGGACCATCTGGTGAATTGTTTCAAGAAGGTTATGAACCAACCGATTTTAATCAATTCTCTGACAGCAGCCACAGTATTTCCTTTTTGAAGAGTATAAGGCTACAATCTTTAATTACAGAGAAATAATAAACCCCCTGTATATGTAATCAACAAGAATTTTGATTGTATATGTGTGTGTATATTTATGTTGTTACATATAGGTATGTACACACACATGTAGGCTGTATACAGTTAGATTTCCCGGAGTAAGATTACTTTCATGTGTTCTGTTTCATGGATGTTCATGTCACTGTTCTTAACTCACAGTGGTTCACAGTGGTGAAGCTGTGCATGCCAAAATTAGGTAATAGTGGTTTTTATGAGTGCAGTGTTCTAAATGGAACTTTTCTTTCGCTGGTTGATTGTAGGCTTGGAAATGAAATTGGGATTGTATATGCGTAAGTCAACAAATCAATTTAATAATGGATGTTCCTATGGAACCTGCATCAAGAAGGAATGTAACCCATAAGAGTATGTTCTCCAAGACCTAATACCTGTGCCAATGCCTATGCTGTGACAGCAGTCACAGATCAGTGATAGCAATTGTTGCAGAGAGGTCCAGAATGATCAGAATGGGCATTATTTGGAGACCATCTGTTGGTGCTACTAATGCCTTCCCCAGGAATGATTCTGGACTGAAGACAGATTTGCTCTCTATCGTGACTTCATTTAAACTGCATTACAGTTTGCCAATGACTAGTTTATCTGAACGAATTTACGAATGGAGAACTTAGTACTGAGCAGTAGTTGGTGTAGCCAAAAAAGGTATTATTGAGATCGGGACTGCTTCGGTGTTGATTACACTGTTGTTTCTTTGAAGGAGGGAAAGATAGACGCTCTCCCAGAACAGATCTTGTCTGTGTCAGCTGGGAATTCAACGGTGAATTATTTTTTTTTCCAAAACTTCTACCAAATTTTAAACATCTCTGCCTTTCCCTCACAGTGCTCAGAAATCGTATGATAGCTTAAAGGGAATGTTGGGAGGGTTGTTTGAGGAGTGTAGGGAACCTGAAGCATCAGTTCACCTTTTACTCATTTAACATTGAGAACTTCTTTTTGCTGTTGACCAAAGGATTACGTTTGTGTGCGTTTTTTTCTCTCTCTCTTTTTAAAATCACGGATATTTTGGAAGGTCACCTGAAAGAAGCTGACATATTTCTCTTTGTTGTTTGCTCAGGCAACAAAACCCAAGATGTCCCTGTCATTCTGGTTGAAACTGTCCAAAAGCATGGATGCTTGGAAACATGCGGTTTTCTGTGTACATATGTTATTAAACAGAAATGAGCCACAACTTAGCATTGACTTGTAATATGTTTCATTTCAGTGCCAATAACTCCAACTTCTTTCTCTTCTTCCCCTTTTATTATTCAAGCTAGCTATTTTTGTTGGTTTCTGGGTGCTAAAGACAAAACAGAATTCCTGGGAATTATATACATCATTACAGGTGATTTCTGGTGTTAGGGTCAGCAGTGTTCCCTCTATACATTTTCATAAACGGTTTAAGTAAAAAATTAATTTTTTCCTTAAGCTGAAAAACCCTGAAATTTTTCTGCATTAGAAGCACAAATTAGTTCTACCTGGAGATTTGAATTTGAATTCATTCTGCTTAGTTGTTTGTTTCCTACGATTTTCTTCCGTGTTAGGTATGTTAAGTTAGAAGTGTTTGTATATCCATATATTGTATTTGTTACTATAAGTGTGTTGCTATTATTATTAGTTATATGTGGTAAGAAAGTAATGCAGTACTGAAAAAATTGGCAGCCAACATTATTCAAACAAATATATTTTGATTTGGCCAGAAACATGAATAGCAAAGTAAAAAGAATTTGTTCTCAAGAATTGTTTTTGTTCATTTTAAAACCTCAAAATTAGTATTACTTTTAAGATAGAAATATTGATGAAATGCATATGTGTATGTTCTTTATAACATTCTATGCAGAATTCTGTAGGTTCTGTGGCAAGCTTAAAATTTCTCATTTCTTTATTGCAGGTTCATGTTAGGGCTGGTCTTTTCCATGGTACAGAGCTCCTGTGTAAAACTATTGTAAGCACAGAAATATCTGGGCGAAGTGACCACGTTTGGAATGAAGTACTGGAGTTTGAAATAAATGTCTGCGATCTACCAAGAATGGCAAGGCTCTGCTTTGCAGTTTATGCTGTGATGGATAAGATGAAAACTAAAAAGTCAACCAAGGCAATGAATCCTTCCAAATACCAAACCATTAGGAAAGCAGGAAAAGTGGTAATTACTTTGGTTTTCTAGAGTGCACCTCTGAATTATATTGAAATCAGCATTCAGAAATCTTTCATTGTCCTCACTTTAGTGTTCAAGAATGCAAAATGAAAAAAACAATTAAAAAGAGCATATGCATTAAGAATTGTACCTCTTGGTATGAGAAAAACTTTTCATACTTCTCAGTCACTGAAAAAGGCATGAAAGTTTTGATTGTAAGCCAGTTGGCAAATGGCTGTTTAAAGAATTGTATTTTAAAAGGTCAGTTTTGTTCTGAACTCTAGATGAGCTGTGACTGGGGAAAGATGAAGAAACTAGCATCTAGGCTCACATTCAGGGAAATGTGTATTTTACACTGGCAGAGTGACACCCTTAAAACTAAATCTTATTGTCCTCCATGGTACTGGAGTACATACTGAAAACTATGCATGTGTTTAACTGCTTTTCTGAAAGATATCACCATTTTAAAAAAAACCCAACCCTCTCAATTTTACTTATATTGTAGTGCTTGCTGCATAGTAATGTTCACTGGCGTCTTAGTTTCCATGTAAAAATTCTTTCCTTTAACAGCACTATCCTGTAGCCTGGGTAAATACCATGGTATTTGATTATAAAGGACAGTTGAAGAACGGAGAACTGGTACTGCACAGCTGGTCATCGTTTCCTGGTAAAGTTTAACTTTTAAGATTTGGACTTTAAATACTTGTAAAACTAGAGAAGAGTAATATGAAATAGTAGAATATTTACTCTATGCATGTCCAATTCTCCTGTCATAATCTCTTTACTACTTGTATTTTTTATGTGGATGCATATATAATATCTTAATCTCTTTCCTGAAAGTATTGTGTACCAGGAAGGAGGAAAGATGAGAGTCTGCATGGAGATTTTTGTAAAAGTTTTATCTGTTGTGGAAGGAAAATCACATAAAAATGGATGCATGTTTCTATCTAGTGTTACCTGGTTTTAAGGTGCAGTTTAGGTTTCATTTGGTTCCCTGTGCTGTGCATCCTAAACTAAATAGATAAGCTATATTGTATGTGACAATATTTGTGTCAGCAGAAAATGTCAATTAGAATTTTTTTTACATCTTCCTTCGCTGACATTAAAATTGGTTAGTAAGAGTATCTGAAATCTCCATGTCAGTCTTCATTCCATCCTGAGAAACCTGTATCAATTTGGCTGTAGTGCTGAAAGAAATCTGGCTTAAAACTCTCTTCTTTTTTTTATACTATTTGATATAGAGGCAACGTGTACTGGTTTACAGAAGCTGCAGATCTTACTGGGATTTGGTTCACTATGGGGATATCTCAGCTTCCCTTGACTGTTGTGTTTATTTTGGAAAGAGAAAATCTGTTTCTCGTTGGGTGCTAATCCAACATTTGTGAATGTAGGAGGTATGGGTAGTTTATGATGGAAATGCAGTGCTTTGTGGTAAAAATGCTGTGCAGCAGAACATGCTTCTGTCCATTGTATACAGTAAGCAATTGCTTATTGCTCTTTGCCTTTCAGATTTTTAAATTTTAATGCATACCTGGCCTATAATATTAATTCTTCTGTCTAATGTTTCAGACGAACTTGAAGAAATGTTGAATCCAATGGGAACCGTCCAGACTAACCCTTACACTGAAAATGCAACAGCTTTGCACATTAGATTTCAAGAATATTCAAAACAGCCTATTAATTACCCTCTCTTTGATAAGGTAAGGTATGACGTCAAGAGCAGTCATGAATGCTTATGTGTAAATAGCTATTTCTTCTTTCCTTTCAACATTGCCTTTTCCATTGAATTTCCCACTTCCTGGCTTTTCGTTAACATACTGCAGTTTTTTAAACTTGCATTGCGTGAGAGTGCTGGTGCTCTGACTGCAGGGTTTTCGGATCGTGTTTTGGAGACTTACACTTTTAAAAATACTTTGTACATAGTCTCTTGAGGGGCAGAAGCATAATCAGTTTCTAATATCGATGATCTTGCAAAAAAGCTAAACTTATCTGCCGTTCTGGAAACCTTCGACTGTGCTTGCCTGTGATCTGTACAGATCTGTTACTTCTTTGTACAAATGTACGTTGCCTACTGCTTGGGACACTTCTCTCCCCAATGAGGAAAATATCCTTTTAAAGATGAATAGAGTCTTAATACTGTATGAAAAGGGATTCCTCAAGATCTGCTCTTGAAGTAAATCCATGTAAGTTGCCCTGCAGTTTGCTACAGATATGATAAGAATGTCAGTCTAGAAAGAAAGTATGTATTTGGAATGCATGTGGTAATGTCTGTAGTGTGAACATTAGATAGCAAGTTGTTCACAAACCAGCAAATAAAGCTAAGACTAGGAAACAAGTAATAAAATAAGTGTTAAAACAGGTAATGATGCATTGAAAAAACAAGGTTTAACTCCTACATACATTAGTCTGAATTTTGTTTTTGAGAAAGTTAATAACCATTTGGAGAAAATTGCCTTTTTTTGAGGGTTTTGCACCTTTGGGGGCATGAACAGACAGAAACCCCCAAGCTTTATCAGCTTAATCAAAGAGGGGTTTTGGGTTTAAGGTTCATCAATGTGAAATCAAATAACAAGATAGATTTGTTTGTTTGTTTGATTTTGGGTTGTTTGTGGTTTGTTTTTTTTTTAACCTTGTCAGCGCAGTACTTATTCTTTTATTAAAAGAGCATTGGAAATGCCTTAAGAGCCAAAACAGTACTGACTTTGTAATTATGGTTGACCAGTTTGCTTTTCACACTGGACATATTTTAGTCAGTTTTGTTATTGGTTTATTTGTAAGGCTTTAAATTTTTTGCTCATTATACTATATGTATTTAAATTCTAAAGAAAAAAGCTGCTTTTATGTGCATATTACAGACATGTTATATAAAAGTATGTTTCTTAAGTAATCGCGTATTTGTTCTAGTTCTATTGTTCCTTTTATTTGTACCTGTGATACCAAGTTTTCAGTATGTTAAAGTGCTCAGGCGACTACAGACAAAAGATTCTACTGAGTAAGTTATGTGATGTATTGACATTAAGGTAGTGTCTGATGGTCTTCACCATCCCTTGTAACTGTTGTTGGGCTGCTGGCTTTTTTTCTTTTGTGGCTTTGCCCCCTTCTTGAACCGCACCTGAGAAATCCTGCATATCAGATGGGGGAAAATCCCAGAGCGTCATTGTAAAGTGATTGCGGAGCTGATAATGAAACATTAATTGAAAGCATTCAACTTTGAGGAAATGCTACAAAAAGTGGGGTTTTTTAGCAGTTCTTATTTTTTTCCAGTAATTTTGCTACTTGCAGTTCCCTGGAGTTAAGAAATTGGTTTGCAGTATCACTGGGAAAATTGGAGCTCTAAACTCTTTGATAATTCATTCCATTTCTGTGGGTATACTGAGATTTCTCACTAGGAGAAGAGAGTAAGATACCCAATCTCTGAAAGATTCTGTTGGTGAAGGTCCTGTTGAATCAGGAGTAACATCGTAGCTGTTGGAATTGTAACAGCT
The DNA here is from genome assembly GCA_013397275.1 of Burhinus bistriatus. Lineage (NCBI taxonomy): Eukaryota > Metazoa > Chordata > Aves > Charadriiformes > Burhinidae > Burhinus > Burhinus bistriatus. The sequence continues at coordinate 59,136 of VYXH01009505.1, forward strand.
GAGAATCTGTTTTTCAAAATTGTCTAGCTGAGACTTGCTTGCTGTATGGCTGCTTCTAATTTTCCCAGTGTTGTTGCTTGTTTCTGCCAAGAAAGTGGAGAATCAGATGCCAAATCTTTTTTTAAAGAAATATAATGTGCAAAAATAGGTGAATCTTTTTCGATCATAGCATCAGTCCACTTGCAGTGAACAGCTGTTTGGGGCTGAGTGAGCAAAACTGCCTTGATAAGAAAAAGGTTGTCTAATGCAGGAACCATGTATTGGGCTGGTTAACGATCAGTGCTGCTGACACACTGAGGGGCTCGTAGTTCAGTTGAACAAAGCTGGACTTGCCGAAACTTGCAAAGTTTACTTGCAAAGTTTACTTGCAAACAGAGTAACTCTAAAAAGCACAAGGAGGTAGGCATGAAACATGGAATTAGGACACTGTGGGTTTGTTTATGCATGTTTTCTCGCACAAGTATGTAAACAAGCTTTGTAGCCAAGTAGCAGCTGTAATACATCATATTAATAAGCATTTCATACAGAGAAAGAAATAAAACAAGTTAGTGTACCTTTTTAAGGACTTTGGCTGCTGGATATTTATGCTGTGACTGTTGTAGTCTTTTGTTGTTCCTCATATTGTCTGAGTAAAGACAATACAAGTCTTGCTGAATCTGTATCTGGGGTGGTGTTATATTCCTGAGTGATGGGAGAGGCAGGCTTCTGAAGGAAAGGAGATGGTGTAGTTCCTTAGACTTCTTTCTTAATTGATATTTCATTTTATGAATTGTTCCTCAAAGCGGCAGTAGCTGATGACAGTAGATACACCTACCTGACCAGTTCAGCTGGTCTAATTAGCTTAGGCAGTCACCATTCTAACACATCTCTCTCAGTTGCAGTAGTGTGCAGAATATAGTTTGAAGAACTGTATTTACATCTATGCTTAACTACCCATCATGATTTATTACATGAACTTCAAAAACTAAGTAGAATGTTCAAAAGGCCAAGAAAAAAAGGGAGCAAGAGTAACTCAGAGCTGAGCTTCTGGGAAAATGTTGCTTTGCTGTTAAGAAAAGTAGCAGTCCTTGTTCCTGTGGGTTACTGTATATTAACTAGTGCTGAGAGCTTGTTGGTGGAATATTCATTTTATCATTAAATAAGTCCTTGTTGGAAGCTGGTTGTTCATGGTGTTACACAAGGCAAGACCCTGGATTTAGAGAAGTAACTGGCAATGCTATTAGAGGTCATATGGGCGATCTGAGAGGATGCTGAAACGACTAAGTTTGTGGATTCATACTGAAATAGAGGGGTAGAAGTGTGGATTTGTGGGTAACTTATGGAAGCAGTGCCCTTGAAAACAGCAGAAGTAGAGATGAGAAATCAAAGGATAATGTAGAGTTGAGGAATTGGTTTGCTGTACTGAAAAATAATGAGGAAATGCAAACAGAATCAAACCAAGATGCTATAGGGGCTATTTAGCCCAGGAGTGGTGAAGAAGAGGAGAATGGAGGCAATCATGAGCACTCCTCTTCCTGATCTCCATAGTCCTGCAGATTAGAAAAGGGACACAGCATAGAAGTCCGTGTTAAACCACTGTATATACAAAATAATAGTGGTGTAATTATCTCAGAGATAGCAAAATTTCCTTATCTGCTTCATTTCTATAATATTTATTCTTTCAATGCAGTCAGATTTGTTTTAAATCTAATGTATTTAAAAACATCTTTTTGCAGATACTTGAAAAGGCAGCTGAGATTGCAAGAAGCAGTGATAATGCTGCAATGGCGGTAAGCATCTGCTAAGGACTATTTTCAAATTAATTTTCTGAGGTTTTTTGGGTTTTATCTTCTACATCAATCTAGAACTAAGTAAGTCAGCTGCTCAAATAATGACAGTTCTACTGGCTCTGTTTTCTTATGTAATTCACTTTGGTGAACTGCCTTAAAATTCAGGTATATATCCACTTTTTCCAAAATATTTTGGACTTCTTGGCTGTTTTTTGTCAAAAAGCACAATTACTTTGCATACACTATGGATTTGGAACACTGCTAAGATTTACGTTAGGTCTGGATCTGGTGAACATTCCTAGGCTGTATAAAATATTGCTGGGAAATTGCTCAAGTATGATGATTTGCTTGATTGCCAGATATTTCCAAATAAGGTCTGTCAAAAATGGTCATAGATCTATAAGGTGATGTTTCTTAAATGTGATGATTATATGTTCTTCTTGAGAAATTGGATAGTTCTAACTTGAGGACAAATTTTGAAAAGATCACCAAAATCTGAATGCATTTTCTTTGTGTTATATACAAAAATACAGAAGAATGCAATATAAGATGGTGAAAGCACAGCCAGATCAACAGTAATAAAAACAACTGCATTTTATATAGGAATAAAGCAGTTAATTAAAAAATGTGTCAGTTACAATACCAAGTGCCTGAAATGCTCAGGAAAAGTGAAAACTACTTAGGCTGCAAACAACTTAGTGTACAAATAATTGGAAAACTTCCATAGCAGCATGCCAACTTTGTGTTGTGACTTTTAATTTGAAAGATTGACATTTTCAGATACAAGAAAGACCTTATTGTCAAGACAGTTTACTTATTTTGACACAGAAACAGAGTATGTACTTAGTTTTACTAAACAAGCATTGCAATTCAACTACCTTTTTAAAATCTATTCACTCCTAAAGAATTTATACTTAAGTGGTATTTTTATGTGAAAATATTTACTTAAAACATTTCAGCACAATGCAAGGCTCAGACACTTACAATTTCTAGAAGGAGCTAAACTTAAGTTCTGTGTGCAGCAGATGTTTTTTTTTTTTTGTCAGGTGGGAAACCGGTGCAGAATGTTATTTCATGAGAGCTGTTTGTTTCTGCGATGAATCCTAATTGATTTTGCCTACCATTTCTTCTGAACTTTCCTTTCCTTTTTTTTTTATTTTCCATTAATGTAAAGACCTTTGGCCTACCTCTTAAAATTGTGTAGAAACTTCTTCAGCTTTCTGAAGATAAAGTTCGCTGTGGTATTTAAACCTTGCCATATTGTTTTTCAAAATATGTATTGGAACTGATTCATTTCCTTCAACTACTACCTCCTTACCCAGAAGCAGCAGTTTCTTTTGTCTCCCATTAATGTGTGGAACGCTGTTGTTGCTGATACCATTGCTTTAATTTCTGCCCTTGCAGTTTGCATAAGGGTGTGGCTGGGGACAGAAGGTATTAACTGAGCCAGAATGAAGACTCATTCATACAAACTGATTTACAGAATCAGTACTAATGTTAATGTTTCAGAGATATAAAATGGAGCAAAATGTCTGGAAAAGACAAGTCTGCATTAGAAGACAAAAAAGTATGTGTTTGTATACTTAGCAAATGTACTTCTCTTTGGTTATTGCTGGAAAAATATTTTTTTGGCTTTTTTTTTTAATTTATACGTATATCTATTAAATTTGCTCACTTGAAAAACAAAAGGAGAAAGTGTATGCATCCTAAATGAAAGTTCTCCATGTTAGAGTCAGAAAACAGAAATATTGCCATCTAGTGTCAAGAACTAGATGAACTAGTAACAAGTTTAGTTACTTTTTCAGAAACTTCTGTGCACTGAATTTTGAATCTATTAGTTACAGTTCTTACAGATTTAAGGAGTCTGAAATCTGACAGAAAGGCATAGGAGTCATTCCCCTGTGTTTCATGAGTTTTATCTGATGTTCTTCCTGGTGTAGGATTTCTAGTATTTGAGCTAAAATATAAGAATCTTACTGAATATATCAAAACATTATACATTTCTCACTTTCTAGGGTCGAGGTGGTAAGAAGTTTTATATTGTGCTGAAAGAAATAATGGAAAGAGATCCTTTGTGTCAACTCTGTGAAAATGAAATGGATCTTATTTGGACTTTGCGATATGACTGTCGTGAAAATTTTCCACAATCATTGCCAAAACTGCTGCTCTCTTTAAAATGGAACAAACTTGAAGATGTTGCTCAGGTAAGGGGGAAGACAATGGTGGTGGGGAAAAATGCTGGCGTCAAATCATGAGTAAATAGGGTTTCTTTCCCAAGTATAGACATTTTGAAATGGTACTGTTGTATAAACCAAAGTTCATTATATACCATCTGTGGCCTGGACACATAAGCAAGAACTTATCTTAAAAAAAACAAAACTGAAAACCAAACAAACCCAAAACAAAGAAACTAAAATGCATTTCAGAGCTCCTCTGCATGATGAGAAAAGCATAGCAATTACTTATACAGGCTAATTTTAAAATCTTGTGCTCAACTTTCATCTTAAATGCAAGGAGTTTCAAAGAATCACAGAATCGTGTAGGTTGGAAGGGGCCTCTTGAGATCAGCTAGTCCAACCCCCATGCTCAAGCACAGTCAGGTAGAGCAGGACTGCATCCAGCTGAGTTTTTAAGTATCTCCAAAAAAAGAGAAGTTTAAGTTTGCAAATCAAGATCTGAAATAAAGCTGCTTATAAAAATTGTTAAACTCCTCAAAGGCTATAAAAATCCACATCTCAGACTGGGTAATTAAGCCTCACTGAGGCAGACAGATGATTTTTCAAAGAGATATGATACCCACTAGAGGTGCAACATATTTCATGCTCATCATGTTGACTGTTTGAGGGTCTCTTTAAAGTAACCGTAAATAATCAAGGACTTGAAGACTGGTGCTGTGATACAAGATTACGTTTTCAGCAAAATTGTGTCATTTGTTTGCTGTATAGATGTGCAAGGTTATTTCGCTATACTGTAAAGAAGTTGGTGTAGCGCCTTTTTTCTCTATTTACCCAAATAGGATCCAACTTTGTGATGCTTTTTGGGAATAGGTGCAACCTTGATATAGGAAAAATTACATGAATTTATAGTGAAGACCGTTCCTGCTTGATAGACTGACTTAAAAGTAATAAAATAACAGATCCCTGGGTTTGTATTGAAACTCTTTAGTCTGTGTACAGAGCAGGTTGAGCAAAACCATGGAAGTCTGGCCAGTGTTAACAAGCACCGTACTCACTCTAAGGGGTGAACCCAGACGATGTTTTGTTCATCTCCTCGTCCTGATGGAATTGCACATTTGAATGATGCTCAACGTTTTGCAGTCTGTTACACTGAGATAATATTTATGTCTTTCCACAAGTCTCATATTTTTAATTTTAAACTAAAAAAAAGTTGTTTTTTTCATTTTAAAAAAACCTTCCAGCTAAAAAGCATTTGCTCTGAAGGATTATGATTGATAGTATGAATTTCTGTTCTGGCTGAGTATTCTGACCTTCACCTGTTACAGGCTAGGTGTTCTTGGAAGAAAAGGAAACCATCTTGTGAAAACTCAACTTCTATTTATTCACCATGTGATTTTTGTGATTATCCAGTCAGTCAGAATGTTAGTTTGCCTCCAGCATAGAGTTTATTTTCTATTACATCCTTCCTACCAGCTAGATGTATATTTTCTGTGAAGTTGGACAAACAAATGGAATTTCATCCTAGCTCATCGTCCATGCCATAACAAAATGCAGCACCCACACATTCCTTGCTCACTTGTGTTCTTTCACATGCAAGAATCCTTTGTTCCTTAGTAATTCCATTATGTGCTTCTGAGTTTATTGTTCATTATTAGAAGTTATCTGGAAATACAAACTGTAGAAATATAAGCAGGTATTTGTTTACTTATTAAAATATGTGAAGGAAAAGGCATTGTGATTGCTTGCGAGGGGCTTTGAAATATGGCCTTTGGTAACAGAGTTTTGAAAAGTTATTTGGAGTCTGGATATTAGCTGACAGCTCAAAGTCCTTTAAATTTAGGAATATTAAAAAAGACGTGTGAAGCATTTTATTTAAACAGATGGCTGGAAATACATAGTCATCTTGCTTGTTACTGTGTACTTTCTGGAAGGAATGTAGTATTTATGTTTGCTTATGTATAGACAATAGTGTGGTTTGTATTTTAATATTGGTTTTGGCAGCAAGAATAGTCTATCTTAAACATGCCAAATATTTCTGTAATACATAGACATGCAAGTATTCCCAATGACTTACCTTTTCAGGTAAGGCCTCATGAATTTTATGAATTCCAAAATCAGCAGGACTCATCATTTACCTCTCATTAAAATTAAATATATGTAGTACTAGCTGTATGTTGCAATATTTGTGCTGCTACAACATGCATGCAATGGTACTAGAAGTTTTTTTAATGCCTATTGTTAGGTGTAAGTATTTCAGTAAGTCTTGACACTTAGGGCAAAAAGTTTTTTAAAAAATGAAACAAACACAAAACCAGAAAAAAAGTAAATCTCACCCAAAACCCAACGAAACACGAGCTGTTTATAAGAAAAATGAACTAAATAACTGTATTCCTATTTCTATTAATGCAGCTCAAAAATAGTACCTTTTTTTTTTTTACTAATGGAGTATTATTTTTGATCGTGGACCATCTTTAATCCATTAAAGATTCAGTGGTCCATAAAGTTATGTACAATGGATTAAAGCAGCTTTCTTGTATTATTCACCATATAGATTTCATCCAAGCTCTCAGTGTATTGCAGTATTTTAGTAGAATAGTTTCACTGCAGGAATTCTGAAGGTGTTTGCCTTTACTGTTGCCGTAACCTCCTTGCTCAGCAGAGTAGTAGGGTAGTAGAACTTGTTAGCAGAATTCACAGGCAGTATTTCTTCTTGAAGCAGAACTTAGCCGTTATTTTAAAAAAAAAAACAAACAACAAAATCTACCCACTCTCAGTGAAGTGACACCATCGTTAATGAGAACTAGAGAAAAGACAGCTAGCTTTTTAAATATTTGAAATAACTGGAATATAAATGCTGGCCTATACTTAATTGTACTGTCTCTTATAGTAAACTTTTCTTGTTAGGAAAGAAATTGTGGTTATTTCTTTATAGAAAAAATATTGATACACCAGGGCCAAATTCGAGTTTTCTCTAAACCTTTAAATTGTTTTTGGGGATTGAAGATCCTGGTTTTTCTCACAGCTTGTCAGGAGTTACAAACCATGTGGGAGAAGTATGCAGTACTTCGTGTGTGAAGCATTTTAACATGTTAGATATTGCAGAGAAATTTTAAGAGCTTGAAATGCATATTTAGGAATGTAAAATTTCTTTACAAATTAGATGTACTTGGAAGTTCTTCAGAGTTACCTCTCTGTTGCCAAAGCAGATGAGGGCATTTCATGGTGCAAGTTTCTTTTGTCCAAATGCAACAAGTATTTCTGATATCCTTTCACCTGCACTTTTGCACCTGGGATACGGAGCTGGTTGGACTGCACTTCTCGCTTAATAAAAGTTTCAAGGCAGAACGTGAACAGAGCAGTAGGTATTTGGGGAATTTTCTTGGCTGTTTTGCAGGTCATTTAGATCTTGCTTCCTCTAAGCTCATATCACTTAATATTTTCTCATAGTAGTAACCTCTGAAATAATTTCAGCAGTCAAAGTGAGGAGATCTGTCTTCAAATAATCTTCACAGTTAACGTACGTGCTGTAGACCATGACATTCAAAATCCATTGCTTGATATATGAGGCCACTTTGACTCATCTTTTCAGACTGTTTTTCAGGTTCTCCATTCATTTTGATCATTCATTATTAACAAAATGTTTCTATATTTTTGTTGGTTCTGCACCTGATTTAAAGTAGGTTGTCTAGATGTTCTGATACATTTGAAGTGTTTTACTGTGTGTCTGGTAAGCATAGCTGCTGCTTGCATCTTCAACATCTGTTTTATGGTATTAAGTATCCTGCTCAGTGTTAATGTTTCTTTCAGAATTTCAGAACAAGTATTCATGATCTGTAACTGGTGATGGTGTCATTGACCCTTACTGGGCTATGGATTGAATAAATTTTGCATGTATGTTTCTGTGAGAATATGACATCTATATTTAAAAACATCTTTAATTTTACTTTATATCATTATGAACTTTGCATTGTTCATACCAGTATTTGCCCATGAAAAGAGTTTAAGCGAGTCTTTCCTCCACTTCTGGAGTTGTAGCATGGCCACGGGCTTCGCATTGTGATTGATCTGTGCCCATTTCTTGCCTTCTGAATTTCACAAAGCTGCACAGATGCAGCAGTTCAGAATCTGGCCCCCTAGGTATTTAAACAGTGTTATGAACATGCCCGTTACATGCAGTTTGAGACTATGAACTCATATGTGTTTGTCATACTTGTCCTGGAAGCATTAGTTGAACTATGACATATAGTAGAAAATAGAGATTTTTCACTGTTGGTGTAAAAGGATTACTAAATCAGGAGTAAAATAAGATCTTTCTAATCATTCATGTTTTATAAGTCAGTATTTAAATATGAAATGTCTGTATTATCTAATTTGTAGGAAAGGGTATTTTTATCATGAGTTATGACTTGTTTCCTACAGAGAGGAAAAATCTTGTGCTGTTGATACACTGCATTTACACATTCAAGCTTGTTTATTTTGAGCAATAATGTATTATTTCAGTCATACAACTATATACATATTATTAAGAATATACTCTCATTGGGTAGCTTCATTAAAATGTAATAAAACCAGGTTATTTTGTGAGACTGCTAGGCATTTTTCTTTTTAGTCCAAAATAATACACTAGTGTTTTCTGTAATTTTTTCTAGCACATCATTGTCTTCAGTATTGGGATATTTTTTTTAATACCTAACCTGAATCATCCTGTCTGCAATTTAAGCTCGTTACTATTCACAATGTGTGTGGGAAAAGGCTCCAACAGTAGAGGTGGATAAGTATTTTTGGTAAAGATCTCTCTCAACAAAAACCTTCTTTAAACTTTTTTTTAATGGAAAACTTCTACCATTATCAAAATATTTATATATTTGTGAGAGCATTTATGAAAAATTATCTAAATTTTATTGAAACTCTGTTTCTAAAACATACACATCTGGGGTTACTTAATTTTTGTTTACCGTGTGTCATGTCTATGTGTGAAGAAACAGACTTTTCAGGCTGTGTAAATGAGACCTATTGCCAAAAAAATAATCTAGACCATTTTAAAGGGTAAGAAACTGAATCAGAAGTGGGCCCATTTTCCCAGAATTGTTTATCTTTTTTTTTTTTTTTTCTCCCTGCAGATCAGTCTTTAACCTCCTTCTGTTATTATGAATGCTTTTATGGGCAGTTATACCCATCTCTTTTCTTAAGTAGTTACTTTACCTGTAACCTAATAGTTGTCTTTTTAAAACAGCTTCAGGCTCTCCTTCAGATATGGCCCAAGTTGCTGCCTAGAGAAGCATTGGAGTTGTTGGATTTCAATTATCCAGACCAGTATGTGAGAGAATATGCAGTGGGTTGTTTAAAACAAATGAGGTGAGTACATTGTATTACTTCAGCATGCAAAGATTTCAGGAATGAAAAACTGCATTCTGTATGTCTATAGGAAAAAAAGAACCCAAAGAGGAAAGATTTGAACATTGAGTAGATGACCAAATGAAGCAGTCTAGTTTCTAGATAAGCTCATTGGCAGCCAAATAAAACCTTATTCTGACATCTTGTATTAAATGATTGTTATTTTCCATGTTGCTTAGAGAACACCAGTATACCTTTGTTCACCCCTTTCTTGGACAAAGAGAGAGCCAAGATAGTGTGAGAACTTTTTAATAACAAAGGGACAAAGTATTACAGTAGTCAAATCCTATAAAAACTGCCATCCAGCCACCTCACATTCTGTATCAGGTATTGGCCATATCATTTAATAGAAATGTAAGCTGTAGCATATAATAAAAAAACCCAGAGAATTACTGATTTGTTTGTTCTTCACAGTAGCCTTCACTATCTGCAGTTCTTCCTTTATCACGCATAATTTTGTTCTTCACTGTAACCTAGGGCAAGATTTGTATAATATTATCATTTGCAGCATTACTGCATATTTCCTGTCCTTGAATTCTAAATTCTCTGTGGTGAACAGTTTAATGATTAATTTTTTTAATGGTCAAGGCTAGATTTTTGGGGTAAAAAAAAGAATATTTTGACTTCTTTTGAATGCAAACAAGCAATTTAGCTGCTGGGTTGTCCTGATAATACTGAATTGTTACATGTGGAATTATTTCCAGAATTCTTAGTTCTGACTCTGAAGCAAAATTGTGTTCAGCTGGGTGTCAGAAATCAATTTTCAGCTTCTTTAAAAAGTCTGATGAAGGCAGCTGGTAGAAACAGTAACCTAAAGGTGATCCTATTAGCTGAAATAAAATAAAATAGGCAAAAATAAATGCAACACAGCATGACTGAAAGTTTTTACCAAGTTACTGAAGTTTTTCAGGGTAAGATGGAGAGAATGAAAAAATTCAGTATTTGCATCTCTGAAGTCTTCAAGTGAGGGACAGAAGAATTTCTACTATTTTCCTTCCAGCTTAGGCAGAGAATTTGAATTCTGTGGGCCTTTTATACGAGAAAATCTACTAAAAAGTCAAGGAATGTTCACATTTGTTCTAGAGTAACGTAATTGTCAAGTATGAGAGGTTTTTTGGGGGGGAGGAGAATACAGGATTTTATAGAAAATTATTAGAATTATTTTTATTATGCCAGAATATTACTTGAAGTAGTTAATTAGCATAGAGGCTTTTCAAAGGTATGTTTATGAACTGTGGTTAAATACTTAAATTTGGACTTCTGAAGTAGGAGTAATTTGGGCACTATTTGGTTTCTCAAAGACAATGTACTTCTCCTCATCTTCTAAAAACCTTCATGTTGTTGGTATGATTTTAACAAACAAACCAAAAAAAAACCCCAAACAAACATTTTGGCTAAATGGACCGCTTTGTGGGTGTATCTTAATAAAATAACACCTATTAACTGTCAGGTAGTAACTTTTAAAGACAGGTTAATTTAGTTGCTTTCAGTGGAATGAGTACTCTTCTCCCCCTTCTTTGTGAGCTGAGTGACTTTGATAGATACATGCAACTATTCACAGTTCTGGTCCATGCCCACTGCAGCTAACTGCTAGGTTTACAGTGGTTCTTTCTCTGGTTCCAGAGGTCCAGCTCCTCAGTCAGAGGTTGAGTGGTCAAAGGGGGGCAATGTCCAGTCTGAAATAATTTGAAATAATTAATCTCCCAGCTGCTTAACCTAGCACTCAGGCTGAGATCTTGATCTTGTAATAGCCCATGACAGAACACCAGGTTTTTACTTACAGGTTTGAAGATTCTGTTAGGGGTTTAACTTACTGACGGATTGATCAACCTGGCAATTGCACTAAGTTGTATATTATTCCTTCTCTGTGTGACTGAAAAGTTGGGGGACACACTTGCTATTGAAACAAATGGGTTTGTCATACGCATCTGAATTTCTGGAATATCATTAATCTAGTTACACTGTTACTAACCGCTTTTATGTACCTCATTCTAGCGATGAAGAGCTCTCTCAGTATCTTCTTCAACTTGTGCAAGTCCTGAAATATGAACCTTTTCTTGATTGTGCACTCTCCAGATTTCTGTTAGAGAGAGCGCTTGCTAATAGGAGAATAGGGCAGATGTTGTTTTGGCATCTAAGGTAGGATTTTTTCCCTTATATCTTTCTGAAACTATTGAGCCTGATTGGACTTTCAAATATGATTTCTTGAGGATTTTTCTAAATGAGCCATTATCGTAGTCCCCTACAAGTCCTTTTTATGTTTCCTTACCTTTGGCATTTATAGATCAGAGCAAGCCTATAATTCAAAATATATTACAGTGGTTTGTAATCTACTGTTTGACAAAAGTATTCCAAACTGCATTCAGCTCTAACTATCTGATAAGTTAGGTTTGTATATAACCTTAGCATTTGTTTTGGCTGTGCATGCAGTAAAAGTACAATATTTATACCTTACAGTTGAGAAAAATTTATATTGTTGCTACGAGTCTAATAGAAAATAAAAGCAGTTCTATGTGTTGTTGCTACTTTTGATGACCAGTTCCATGAATGGCAGAAATCTTGCAGAATGGACTATAGGTTGATTCTGTCTTCAAAGTACAATTTATTTTAATATTTCTAAGTAAAAGGAGCAAGAACTACATGAAAATGTTTTGGAGGATAATTGGCTCTGGTACAAGGTTCAGTGGTTTGTTTCAAAGTGTTCCCCTTCAGGCAAATTTTAGCTTTTCCCTTATAAAGATTTGAGAACACGCGGTTTAACATCAGCTCTGATTCTCAATATCATCTTCTATGACTTATCAGTACTACTTTCTTAAATAAAATGGGTTCCTGAAAACAAATATCAAATTGCTGCCTCTTAACATTACTGCCTCCAGAGCGGTCCTAGACCCTGAAACAAGTGGCATGCATTGAAACGAGCCAATCCTCATAGTGTTCAGCACTGAAGTGTTTTGTTTGTTTCTTAAGAGGTCTAGCTTTTTATTTTATCTACGTGACCATGTTTAGGGTTGTTTTTGTGGGGAGGTGGGGGTTTTTGATTGGGTAGTGGGGGTTTGTTGTTGTTGGGGGGAGTGTGTTTTTGTGTTTGGGTTTGTTTGGGTTTTTTTTCATTTTAATGACTTGAAGAATGCTAATCTGTAAATGCTGTGGTCTGATGAGAAGCTTTCCTTCTTATAGGTCAGAGGTTCACATACCTGCTGTTTCAGTACAATTTGGTTTGATACTTGAAGCTTACTGCCGAGGAAGTGTTGCTCATATGAAAGTGCTTGCTAAACAGGTATAGACTTCCCTTCTCCTTTAAATCTTGACTTATCCCAGCTTGTAACTCAAATATGTATTCCATTGCTCCTATGGGGCATATTGGTTACCTTGACAAAGTCCACCTGTTGGGGAATGGGGAAGAGAAGAAAGCATGGGTGAGACAGAGAAATAAAAGGGCTAAATAGAGGGATGATGGAGCAGTCCTCCCTGGCAGAGAAAGCAGCTAGTGCTGTGGGGCCTCAGAGGCAAGGAGCTGTTTTTATGGTGTTCCGAGATGTGTGAGATAACTTTCAGCAGTATGCAAATGTTCTGGGTAGAACAGTAGGCTGGCTGGATTATTGACTGAGGAAGGGTTTCTCTGCATTTTTTTCCCCAGTAAGGGTAGCTTGTTCAATAGAAAGTAGTACCTTTCTATCTAAACTTTACCTAGATGACTCCAGGACTAATTCCCGCAGCTTTGGCTTTTGTTACAAGGTGATGCAAAAACCCCTGAAGTTGTAGTGTAATGTAGTGCTCCCTGGTACTCATTTTAGCGTTAATACAGATGTGCGGTTTACCAAAAAAAAAAAAAAAAGATATGTTTGCTTTTAAATACCCTAATAAGTGGGAAAGAGGTTTGCTTTTAAAAACACCGAGTATATCAGCAGATCATTCATAGAGACACTCACCAATCATGTTTGAAGGCTCTAATGCAGTTTTAGCAAGTTAATTTAAATTGCAGTCATAAAAATCTTTGAAAAAAGATCTCTCTCTGGAATTAATCCATTTACTGTTCAGGCCACAAAAACTAACTCAGTAGATACTTGTTTGATGAGTGTTATTTCTAACAGTTTTGATATTGTCTATATTGAAACTGTGCTTTGAGAGGCATATGGAACAGGAATGTATTGTGCTTTTTATTACTGCAGTTCACAGGACATTGAGAAGACCATCTCTTACACAAGTGTGCTTGTTAGTATTGTCAAAATCATAAAAAGATTAGGTGATGAAATGCTTTAAGCAATAGACCTAAGGTCAGTAAAGCTTTTGTGCACTTCACAGGAAACAAATGTCAGTACAATCAAAGAAGGGGCAAAAAAATTCCCAACTGTGCAAACACGGAAGAAATTCAAAGTAGAAATACTTCAAAAAGTTCCTGTTTGTACAACACAGGTTCCATTTTGTTCCCTTGTCACTGATGTTTGTACAGCTCCTAGAATAGTGGAAAAGCAGAGCGCTTTTGGTTTTGACAGATGGCTGACCTGGCAGGTCTCCATTGCCTCAGTTTTATAATCAAACTGCATACAATTTCCACAGCATCCTGCCTGACAGGGTTCAGTCTCTCTGTAGAAGTGGTAAGTTTTGACTCAGCACCTTGTAAGTTAGGCTGAAGCTTCCTTGTATAGAAATGAACTTTTGTAATTATTAAATTGATGCTGTTTGCTAGAGAATAAGTGTATTACTCAGCATGTTAACTGTGGCTAGTGCAAATACAGCTGATTGTTTTAACAACTATTTTATATTTGGCTAACAAGTTGCTTAGATGTAGATGCAATGTAGAAATCATATTTGTTGTATGTGCTATCTAGGTTTGTTACTGAAGGGGTTTTCTCTGTTAGTGTTATGTACATTTACATCACTGGTTTGCTTGTTTTCTTAGAAATTACGTACCAATACAAAACTTTCCAAAACAGAAGAAGGTGAAAAAAGAGTAAAACCCACCTCTATTGTTTGCAAATAATTGCGTTGCCTTTTTGCACATTTTTAAGGTAACAATATTGCTTAGATGAGATACTATGATTTGGAACACCTTAATTGATTGGAGCACTTACCTTATGCCTAACTTCAGCAGGATTTTAATGAAAAAACATTTAAGACTCTGCTCCATAAAAGTTAAGTATGTGTAGTTATATATGTGAAAATTGTCTGCAGGTAGTCATATGGCCGTATCATATTGTATGCAACTAACCTGTACAATGAGGTGTCTGCATCCATAGCTCATCTCAAGTAATGTTTGATTTTGTTAGAGGTATGAAGCACTCAATATTTATGTTGACTTCAGTATAAATAGAGGCACCTGCGTTATGTGCTTTGTTGAATTAGTGGACGAAAATTGTATTTTGAAGGTGGAATTTGTGTAAATTTATCATACATTAAAATTCATTTTTTGGAGATGTTAAGTCATGCTTTAAAAAGGGACTTGAAGCATAGGAGCTTTCATCCCATCAATGTCTTTCGTACTTACGAAAATGGGATTTCTGGGATATGAATGACTTAGAAAAGGCCATTCTCATATTTTTTCTGGAATGCCACCTTAATTGCCATCCATTATTTCCATGTTTAAAATGTTGTAGAATTATTTAATACATTAGTTAAGTACTTTGTTTTGTTTTGAACTGGGATTTTGCATTGCATTATGTGTAAAATCAGAGCAACAGCTTTTAAAGATAAAATATCTCTTTCAGGTGGAAGCCCTTAATAAAATGAAGACTTTAAATAGTCTGATTAAGCTGAATGCCATGAAGCAAAGCAAAGCAAAAGGAAAAGATGCAATGCATACTTGTTTGAAACAAAATGCTTACAGAGAAGCACTTTCTGATCTTCAGTCTCCTCTGAATCCTTCTGTTATACTTTCAGAACTACAGTAAGTTAAGAATGAGTGAATAAAATTTCACTGTAGCTTTTGCCTGGAAACAGTAAAGCAGAAATGCATATGTGCTTTAACTTCCTTCGGCTGTATTGTTCAGCAGATACGCTGTCATAGGGAACTTTTTCTGTCGTGAGAGAAGGTCTGTTGGGAATCTTCCTAAGGTTCAGATATCAGTTAAGTTAGAAGATTTTTGTGATCCACCATGAAACTGAATACTTTCTTAGTCGATGTATTACCATAGTTAAATATATTTAGATATAAGCCTAAAAGTGAATTAGACTGCATTCCTGGTTTCTGCTTGTAAGAATAAGCACAAAAGTCATTAGAAATTTTAAGAGCACTTGCATATAAAGTCTAAAAATTGATGGGAAAGGATATAAAGAAAACTATTTTCTCTGAAAATGTGGGTGCTTAATTTAAGCATTGGATATGCATATGCCAATCATGTTATCCAATACCTTCCATCTATAACAGATATGTTCATAACTTGGTAAGTGCTCATAGCATAGTAGCAGAGTGAAAGCAAAGATAACATTTCAGTACTTCCACACTGGAACTCTATGTGTTCTGTTGTGTTTTGAACAATGTTTAGACTTTTTCAGTTGAATTATTCTTATTTGACTAAAAGATTTGTTGCCTTATCTTTTAGTGTTGAGAAGTGTAGATATATGGATTCTAAAATGAAGCCTCTATGGATAGTATACAACAATAAAATGTTTGGAGGAGATCTTGTAGGGATCATCTTTAAAAATGGTGATGGTAAGCAATGCTAAAAATTTTAAATTTTTCCTTTTCCTTCTTCATTCGCACACTCACACTCAAGCTGTGTTGCTCTGTATTGCCATAACGTTAACGTGGTTTACTCTAACATTGGTAAACAAATTAAGTGTTGTCTTCCGACTGGGTTTCAAATTATAGACATTATCAGTCATGATGATATAATTATGGCTAATCCCACTTTAATCTTTAGACTTGATGAGCATTTTTAGATACCTTCTTCTGAAGGCCTTAGAAGCATTAGAAAGTTTGTCTACAGCACACTGAGAGATTGAAGTAGCAGTTTCAACCTTTCATTGTAGATCTCCGACAGGACATGTTGACGCTCCAGATTTTGCGTTTGATGGACATACTTTGGAAAGAAGCTGGTCTGGATCTCCGGTAAGGATCTCTTGAGGGCTAGTTTATTTGGATGGAGAGTCCACTTTTAGCAGTCAAGCTTTCCTGTTTTTTAAATATGTTCCCTACTGTCCCTTTTCTAAACACCTGTATTGGTGCCCAGAGGTTTCAATTGTCATAGCCAAGGTGAGCAGGCTATAGAAAGCAGTTACCTTAACTAATTGAGATGACTTCTCTTGCAGTTCATTTCCTAAATGGCCCACATTAGAAAAGAATTTAGCCACGGAAAGAAAAAAATGGAAGAAGTGAAGTGAAACTTTGGGGTTTTTTGTTTATTATCAAGCAGAATATTTTTTTCTAGTGCACCGTATCTCTTGTTGTTTATCTAAGTTGCTGTGCTGATTATAAATTCCACTGTACTCTTACATAGTTTACTGTTTTCATCCTTTGAAAATCGTCTAGATAAAAAACATTGTATGAAGTGAGGAAACAATGCTTGAGTTAGGGGTCCAGCAAGCAGGTTTTCTGCCTTTTTTTTGTTTGTGGCTGTGACCTTTCTGAACAGAGATGTTTCATACACTCCTCATGTAACAAACTTACCTATTAATGGTCACTGATTTTCCAGGCATATGCAAAAATGGGGACTTAGTGATTATGGGAATTGCAATTCTTAAGGTCTAATACACATTTGCAAGCAAGGTACAAGCATAGAACACAGATCTACTGGCCAAAAGTTAGCTGCTGAGGATCGCATCTGCAATACACCATCAAGATTAGGTAGAACTAATAGGCAAAACACTCTCTAGAAATTAGTCAGCTCTTAAGTACTGGTAATTTGGGGGCAGGGGACTAGGAGGTTTGAGATTCTTTATAATAGGATTTCACTATGTGGCTGAGAATTACCGGAATTGTGCAATGCACAAATACAAATTCTTCCTTTTAACATTTTTACTTCTCTTGGTCTTATTTCTTAAGGACATCTATGCTTCGTACACCCATGGCTGCAAATGACTGTATTACTGTCCAAATAAATTTTATACTTGTGATCTATTTCCTACAAAATTTTAACAGAGGGATGTCATCCTGTATTAAGTACAGTCTTAAGTACAGTAACAGTCTTCATGAAGATGAGGGTCTTGGGAGAGGAGAAGTTAGTGGCTTATGCTTCTCTTCTAGGAGTACTGCTGCACAAAGAAAATTATGATGATTGGGAACAGTTACCAGGGGTAAACCATGCCTGACTGTTGGATTGCCTTCTTTGAGGGAGGGAAAGACTGGTGGATATCCTTATGTCGTGGTTTGGGCCAGATTGGCCCAATCCAGTGGAACGACAGATGCTCGCTCTCTCTTGCTCCTTAGGTGACCTGGTGGCCGCCTCTCCCCAGTCGTGTACCGCATGTCCAGGGGCCTTGACTTTAGCAAGGCTTTTAAGTCTGACACCCATAATATTCTTGCCTCTTGAGTTAGGATGTTACAGTGTGGATGGGTGGACAACTACATACTCTGCCTGGAGGCTGATGACAAGTGGATTATCACTGAGTCTATACATGAATTTTTATACTCTTAGCCTTGTCAGTATCCTGTGATGCAAGACTTGTGTGTATGTAAGAAAAAGTACTTCCATCTGTTTTATGCTTACCACCTGCTAATCTCAGTTACTGCATGTTTTCAGTTGTGTTTTTGAGTCATCATAAATGGTGGATAGTCATTCAAGAGTAAGGCAAGATTCTATAGTAAGATGAGGTTGGCAGAAAAGGTGATATATTTAGAACCACTACTTTTGGGGGAAAAAAATATGTTGTAGCTTCCTTAAAATTTCACTTTTCAATGCCGTTTCAATGACATAGTTCTAACCCAGCCAATTGTAAAATCAGTGGAGAAAAAGCATAATGTCCTAGTGTATTTCTATTAAAGTACTAAAGAGGTTTTTATGGTATTAAACTCACCCATATTTCATGCTAAAACTTCCATTTCTGCTTCCTTTGGGCAGGTTTTGTGAGACTGTAAACTTACAGTAGAAGTGAAAACTCATAATTTAAGTATTCTTTTAGGGAAAAATACTCTGAGAAGAATCTTCTCATTTGCTCTGCTGCTCCTGCAAAGTCACTTCTCTCAAAATGAAATAATGAAGCTTTCCAAGATACCATGAGTACAGGAGTTTCTACCATTTGGAAAACTTGTTCAGAACAATGAGGAGGGTTGTGGGATTTTCATTTATTTATTCCATTCATTAGTTAAGTCTCTAGGGCAATTTCTCCTGTGGTGTAAGCCACTCATGTTTTAATCGCTTGTGTAAGTAGCAACAAACTCAACTATTTTTTGTAGTAGCCACTTTTTCTTCCTGCTGTGAGCAGTCCTCTTATCACTGTTTATACCCACAGACTTGCAGTCATTGTGAACATCTTCAGTGTGCATTCTGAAGTCCCACTTCGTACTCTTTTCTTGATAAAACACTATTTGGATGTCAGAAAATATTTTTCAGACCAGAAATATCTTTGTATCTTCCAAAGTCTCTTGCAAAGTAGCTTTCTTGCCTTCATATGCTTGCTAAGATAACCATGACTTCTTTGTAGGAATACTAGAGTGTTCCAAAGAGAAACAGTACCAGGCATTGTTCAATGTTATCATACAACCTTCTAGTACGTGGGGAGCTTTTCTAGACAAATCTATGCACTGGTTTTAGCTATTATAGTTCTCAAATTCTAATTTCTTTCTAGAAAAATAGTTCTAAGGAAGATACTGGGTGTCATATTGTTATAAACCGTTTGGAGGCCATAAATTCAATTTTGTATGCCTGTGGAAGAGCTGTAATCCTTTGTGTTTAAGTGCTGTTTATAAGGCTAGAAGTACTTATTTAAATATTACTTGAAATACTTCATTTAGATTCTTTGAGCTCATTTCAAATTTTTTGTGGTTCAAGCACAATAGTGTGAGATTCGTAAGGCACATAATGTCAGCCCACACAGATAAGTAAAATTGTAAACTTGTTACTTATGGTACTTACGGAAAGATTCCTTTGAGGGAAGCATAGGATAAAGTAGGAATGTGTATAATAAATTGTTTCTGGACATGTATGTTTGTGATGAGGTGGTTGAGTGTGTGTTAAGTTGAACACTGATTTGAGGAAACTTTAGATAATTTATGTCATTATAAGTAGACTGTGAGGAGACTAACAGAGCATTTAGGGGCAAGGACAACCTCTGGCAGCTGTGGAATCCCAGATGAGGCATTCTTTGGTTGCTGCCTGCCCAGAAGCTTCGTTTGTGGTTCCTGCCTGGGCCACACACTGTGCCTAGCAAACAGGAATAGTGATTAGGAGTTGTCGAATAGGCTTTTCCTGACTAAGGCATTTTTTGAAACTCAACAAAGGAAAACCAAAAAATGGCTCTGATGTCCCAGGTTTTTCTTAAAACTCTCAGAAGTAAAAAAAGTAGAAAGGGGAAGTTCCTAGTGAGAATTAAGTTCTATAATTGGCTGCTTCCATTTATTTACTTAAGTGGGAGCATCTTCCTTCCATTCATCCTCTCATAGTTATGATTATAAAATAAAATGCTGGGATTGAGGCAGGGTTACAATTCTATGTCTGTCAAAGAGAAATTAACCAGGCAGTTGCCAAGGGAAGGCTCTGAAATCGCCTTACTTGAAAACAGAATTGGACAAAACAGCACTCTGAACGCCTGGAGCGTGAGGATGCAGCTAAGAGAGTAAACCTTTGCGATCTCCTTGTTTGCAGTCTATATGCCCCTCGAGAAGAGGGAGCTCCAAAATCTATGAATTAAGAGCAGTGGTAATGAGTTCTATTGCCCTGTTCATGAGTCTGAATTTGTTGTCTTGCTGCTTTTTTCTTGGGTAGGAGGCATGGAGTCAGGCAAAAAGGTAGTGTTGAACGGATCTGCTTTCCTGAAAAATACAACTTCATATGTCTGTGCTAATGAGCGGAGTCTTTTCTTCTTGCCCTGTATCATCCTTTGAAGCTTTAGTTTCCCTGAAGCTGTCGCTTCCCTTTTTCCTTTTGTGGATGCAAAATGGATTTTGTGCTTTTCAACGTTTTTCCGCTACAGAAAGTCTGGTAGCTTCATTCAGGTAAAAGCAGGGCTTTTCACTTGTTTCACCAGACTAAGAGCAGAAGCACTTGCTATTTGCCTCTCTCTTCCAATCAATAATATCTCACTACAAGCAAGTTGTACAGTGTGGATCAAATGGCAATCAGTATGTTGCCGTCGAGGAGTTTGGGATAGGATCTGTTTCCTTGTAATAGCACTGCAATCTGCAGTCAGTCATTTAGTAGTAATTTAAAATGAAATCTTAGCCCGGTCTGTGTCTAAAGCAAGCATGATATTCCCAGTGGGATCTCTCAGCTCTGGAGAGGAACACCAAATATCTATTGTTTTTGAGATCTCCAAAGCTGAAGAAGGAAAGGTTTGTTTGTTTGTTTGTTTGTTTAACTGTCAAATAATTTGTCTCATGGGTAAACTGGCCTTTTTCATACATGGTGTGTTCTGTTGTCTAGGTTCCTGTGCATGTATTCTGACTGAATACCAGAACCAGACCAGGGTTTGTATCAGAAAAGGAAATGTATGTATGCAGGAGGGAGGATGCAACAGTGTATTCCAGTAGGTCCTTCATCCTGGCTGTTGCTGGATGGACTGTGGAGTGCATGACTGAATAAAAATTGAGTTGTAAATTGCATCTGCTTCTCAGTATGGACTCAACCATTAGACAGCCAAGACCATCACCCTGGACAAGTGCTGCTCTGTCATTTAGATAAGTCTGGCTCAGGGTCAGTTTACCCTAGACATCAGTCAGTCAAGTACCAGAGAGAAATTAGAGAACCAAAAAAGCATGTTCTTTAATTAATCCCCATAGCTTAAAAAAAACCCCTACCTGTTCATTTCTAAGGCAAACTATTACCTGAAAATTGAGCAGGAAATAGTTGGCCTAAGCCATTAGTAAGTATGTGCAGCTAAACTTCCTCAGTTCTTTCTGTAGTTTATCTCTAGTTGTTTCTTGTATGATAAATATGGGCAATTATGGAACAAACTTACTCAGTTAAATAATATTTATATTGAGGCTGCATCTGCAGAGTGACAAAATGAGACTTTCAGAGGTTCAAACCCCCTGAAAAGTTACAACTACAGAAGTTATTTTGCTTAAAAAAAATTCTGCGTCTGAAGTCACGTGTATGGGCATACTCATAGTAGATGACCTAACTTACTATTATTTCTATGAGAAATGTTTAATTATTACAAATATATGTCACAACAGAGGAGCACGTCTGTCTTCCCAGTCAAGCTGTGGGGTCTGCAGTGCCGCACCTCTTAAGACAGTAATCCTTGCATCAAAAAGTATTTCTGCTGCTTTACCTATATTCCAGCATTGAAACTGGGTTAAAGGGGAAATTAGAAAAGTAGCAGAGTAACAGAAAATCCTAAGTTTGAGGAGTTTGATCTATGTTGAGTGACCTTTGCTGTGGTAAATTGTCCTAAAAGTATTTAATACTTAGTTACTTTTTGGACAGATAGAGGGACTTCTCCAAGCTACTTTTTAATTTCACTGCCTATTAGAGTTTTCATTTTCACTCCCCTTAATCTGTGTGAAGTCTGATGTTAAGTGGCTATGTATGAAATCAGAGTTCACAAACTTATTGAAAAATATATTTGTTACAAGTCTAAAGAATGACATTATTTTTAAACCATTTGACCTGATGTTACAGAGAATATGTTGATAAATTACCAGAACTTGGTGTTGGATTTTGAAAGATACTGCTTTGGAGAATTAAACTCTTGAAATAAAGAACAGTATTAAATGGGCTGAAGAAGAAAATTTTCTGTCCTGCCGTATTGATCCGTCCGTGGTCGTTACTGGCATTAAAAGGCAGGGAGCATATCCTGCTGACAGATGTTGAAGTCAGAAAGACCAGGATGAGATGGAAAGGGCCCAGAGGATTTGTCCCTAACTTGACTCCTGTCAAACTGTCTCTCTGACAAGGATGTTTTTTCCTCCAGTTGTAAGCACACAGTCCTCGAGGGGCTGAAGGCTTTCATCATTGCTTGCTTTTGAAGGGGAAGTTGTTGGACATGTGCCCAGTTAAGCTGCAAGTAGGGTGGGTTGAAATGCCATGGAAGAAGGCCAGCGTGCACTTTAACCTGGCAATATTTGGCTTACGTTTGTCGTGTCATGATAAGGTTGGGCAGTGCTTCCTTGTATCATGAATGCTGGTGTTTGGTAATTACAGATACCCTTCTGTTCATTGTGGGAACCCTCTGGTCTAGAGAGTGGGGTTTTTAATTGGGAAATAGAGTAGAAACGGGAAGAAGGTTCCAAAGCTGCACTTCTTTTTTTGTTTTGAAGTTGGGTGTTCTCTAATTACCCTGCTGAATCTGGTTTTCAGTTCATGTTGTTGCCAGTAGAGAAGAACCCCCAACTATGTAGTTATTAATACTTGCACTGCTTCGTTTGTGTGTTGTCGCTGAGGTAGAGAAACTGCTCAGTTACCTAATAGCTGTTATGCCAAAAAGTTCCAATCTGGAATTTTATTTATTTTTCTTCTATGGCTTGGGATAACAGCTGTGTCAGTTAAGAGATGTGTTTCTGGTTTGTAGCAATCAACCTTAATATCTGTTTTATATATAAATACCGATGACAACTCTGCTAGCAGTGCTTTTTCCTTCTATATATACATACACACACGAATTTTCATATGTCCTGCAGTTTTTTATACAGCTTTGTAAGTTAGTGGGTGCTAGTCTGTAGCTTGTGTACTGCAGTTAGATTTGCATGGGCATCCATTCTTTTATGCATGGATCCATGACCGGAATTGAGATAATATTCTTGACTTGGATGCCTAGCAGGAGAGTAGACAACTCGATTTGTGATGCAATGCCTTTGAAGAGTTTGCGTTAAGTTTTCATTGCATACATTGAGCTCTCGTTGAAGTTGCCATTCTGTTTAGCATTTTGAGTGCCTGGAGTGAGGAAACGTTTTGGAAAAATACACTTACCTATTTAGACACATCTCGCCTTGATTCATATCTTTATCTGTGTCTTATTTTAATGCAATGATATTGTTATAGATACTTTTACTAGGCATAGTGTATGAATGCACAGGAATATTCTTATATATCAGGCAGGTTAAAAGATGTATTCTTGTTTTTCATTAAGTTTCTACGCTTAAAATTAGTAAGAGTTGGAAAATATTATTTTATGTTTATATTTAAAAGGATTTCTAGCATTTTAAGTTGAAATGGGAAGAATGAAGAAAAAGGGTAAGATCTTCTTTTCCATTTACACAAATAATTCAGTCTAGAATGAACACGAGTGTAATTTACTGTCTGTTTAGCCAGTAAATTAACAAGTGAAAATCGAGGGCTCCCTCTATGGTTTCTCCTGTAAAATTACAAGTAATTGTGTTGCCTAGTAAAAGGGAAAAATTGGAGTTGCTTGTAATTTCTGGTTTTTTATATGTGTGTGTGTGTATATATATATATGTAACAGGAAACATTAATGTTTTAAATGTATTGCTGGTATTTTAACTTTTCCAGCAATATCTGTATGTTAACCTTTGAGAGTTTAATGTTCAAGTTGGTATGAGTTTTCAGCCCTCAAAATATCAATACGCTAAAGAAACATTCTTACTGTTTTTGTTTTTAACACAAATCTGTGTTTTGTTTCAGGATATTGCCATATGGCTGTTTAGCAACTGGAGATCACTCTGGCCTTATTGAGGCTGTTTCTAGTTCAGAAACAATTGCTGACATTCAGTTAAATAGTAGCAATGTTGCTGCTGCTGCTGCCTTCAACAAAGATGCTCTCTTAAACTGGCTGAAGGAATACAATCTAGGGTAATTCCTACAGTTATTTTCTTATGTGTAGTGTAAGCTACAAAATTCCTGTAAGTTTCTATTTCAATATTGAGGAATTTGTGGCTCTTCTGGCAGGTTTGTTACTACTTATTTTTCTAGCATGTCAAATCCTGACTCAGATTTGCGATGCCCTTTTGAATTCAATGTTCCAGCTGAAATTCTGGCATTTGCAGCATTTTGACTGCATGTTGTTGAGTAAGTTATACTAGATTTGGCAAAACAATCCAACCCAAGAAAACTACATGGGTCTCAAGTCTTGATGTTGTTGCCTTTCATAATATTTGCATTTCTTCTATTTTCCATAGATTCTCTAGTTTTACAGCATCCTAATGGGCTTTAGTTTAAAGAAGTAAAAATCCTTTTTGAAGTCAAGTCATGACATGAATTACCAGTAGTATGCATTAATAGTGTTTGTCTTTTTTAAAATTTTTTTAATTATTATTATTATTTTTAGAGATGACTTGGATCGAGCCATTGAAGAATTTACTCTGTCTTGTGCTGGCTACTGTGTAGCTACTTATGTATTGGGGATTGGTGACAGACACAGTGACAATATCATGGTCAGAAAAAACGGTCAGGTAAAAATCTCTTCTGTAGGCAGAGTAACTACGGTATCTCTGTTGTGCAAGAGTTATCTTGAGAACTTTTAATTTCTTTAGTGTGTCAGTAAAATGAAATCCATACATTGTTAGAACTGATGTCTTTGTTTACTGAGAACTGAATAGAGCTTCAAAGAGAGGAAATGTAAGACTGGTGGAAGGACCAACCAATGCCTGTTTAGTAAGCAATTCTATATCAAGTGAGGCTGTTTTATTGAACTTTTTCAGAACATCCAAAAGGCCTGTTAATGGTTCAGATTCATTGATTATAAATAGTCTTAGAGTTTCTTGCGAAAGACCATTCTTACAAATTCATGAATTTTAGTTTTGAGCAGTGTAGTTTTTCTGAAGTTAGTCTCTACAGCCCACCCTTGCAGAAATTTTCAATATGGAACTCAGTACCAGCATAATACTGCATCTATAATTCTCAAAACCTAGGACCTAGGTAAACTCTTAGAAATGTATTTTCCTCTTTAATTGTTACTTTCTACTGTACTTGTCTGATTTTATTTAAATTATTCTGCCTATAAAACTAGCAAGGGTTATAAAAGTGAGAGTTCTATAGACGTTTGCAGTATTCTTTTCAATTTTTACCTACTAGAAGAAAGCTGAAATGCCCTTATCTTTGATTCTAAAATGGGAGAACCGTCACAGGTTCCTTGAGATTAACTTAAATTCTACGAGCGTGGTCACTCGTAAGAGCGTGGCTGTTATCACTGACTTTAAATGAATCTTGAAATATTTTAAAACTAAATACTCACAAAGGGTTGAAATCATGGGCTGTGGAGAGTAGCATTATGAGTTAACTGTTCTTGATACCAGCATCCTGTAGAGCTATTAGAAAGTGAAATATCTTACTAGAGAAATAAATTTTCACTTCCGTTTTTTTAGCTCTTTCATATAGATTTTGGGCATATTCTTGGAAACTTCAAGTCCAAGTTTGGAATTAAAAGGGAACGGGTACCTTTCATACTCACCTATGATTTCATTCATGTTATTCAACAAGGAAAAACAGGGAACACTGAAAAATTTGGTCGGTGAGTATTATTTTGATCTCTTCCTTTTGTAACTGAGATGATCTCTGGTGATAACTTCCAGCACACCAGGAACCTATCTGGATTTGGTTTGCTCATTTGTACTTGTGGGGAAGTGGGCTAACATGCATTTACAATACTATCTACTTCTCTACCTGAGTTGGAATATATATACAAATTATGAAGTGCAGTGGAAAGACAGAGTTCCTGTTTATCTCCTTCAGCAGGAGATGATGGATTCTTCTGGGCTCACCTTTTTTTACCTTCAGCAGCACTGGGCAAGAGGGAGGGATGCCACAGACTACTGTTTAAGCGAGATGAAGCTCTGGACTTAGAAACAGGCTCCCTTCTGCCCTTTCTGTCCATCAATGCACATTCAGTGTGCTAATCAATCCCAGCCTTACTTAGATGCATAGGCATATAGAGCCACGTGCTCATAATCCAACACTTCTGCATGCCCCTTCCCGTCTTGGGTTAGAGAGCTGCAACAGAACATGAAAGCACATGACAAGGGAAAACAACCCTCTGTGAATCCTACCTGTTGAGGTAGATTTTTGTTTTTCCCTTCTTTATCATTCTCCCCAATTGATGGGAGGGGGGAGGGGCATTCTGAATGTTTTCCTCTCACTTTGCTATCAATTTTCACAGGAAGAATTTCTTGATAGAGATATGAAATTAAGTACTTAGGTATGGCTTGATAAATCTTATGGCTACTTCTGGTAGAAGAAGCTGTACGTATGTTTTTAATGGTGTGTCTAAGAAGAATGGAAAACAACTTCCAGTGACCCATGTCTCTCCTGGAGAGTAAGGAAATGAACCTGTAGCTCCATTTTTAAAACCATGAAGTACAGGCTGTTAGGTGACTGTGCTATTGTAAGAGCTGTGAAATATGGAGTACTTTAAATGGCAGTAGGATTCCACTTTCACTTGAAAAATGCCTCCGAAGAGAATTTATTCTTTGAAGTGTAACTTGTCATCTTAATCTAATGGTTCTTCCCATTTCCTGTGGAAATTTACAGATTAGACGCTGGACAGTGGCACATTTGGGTGCATTGAGCAAGTTCTCAAGTGTCTGTGTGATGGGTCTTTATGCCAGATCTGGCAGTCGGTTCAATTTTGCCCATGTTTGCAGGAAGGAATTACCTTACAGAGACAGGCTGGATTGGCAGGTCCATGCTGTATAGGATCATCAGGGCATTTCACCTAACAAATTCTCAGGGAGATTGGGCACTGGCATGACCTTTGGCATTTTTTGCTGTTTCTGAAGAACAATGTTTTTTTTAAAAGCTTTTGGTCTTTTGTACCAATGATTTGAGGGCTTGTTGGAAAGGCATGGGGTATTTTTGTGGGAGTATATTGGAGGTTCTGTCAACATCTGTCCTTTCTGTTACTGTGTTCCTACGGTATGTGTTAGAGCAGATAACAATTTTTAGAAATCGTTACAGATATTTATCAACCATATAAGTTCTCATGTGTTGTCTTCATTGCATGTGCTTTGTGGTTGAATGTGAAGGTTCCGCCAGTATTGTGAAGAAGCATACTTGATTCTGAGAAAACATGGAAACCTATTTATTACACTCTTTGCACTGATGTTAACTGCGGGGCTTCCAGAGCTAACCTCTGTCAAGGATATCCAGTATCTCAAGGTAAAGTAAGATTTACAGCTCAGCAGGACTTAGCATTTTTCCAGTATGTGAATTTTGATTCTAAGATGAATACATTTTAATTGTTTTCCATTTCTTTCAAGATTCCCGCATAGTTCTCAAAGCTTTCTTTTTCAGCTCTGTAGAACAAAGTCTGTAGTAAGTCCTAGCGGTCAAAGAAAACTAGGAATATATGTTTCTCTCAACCATTCTATAATGAGTTCAGCATCTCTGCATCTTAAATGTAGTCATTTCAGGAGTGTTTTATGTCTTGGCTCATGCACAAGCATAGACCTGTAAAGGTGAAAATTATTTACTTAATTCTCTTTAGTTTTATCTTTAAACCCAGAAAATACCACTGATGTATTGCTTAATGAATAATAGGTGAAAAAGTGTCAAAACAGAAGAAACCAGAATGTGGTTTGTGTTGAAAGGTGAAGGAGGTTTTAAAACTGTGGTTTTTAAAATTCCTAACAGTACTTGTTTTTCTGTCACCTTAGGACTCTCTCGCCTTAGGGAAGAGTGAGGAAGAAGCACTAAAACAATTTAAGCAAAAGTTTGATGAAGCACTCCGGGAAAGCTGGACTACTAAAGTGAACTGGATGGCTCACACTGTTCGAAAAGATTACAGGTCCTAGAAGATTCTTGCATTTGCACTAAGCTGAATGTTACCTTGATAAGTGTTTTTAAAGGCGATCTGTAGTATGGACCAACAAAACTTCTTTTAAATAAGAAAGAAAGCAAAACAACAACAAAAAGAAATCGGCTGAAATAATTCCTGAGTCTTTTGCACTCTGCTTCTGAATGCTTGATTCCAAGACTGTCTCTACAAATAGCAAACATCCTGGATAATCAGTTCCTGCTGACTTTGCACGCTGAGAGCTACTAGGCATTTTTACAAATTCTTTGGTACTTTATGGAGGTGTAAATATTTGTTTTTATACGTTAGGGTAATATACTCTAACATACTCAGGAGGTTTGAAGACCTCTGACAGAACTGTTCTTTGTTTAAAGTGGGGACTTGAAGAATAATTTTTTTTTTTATATATCCTAATCTGGCTAAAAATGACCATATTGTGTATATTTTTCATATGGAATCTGCCCTACTGGCACAGATGCATTAATTCTACTGTAAATAGCAACCACAGTATCATTGTACTACAGGAAGCTGCTTCTTCATGTCTTATACTGCTGCCGAAAGAAGAGTAGATAGTTGTAAGATGGGGAGGGGTGAGAGATGGGGGGTTGGGGGGAGAGACCTTTGAAAATGATGCAGCGTCCAGATGTTCAGGGTTGCACAATTTTGTTCCTCTGACATAACACACCCAAAAGAAGCCCTTCAGTAAGAGGAAAGTTAGGCCAATTCCAAACATGTCTGAGAATCCCTCATTGGTAATGATCTCCCATTCGGCCTCTGGGGCTTTGTTTGCGACTCCTGATGAGGCACGTTTATTTCAGGTTCAGCAAGAAGCTCCTCACAGCCTTACATTGAAATTCGTATCTCAGATTAGTTGTGCCATGCAAATGTACTGACTTATGTATGGAAAACTTTCATTAAATATACTACACATAGTGATTTTTAGAGCATACATACCAAAAACCCCGAATGTTTGGAAAAGCAAGTGTTTATGGGAAAAGATCATTCCATAAAACACCAATGAGAAGTCCTTAATCTTTTCTTTCTGTATTTATTAAAAGCTTGCAGTAATGTTGCTTTACCAAGATATATATGTTGAAGATGGTTGCTGAAGAAACTGGATTTGTTTTAATTTATTTAGTGAGGTACCAGGCTTTTAGGTGCTTAAATGGAGAGCAAATTCGTTATGTGCAATAGGGAACTGCTGGTTAAAAGATGTAACATACTGTTTTTGGACATCAGCAAGGTAGACTTTAACTACTGCTTGTTCTCCAAGGAACACTGGTAGCTCTCAATTCTTGTGGACATTTGAAAGAGAATTAAACACATATATTTACTTTTTGACTAAACAGTTTTTTGCATAGAAATGTTGTTTTATGTAGGAATTTAATTAAAGTTGGTTTTACTTTGTTGCGAGTGATTTATTATTTCTTGTTGTTTTGGGTTTCGTTTCTTTTAAAGGTCAAGAACCTATCTGAAGCCAGGATAGCATTTTATGTAGTGATTCGATTCTCTTGTCCTCACCCTTGGGACTCATCTGTCTGAAAAGACCTCTGCTTCTAGAATATTGTGAAAGTAACAAATTGTTTGCAGTTTGATCTGGTGTTTGTTTTTGTTTTGGTTTTGTTTTGTTTGTTTGGGGTTTTTTTATAATATAGTAGTGTTTAAAGTGTGCCATTACCCTTTTAAAAATTTTTTTTAATTTTTAAAGCAGATGGGAGGAAGAGTAAAAAGAAACTACTCTGCAGGTGACAGCTCTGAGAAAAAGTAATTTCATCCTCAGCTAATTCACAGCATATAAATTTGCATAAGTAACCATTCCTGGACACGTTATATTTTTCTGTGAGACAGAGAACTCGGGCATCTCTGGTATGTTGTCTTGTTGAGGGAGACATAACCTTTCCCAGAACTCAAGATAAAGTTGGCAAGTTCACCTTGGCTGCTCGGGGCTGATGTGCAAGGTATGTGATAGGAGGGAACATGATGGCATCTTTATATCCACAGCAAAGAAGGCAAGTCAGTTCCATGTTCCACTCCAGACTTCTTGGGAGACTTTGAACAAGTCATTCAAGTCTCTGCCTTAGATTCCCTTCTGCAAAAATGGAGAAAGTAGCATTGAGCTCCACGTGCAGAAACACCTTCCTACAATTACCACCAGGATACTGCACAGAGTAAAGATGTTTTGTGTTGTGAGGTTTATTTAGATGTGACTTCAATGCAGACTTGAGATGGGCAATGTGATTTCCTTACCGTCTTCTTTGAGATAGCTAGTATTTAGAGATGTTTAGGAAATACTACTTCTGCTCAGTATTTGTATTGGTTAATAGCCCTTGAATGGGATATGTTGTATTTGGTTGTCTTTACCTTCACTGCGTTTACTCTTGGCAATTTATTAGCAAGTACAGGGAAAGAAAGTTAGAGGTTTGGTAAATGGTGTATTTTTGTTTGCCAGCAAAAGAAAATTATGCATTCTCCTCATGCAAATTGAACTTACTTGGTCTTCAGATAGCTGCAAGGATAGCGCATCTCACAAGAATGCTTTTCCAGGTTGACCTCTCAGGGATGAACCTCGCATGAAGCAGTGTTTATAAGGTCACCAAGGTTCATTTTGTGCTACTTTGATGTGAAGTTTTGAGTGGAGTACTAGTTTGCTGAATCATATTAGCAAATAGATCACCACTTTCCCTGGGTTCCCATCATCCATGCTGCAGCTTGTGGCATACAGATTTTCATTCCGAAAAGAAATAAATAATGAGATGAACTGCTTTGTGAAAAGTAGGAGGAGAGACAGTCTGTCCTCCACATTTTGTCATCCAAGAGGAGAATACTGGAATTTTGTCACATCAGTCTATTCATTATTTCTGTATTTGACTCCCAATATCCAGCTATAGTATTAAAATGGTAGGTTAACTTGGGCTGAGTGGGATCATATTTTTTTTTCTTCTTCGGAGCCGTTATTTTAGACTGTTTGCAGAATTGAGAAGGCATCAAATGGTCAGATTATAATATGAGAGTTTAAAGATTTTGTTCATAACAGTGAGTAGAAACATAACCTTTTAAAATGTGAAAGCTTTGGAAAGGATGTAGCTTTATGCAGCTGTAGAAAAGCAACATAAGGTACAACTTTGGTATAAAACACCTTCAGTTCAGATGGTCTCATCTTAATTACTTTGCTCTAAGTCTACGTCTAATTGAGTCTGCACATTTCCACTGGAAAAATGACTTTTCTTAAACCAACTCTGCTTCTTAAGGCCTTCATTGTATCTGATGGGAAAAGATACCTAGATTCTGCTTTAAAAACAACAACTGAAATTGGGTATGTGTAGTGTGTATATTGTGTAAATTTGTTCTGTTTTGCTTTTGATTGCATGATTACTTGATGGGTTTGCTTTCTTTACCTTGTGTCATTTCATTTGTGACAAATGGTGACAACTGCTGCTTTTACTCTCCTGCTTGTCCTGTATTTGATTTGCAAGGGAAGAGCTCCCATGGATTTGCCCTTCACTAGTGGAGTTGCTTCCTTTCCCTTTTATGCTTGTATTGGTTTTATTGACAGTGGTGTGTTGTTTGTTAAGTTATTCACGTTCTAGCAAATGCCTTTGACAGAGCCTATTCATATATTTAATATAATAGAGTCCAATATTCCTCTGTAATTTTTTCTAGAGCTATTGGAATCAGATAATTAAATAGTACGAGCTCTTAATAATTAATATGATCATAGCTTTATTCTTTAGGAATGATTTCAAGCCTGAATCTTTTAACTATGTAATCAGTATTTCTATTCCTGTTCTTTCACAATATATTGTATTAATTTAATTATGTGGCTGAGATGGCTTTAAAATCTAAAACTAAAATCCTGTGCTCATACGATGCATTCCAGTTTTTGGCAAGTTTTCTTAAAATAATTTTAAAAATAACTTGTCTGGCAGAATACTGCCACGAGATGAGGGAGTAGAGCTGTCTTGATGGAAGGCAAGTTTTAGTAGGCGCTGCCATGTGAGATGATGGTGCTGCATCGCTGTTGGACCTCACAGTTCACATATGGCTGTGGGTTTTTTGTGCCTCATTCTGGCTTGGCTCACGAGATAAAAGTCAGACTAAGCTCAAGGTAGTGGTTTTATGGCCTGACCACAATACCACACCGACTACTGTTTCCAGCACAAAACTGTTTTGTGTGAGGCACATCTATCTGCCACTGACTGGCTGTGGCTCTAGTCTGGGCAGAAGTTTAGTAGTGAAATTATTTCTGTAACTGGAACATCTTTGCAGATCCATCACAGTAAGATCATAATCATAAAATCTCAAGTGATTAAATGGACATAGGAACTGCTGATCTTTCATATTTTGGCATGTCAGTTCAGAAAGCTAGCTTTGCCTTTCCTTAGCGATTTGTTTAGGTGGCATGGATGTGAAAGCTTCCTCTGGCATCTTCTGTGGGAGCAGCACGCATGACCTCATGCCCACATGGGTAACTTACTTAGGGAGCACAGCTACATATGCATTAGTTCAGGGGCTGGGGGGTCAGCAGAGCTAGATTTTCTAATGTTTCCATGGGGACACTGGGGACTTTTTCATATAAACCTGAGAGTGTGGAAGGAACAAATGTGGTCTCAGGAATACGCAGTACCTAGCAGATCTCTGAAGCAGATTTCAGTAGCCAGTCCAGGAAAGGTGCAGTAATTTTAATGGCTAATGCTACTGAGAAAACTTGAGTACTGTGCTGCTTGTGCTACCTCAATGCATAACAAAAATCTTGTAGTTATTCTTTCCAAGCATGACTTCATGACTGATCAAGAAGAGGGTCTTTGCTTCTGCCAGTGCTGACCAGGGAATTTATTTACCCTGCTCGTATTACTAGCTGCTCTTCAAACAGTGTAGCAAAATAGCATTAACTGTTGGTGAAGTGAGGAGGAGAAGAAGCAGCTTTTTCCTTTCATGAGCTGCGTTTGCATACTACTATTGGATGCCTTTCCAGCCTAACAGCCCACATGAGGAACTTGCTGTCTATCCTCTAGCAAACCACAAGGGAAAATTCTACCAGTCAGATGCGGATAGAACTTTATTTGTTATGTCACCTCTAGAACACTTGGCTAAATACTGGCTCAACGGTGTAGCCTGTTTTAACAGGTTTTACTGTATTGTACTGTCAGATTTAAAGTAATCCCGCTGTGATGAGCTAGTCCTTCTTCCTTTCAGCCTGTCACCTTGCTTTTCCTCAGGTGATTATCTGGAAGTTTCCCCTGGAATTGCTTGATGAAGAAGGATGGGGATGAATATATATTTCTTAAGTAATGGCACGACTTATTCTTGAGAAACCCGTGAAGGATCACAGTTTAAGAATAGCAGTCATAGAGGAGTGTAAAAGGTTAATTCTGATTTGCCAGACATTGTTTGGCTTTTATGAAGCAAATGAGCGGAAGCGACTATCAAGCACCATGGAAACATGGTTTCTGAGGGATTACAACCCTTGTAGTGCAAGGATGTTTGTAAGATCTAATTTTTAGCTTTAGAAGTCTACATTTGGGCAGGAAGTCTGGGCATTTGCTGGGAGTGCCCAGAACCACTAAAGCCTGGGCAGAAGCGAGGAACCTGATAGTGGTTCATTCCTATTTGTGAATCCTGCCTAAGGTTTTCTCATATGAATCTTACCTAATGGGCTTTGCCCTGTGAGCATTCTCTGGGTGCACATTTGTGATCTGACCACCTGTACGACATGGGCAAAGCAGCTCATTCTAGTTTCTGAAATTGTCTCTTTACCTCCTTTGCTTAAGGAGCATTGAGTGTTCATTTGACATATCACAAAGGGAATTGAGCAGTATTGCTCACGATACTCTGGAGTGTGGGAACATTGTATACATGGCTCTGAATTCCTGTTGAAACTGTTTTCCACGGGGGGAACCCAACACAAGAATGTATGACGTAGCTCAGTTAAAGTACTCCCTAGGGATAGGAAAAAAAAAATCTGTACTCTAGTCCCCTTGCCAAACATTCATTGGAACAAAAATGGAACACCTCCAAAAGGGGAGCGGGAAGGACAGAGAGAGATTCCTTTCCCCTATGGACTAGTGGCTTGGGAACTTAGGAGGAGGAGTGATAAAACAGAGGTCCAAACTTCCCAGCCCATGTTCTATGTGCTTGGCTAAATAAAAGATCTCTTAATATTAATGGCTATGCGAACAAAGTCTGTTTAGGCCATTCCCTACCAAATAGCAAGGAATTTGTCCTGCATATAGACGATGCATGCTGCTAGGCTTGCGGTAATCTGCTCCAGAGGCTACTTCCACCGTTAACCTGCATTTATGAATTCCATAACCATAAGTAGGCTTGTGTATGCCTGGATTTTAATGCCACCCACCACCTACCATTGTGTATTGGCTAGTCACCATGCTGCTCTCCTGATTGTCACTGGGCAAGTCCTTCCATGCACTGTGAAGGGAATGAAGACAGGCAACTCAAGGTGTGGGTTCCACTGGTATGCTTAAAGTTTGAATACTTTTTTATTTGGTGCTGTACTACGTAGATCTTAAACCCAAAGAAGGCTTAAATACTTTGTGAGTTGCAGTCATTATTGCTCCTTTTAAGGAGAGGTGCTGGATCATAAGTTAGGAGTTGAAAGTCCATAAAAGTTCAGAAATTCTAGAAGGGAATTTGAATGTGATCTGCAATTTTTGTGGCCAGGATAGTCTTTAGGAGCCCCTTTCTCCCATCAAATTGCACACCCATGCTAGTTCATTTAAAAATAAACCACAAACAACACTGAAACATACCTAGGCGTTACAAATAAGTGTAATGCACCCAGTGGTTCTGCATTTAATATTCACTTTCTCTTTTGCAGCTCAATGGGATAATCTTGTTTTCTTGAGAGGAAAAAGAAAACTCTTTGAAAATGTTTCTGAAACGATTCCCTGTTCTTAATAGCTGAGAAACTTTTAGGTCCTACTTACAAATCTTTTTTTGCAGAGTTTATGCTAGTTGAATTAGTGAATGTGCATCTGCTACATATACTAAGTATGAACTGCAGTATGTTTGTAATTGCTGATGCTGCATACAGATTGCGCAGACCGAAGATCCAGTCAGCCTGAATGGATCCAAGCTTTAGCATTTTGGATATAGTCAGGTACCAATAAGGCACCCACACCAAACCTTTAATCACCTCTACGTACTTGACTTTCTGCAATCAACGTACTAGAGGTGGCGTCTCCTCCTCTGTCGTAGTGATCAAGCAGGCTGTGGGCAATGAAGCTGCTTTCTGAATGCAGTGTCTCACATTTTTGGCAGACGAGGATTTCACATTTTGGACACATTTTCCCAGAGTGCGGCTGCTTTAAAGAACATATTTCCTCCCGTGCTGGCTTCAGCTTTTTCGAGCCTTTCCTGTGTAAACATCTCCTCTTGTCTTCAAAAAGTTGACTTCTTCCCTGAGGGCTAGAACAGTCAGAAAGAAAGGTGACAAGTTTAACGTGTACACTTCCTAGATGAATGAGATCAGCAGAAGCAATTAGTGTGTGATTTATGAACCCTTCCTGAGGTTTTACCTATGACACACTAGGAGCAGGTGCAATGTGTGGTCACCTGCAGAAAACAGGAATGGACAGAAAAAGGAGAGTCTGGCTTTGGTGCTGTGATGGCAGTGATAAGCTGTTAGTTTTAGAACATAGAATTATTAAAAGGATTGTCACTATTTAAACAAAAACATAAAAAAACTGTAAGTCAACTAGTTAGGTAGGAGCTTTCTGTTCAGTTCTTTAATATGCAGCTTTTCTGTGGGTGACCATGGCACGAGCCTTGTGTTTGCATGAAGACAAATTTCATACAGCTCTCTGTATCTAAATTACAGGCTTTGGATCTAGTACATGTCACTTATACTATGATAAAGGTTCTTTTTTCACTTGCATGCACTAATAATTATCCTGGCTAGTAGGTAAGTCCTATATGGTACTATCCTTGAATAGAGATGGAAGGGCTGAAAGAAAAGCACTCTTGATTGAATTATATACCATTATATTTTATATAAAATAGTACTTCAAAATCAAGACACTAATGTACATAATCCCTTACAAGAGCTTGCAAATCAGTACTGAACTGTAGAGATGATCTGGTTTGGCTACACCCTGTGAAAGTTCTGTAGGCCCTGATGACTTAAGTGATTTTAAAAACACTGCCATGCAATGATTGTGCATAAATATATCCAGTAAAGTCTGAAGACTGACTCTTTCCATTAATGTGCAAGTGCCATGGGAGGAGGATGCTACATTAGTGTTCTGGGTTTTTTAGACCAAACGGAAAAATCCATATTCATCACAAATAAGGATCAAGGAAAGCATGATTTTACTGCTTCCGTTGCACTTGTCTGCTTCCCAAATGCATGCTTCAGTGAAATTATGGACAATGGAGAAAATTCACAGCTGTATTCAGCAAATCCTTGGATGTTCAACTATGTTTTCAGTCCAGTTCCTCAGCAGTGCAGCAAAATAAATCCCAAAGCAAAGCCCTCGGTATTAGTTGTTCTGCAATTGGATCAGTCTGAGAGAAGAATCTGGTTTGGGATCATTTCTGGATAGTGTATTTTAATCTTATGTCAAGCTTATAACCAGCTGCTGTGGCTATCAAGCTTAATGTAGTTAGCTGAGTAATTGCTGAGACTTGCATGCACTTCCTGCTAAGACGGTAATTGCATGATAATTATCAAAGACAGACTCTTTTTAGGAGATCTGTATAGAAAACAGCTCTGGAAATGGATGAGAAAAGACACTTTTTGGAAACTACTAATCTTAGCATGATGCATATGCTAAGTTTACCTCATGTTAAGGAAGAACAATATAAAATACAAAAGCCCAAGAAGAGAATTTCAAATCCTGTAAGAATTATGATGATAACTCAAAGCTAATGTAAAGCTTTTTGCCTCTTTGCTTTCTTTGGTTAAAAAATAGTTTTGCATTGCTTGTCTTTTTTTCTTTCTTTCTTTTTTCTCTTTTCTTTTACTTCTATCTGAAAAGTAGTAAGCATAAAGGCACTATTATAGGAACATATGCAATAATTATGCTCTGATTCAAGAAACTTAGTAGCACTAACTTTGTTGAACAATGATTTTGGGTGCTGCCTATACATTGCCACTGTCCGTTACACCCTGGAGCTAGGGATATTGGTACAACAAAACCAGCAGCAATGTTATTCCTAGAAACAGAGTCCTGGGTTGTCACAACTGGCAGCGCTTGTGTGTATGCAGAGGAGTAGAGATGCTACCCCTCCAAATCTCTCTTGCTGGGTGGGAGGAAACATAGGGAAATAGTTCTAAGATAAACATGCAGACACACAAGGCTTGGAGACCTTAATTTCATACCTACTTTTGCCAGCGACTTGCTAGTTTTTAGATCAAGTTGTTTAATTAGCCTCTAACTGTTTCATTGTTTGTGAAACAGTTAATACAACAGAGGTAACAAAGGTGTCTGCGGATCTTTGAGAGGTGCTCTGGAAATATTTATAAAATTTCCTGGTTAAAAATATATACAAAATAGAATCTTGGGTGCACTTACAGTTTATTCTTAGGAGATCCAGAGAAGAGGCTCAATCCAGAAAATCTCTTCTTAAATAATCGCTCTCGCTTTTTTCGGCTGTGCTTCCCATCTCCTATGCTCTCTTCCGTGAGTTCCTTCTTTCCTTTGTGCCAGCTCATTTTATCTGTCATAACAGCAGCACCTGCTTAGGTGAAAGCAGAAGTCTGAGTAGCTTTTTGAAAGTCTCTCCCGTACTGTGTTGCACCTGGCGAAGTCTGGATCTGTTACTCTACAAACCTGTAAGTGTCCTGGTTACACAGAGGGTTTCGTTGAGATCAGTGAGTAGCCGCTTTCCATCAGATGGAACAAATACCTGCTTTGAAAAATCCTGCAGACACAAGGCAACTGTGGGTGCTCTTACTCAACCACTATTCCATGTAATTATGGAAAGTAGACTTGGACATTAAATATAGTATTTCCTTCTACGTGCTCTCTTTCATGATTAGGCTAGTTGCTGAAAACCAAGAGAGGGGGCGGCTCGTTTGATAAAAGCAAAGAACTAGGAGCCAATGAAACAGTTTTGCGCAGAGAACAGAAGCAGTGAAACAAATGTGAGATGGAACAAATGCTGCAAAGCAGAAACCAGAACTCTGAAAAGATGAAGAACCAACTGGGGATTTTAGTTAAGGCTTGGAAATTGTTTCCTTTTTCTTTTGATAAAGCAGTTGATTAGTCTGCATTTCCGCATTGCATTGCTTTGTCTCCAAGAATTACCCCTTTGGCCTCTCTGATTGAATTATTCTCTCTGCTCTACATTTGATACTTAGTAATTGCATTAACTTTTGGTTGCTTGACTTGGAGAGTCGCTTTCACCCCCTCATAGTGATTGGAAGCACTTGTCTGTTCCTACCTGTCCAAAATATTTTCCTCAAGTCATCTAAAACAAGTCACACAAAGTTTGTAGGCTTAAAAATAAAACTGACAACCATTTTGAACTATGCGCTTTTCTGATTTCACTCTTCATCTCCCCTTCCCCCCCCCCCAGCCTTTTAAGGACAGTTCTTAACCAGTTCTTACAGTAGGATACACACAGGCAGCAGGGACTCCCCAAGCAAATGCTTTGCAGGATCACACCCTGAAACGGTTTTTCATTGTGTTACAATTATTTACCAAAATTATATATTGACACACATTAACAAGAAACTATAAATACCTCAAAGGAACAAAGAGTGACACACCTTGCTACTCATGCTTGCTGATGAGACACACAGCTTTTTAACAGAACCTAGGTGTCAGACCTGTTTCTCCCACAGAAATGCCAGAAAAGACTATTTATGAAAGAAATCACAAACAGTTAATTGACCTGTAAAACTCACTAAAGAATTACTATGCTATTAAGAAATTAGTTGTGAATGAAAGACAATTACACACCTCACAATTATAAACTTCCCTTCAGTTTTTAATTTGTGACAAAGTAATCTGCAAGTTCAAGGCCCATTTTAGGCATACGGTGGTGCTGAGGTGAAGCTTTGCAGAGCAGACCAGTCTCTGGCTAATAAAATCAGCAACTGGGGAGGCTGGAATCTACCTTCTCTCTGACAAGTGAGCTTCAAAGGCTTCTCACTGCAGGATCTTTCAGTACTAATTCCACTTGTCTAAAAGATCAAGAGGGGAAAATGTAACATTGAAAGTACAGATGTAAGTATGTGGAAATTGGTGACAAAGAATCAAAGATACACAGAAGGGGTCTTTTCTAAAGCCTTTTAGTCAACTTTTTTTTTTAAATTGTACTTTGGACATATATTGTGTAGTATTTAATTTCTTATCTTTTAAAGAGGAAGTCGGCTATGTTGAGTTTCCGGTGTAATTAATGATGTAGGGGGAATTCCTCCTATACTTTACGTTTAAATGCGTTGCCAGGTCAGAAGATTTAAATACCCAGTATTTGAATAATTGATCTCTTTGCCTTGCTTTTTTTTCTCTGCTTAAATCTTGTGAAACTTGACTACCATTGCTTTAAATATACTGATTAATTGCCCTCACCTTTCTTACTTAGCAATGGCAATGGTGGGTTTTTTTGTTTTGTGAGCCAAAGTAATCAGTACCATGTTAGTGTGCCTAGCCCTGAGATTTACTTTATTATGTGGTCAGTCCTTAAATCTATAGATTACATAATGACTCTTTAAAACAGGAATCCTACTTGTAGATCTGGGAGGAAATATGTTTCCTTCATGTAACAGCACTGGACAGCATTTTTGGGAACCTCAGTGTTGTATTGGTAGGTTGTCTCTAGTTAATTATAAGCAAGGTCTAGTACCTTCAAGACTTCAGATGCCAAAACTGATTTGCACTGATGCTTGCTGTTGACTGCTTTCATTCCTGGACTATCTGAGCAATGTATTGGAGCCTCTGTAACTGCTTTCATTTTTATAAATACGATTTCAGGACAAAGTATGAATTATGGATGGGGTAAAAAACCAAACAACCCAACAATTTACAAATGAGACTGATAGTTTTCCCTACCCAGGTCTGGCAGGCTAAGGATGTAGGAAATTATTTTCCAAAAATGGAGCATTTCCACAGCCATCCCTCCAATTGCAGCAGCACACAGCAGCCCTAACCCAGCTGATATCTCCTGGGGTAAAAGAACCAGCCAGAACAAGAGGTAAAATCTTTGTGGCAGGGACTGTCATGCAAACACACAGGCGTAAAGATGCCAGACAGGAAAGGAGGTCTGGAGAGAGGAAATTACATGACTAGTAACTTGGGAAAGATTTTGCTGTGTCCCCAGGATGCAGCTTTTCTGATCCAGTTCTGTGTCCTGATTAAATAAAATTTAAGCTGTTTGAACAAATTCTGATCATATTATTTTTGCCACCACAGGGTGTCTCTGCATCTCTTCTTACACCAAAGGCTTTGGTTGCCTTTAATGGCAAGCTGCAATCTCAAGGGAATGTAGGGCTAAAGGAAAATGTGCCCCAGTTTAGCTGTGGATTTTCTTCAGGATTGTGAGCATTCTTGGATTGGAATGGTGATGCCTTCAATAGCTGGTAGGAAATTCTTCTTTAGCAAGTAAGGCCATAGTCCAATGATTTTATTTAATTTGGTTTTGTGAGCTCTCATGTATCAGATCAAAGCAAGCTGTGGCCATATGATGTGGTGCACCAATCTAGCTTAAGCTCATTCTGCACTACGTTCACAGTGTTTGAAGCATTATCCCTGTACCGGCACACTTCTGCCAAAGCAGGCAATGTCTGTCTGCCATTTTACCTTTATGCTTATGTGGGTATTTTCTGTTCTTCAATCAGGATAAAGCTGGCATGAAGTCAGCATAAACACTCTATCATGTGCTCTGTTATCGTTTGTATGTTAAAACTGTTTCACAGTTGGGTTTGGGGTTTTCCAGGATTTTTTTGAGTCTTACAAGCTTTGGTCTAGCAACAATAGTTACTTGTTCTACCCTCCATATAGTAGGGACATGAAGCGATACCACAGAAAGGGCAGGAAGGTCCACATGGTGGGTCCTTCTGTCCCGGGAGCTCCTGGCCACGCTAGCCATGCATGACTTTTCACTTCCTCAGTATTCAAATGTGTTTTGGATTTGAGGATTAAGAAGATAACATACCTGGTAGCAGGTGGTCCCAATATTGGGCTTAAGTCTATGTGTGGGCGTTGGTGTGGCTGTATGCTATAGGGGTATCATATAAACATATCTGTGTCTAGGATAGCTGAAAAGCAAACTGTCCTCAGGAGGAAAGAGTTGTGGAGGATTTCCAGATGAGAAGTGCTGAGCTAAGGGGTCTGTGGATGGATAAAGCTTAAAGCAAGCCAGGAATCTTCTGATTGTCACCTGGGCATGTCAATTGGTTGAAACTCCAGCTTTTCATAGAGAAAAAACACTTTGAAGTGGTTTTTACTTCCCTCAGGAAAAGTTTTCCAGGGCCAGGCTGTTAGGAGTGCAATATGTGAGCAAGCCCTTAGTGATGTGGTCAAATGTAGAAAACTAAGGCTCAAAGTGCTGCCCTAAGTGATATTTATTTATTCAGGCAAATAATTAGCTTCAGTAGAAGAGACAGAATCACCCTCCAGTGGCAGTAGGTATGATGAGTCTTTAACGCAGTAAGCAAGCTCAGCCAGCAGAGGGAGAAGGAAGATGGTTCTTGTGACTAGGTCACTCTGAGGTGTTCCACCTCAGAAGGGGCTTTCATCTGAATCAGGTTTTGATAGCATCTGAGCCTGGACTTAGGCAATAACTGAGTGTCCTAATGTCTTGGCTATGTGCCACTGCTGTGGGTGTTGTCACATTCCCTGGTTACTTTCTTTGTCCGTGAAAATAATCAACGGGTTGATACCAAGTTTAGAAATTGAGACATGCATTGCTCACCCCTAGTACTTGTACCTTTGCCTGTTGCTTTGAGGAACAACTCGTCTTTTCTTTGGCTTCTGCATGCAGAAAACACAGATTTGATCTGATGACACCGATGTACTTTGTCACCAACAGACACCCCAACATCTGAGGTCTAGATACTTTTAAAAGCTCCTCTGTGTTCTAGGTAAGCCCCTGCCTTACTTGGGTAGATACCTGTTTTTAAAGGCTTGTGCTAGCTGTCACTGGAATTGATGGAAAGTTAGTGAAGTCAGTGACTGGCGGAGTATCTTTTTACAAGTAAAATGGAACAAG
>VYXH01009505.1:108577-120596 GCA_013397275.1 Burhinus bistriatus
GAGGGACCGATGGTTTGAGGGTCTTGTAGTACTGGGTCACAGAAGATCTGTTCTCCCCTTCCTTCCACCATCCTTCTGTCACCATTTGTAGGATGCAGAATGCACGGAAAATTCTCACTGACAGCTTTAGCCAAATGTTTATGGTGCCCTGGAAGGGGCAGTACAGTCTGTCCCAAATAAGTTCAAATTGACGGAACTGCTGATTTTAAGCAATTACGACTTAGAGAATATCCTCTCACCTACGTCATTCAGTACTCTCTACTGTCATTATTCGTAGCCGTTACCAGCAATTAACTAGGCTGGTGTTTTTTAATGATGCAATTCCTTTTCCCCTGATGTCTGTACTTGAGCCCTCTACACTCTTTTCCATTATCCACTGAACAACCACCAAATGATTGCAAGGTGTTGTGTTGTTTTTTTTTTTTTTTTTTTTAACTGCTCAGTTATGACAGCCTTATGTTTGTTTGTGTAAAGTAGTAACTCATTGAAATAGACCTGTCTGAATATTTGCAAATAAGTGTTTTGTCAGTTGCAATTATATTGCAGCTTCTGTACTGGGTGAAATAATTAGAATGGAAGTTCCTGACCAAATGATCTGAATTACCTGATCAAGTTTGT
Source organism: Burhinus bistriatus (assembly GCA_013397275.1). NCBI lineage: Eukaryota > Metazoa > Chordata > Aves > Charadriiformes > Burhinidae > Burhinus > Burhinus bistriatus. The sequence goes on from VYXH01009505.1 coordinate 109,196, forward strand.
GATCTTTTCAGATGCAAAATTTAATGAGAAATATGCAGAAAAATTAAAGTATTTGTATTTCAGAGTAAATGAGAAAGAAATTTAATTTATCAAGTGTTAACACCTGCTGGACTCAGTATCACAGGGTCAAAAGATAACTCTTCTAGAAAATAGAGATTCTCCTATGATGATGATTTAGAAGATCAAAACCACATTGTTTTAGGAATTGATTTTTTTGTTTGTTGTTTGTTTGTTTTAAAAAGTACATTCTCATCTGTTGCAGTGCTCTCTAAATGTAAACCAGTAAATGTATTGGAATCAAGTGCTGTCACTGCACATTTATACATCAGAGCTGTAGTTTGCTTGTGTTTTGGAAGCATCAAATAGCTGTCAGTTTGTGAGGAGCCAGTGCTGTGAACTTCACTGGAGTTTTTATTATGAACCATGTCAACAGCATGCAGAATGGAGACAGCCTTTGCAAGGAGCTGGAGACAGAAACAGAACTGATGGATGGTAGGAATACACCAGAGGCTGTGACATGTCCTGCTTCATCAAACAGTGTCCTTATGCTGGAGTCTAAGTAGGAAAGGAAGTGTTCGCAGAGTTTACAAAACTCCTTAGGTGGTGTACAAAAGAGTTGAAGAGAGGAAATACATAGTGGTAAGTGTTGTACTGAACCATTGTTAGTGCCTGATACTGGATAGATGCTGATTTTCTTTTAAGATGCTCACACCAGATCCAGATGGGAATTTATATATTGAACTTTTAAAATTTTAATTGGAAAAGGAAATTGAAAAATTGAACAGTATTAAAAATGCAGTCATTGTAGGGAAAGGGTTTTTCTTATTTCCCATTCTGGAAGCGGAAGAACGTGTTATGTTACAAAATTAACATATTTTTAAAATTATATTAAAAAAGAGATTAAAAATATATTAAAAAATCTAACTGGACAGTGTCCTAAGCAATGTCATCTAGTGGGGCTTGCTTTGAGCAGAGGGTTGGACTTAGATGATCTTGAGAGGTACCTTCCAACCTTAGCACTTCTGTGATTCTGTTTGAAAAGGTCAATCAAAATGGTAGCACTTTAATTCTTCAACCTGGTGGTAGTGGATGCCACAGAAATACCTGTAATAGAAGCGGAAAACATGGTATTCAGGAAGGGAGAAAATGTGGGAGTTTAAAAAAAAAAAAAAAGCCAGATCATTGGAATGCATTATTAAATTTGGCTTGAATGCAAAAGTTCATATTCCTCCCACAGAGAACAAAACCCAGGTTCCCTGCAAGCAAACTTTCTCATCTTTCATACTCAATGCAATCTTCTCTAGCTTGGTGTCTGCTCCCATCTCTGTATACCGTGTCTTGCAATAGCTTGGTAGTTTGGAAAAAGCTATTGTTCTGCTCCCCTGCAAATGCTGTCTCAGTAGTGCAGAGTGCACATTTTAATAAAACTGTATGTGCTTATATCAAGTTAGGGTGTCCAGATCCGTAACAGAGGAGAAGCAAATCTCACCATCACATGCAGCAGACTGGAAGAGATAGGAATTGCTGGTAGTAGGTGAGGTTACCAAGGAGTGGTGTACTGACCAAGACAGGAGTTGTGACCCACTGCTACAGAGCTGTGGCTTTTGCAGCTCAGTTTGTAACTTCTGGAAATGGTGGGTTCAATCCCTGGTTTATCTAGCAAGATGGTGGCAATTGAATTAGCACAAAGGACTGTGTTGTTTCAGGGCACAGTTGTGGAAGTGGATCCTTCCTCTGTGGAGCTGTACAGGAACTCTATGGGCACGCTCAGCAGAAAGTGCTCCTTGTATCTATGCTGGTAGCACATACCTCTTGGTTTTGGGCTGTCAGAAGCAGGACAGATCCCTGCATGTTCCCTGCCTCTCCAGATCTCCTTCTTCAGTCTAGATTTCAGGTACCTCTGGGGAAGAGGTGAGGGGTGAGTTTTCCCAGTGAGCCTTATGAATTGCAGTTCTTGCTGAAATTAATCTCTGAACCTTCAAAGTGACCAATGCACCCAAAGTACTCAGCTGTACTGAAACATGGTTGCCTATGTAAGAGCAAGTGTGGATCTGTGAAAGTAAGGACTTGGGAATTGACCCATAGCCTTCTCAGCATCCCCTCTGCACCCACAGAAAGGCCTTGGTGCTGGCTCTGGAAGGTCGGGGGTGTTGTAATGCACTAGTTGCTCTTTTAGACACTGAGGTCCTGAGTCAGGCAACGTGCCAGCATTTTAGAAATACATGGGTCCTGGTAAAGCTTTCCTAGAAACTATGAAAATCATTAATTATCCCTAAACCCACTTGTTACCTACTTCAGGAGGTTAATGGTTAGAAATTACATTTGTTCATTTGAATTCACATACAAAAATAGCTCCTCTTTATCATGCTAGTGAATCAGGCCCTACTCAGGGCCTTAATTGTAGTGTGCTGCAGTAAGGCAAAGGGCACTGCTGCTTGAAAGCATAAACCTGATCTGCTGTTATCCCCCAGCTGTTGGCACAGACTATCACATGAGGTACTGTTTTGCATGTTATTTTGGAGTTTAGAGGGGAATTCTAAGACTGGACATTTCTTATTGCTCTCAGTGATCCTGAGCAACACTGAAAAAAGAGACAAAAATCTGTCTTCCTCTCTCTCACTCTCATGCACACTCTTTTAGGTTGATCTGTGGGAAAGCTTCCTGAACTCCAGCTAGGTTTGCTGATAGCTCCGATAGAGAATGGTTCTCCCTTCTCTTTCCTTCATGTGTCTCCAGTAGTATCAATTTCCAGTGTGTGCACAGAGACAATAGCTGCACCCAACAGCTGTCACCCATGGTGACAATTCAGATGGGGAAGGGAAGCAAAGAAACAAAGAACTTTAATCAATAGCAGCAAAACCAAAGTTGTCATCTAACCCTGAAAGGCGTAGAGCACTTTGTGCTATCACCAAGCAGCTAAACTGATTGGCATGGCACTTTGTGCTGCCTAACATCCTGAGTGGGATCAAATCTTACAAAACAGTTACCATGAGATAACTGGACTTGCCTATTGGTGAAAATGCAAAGATTCCTCAATAGGCATCAGATTGAGCATCAATAAGTAAAACTCTGGCAGAATGAGCTTGCATCCCTTGTGTAGGGTGAGAGTGGTGGATGCTGCAGGCCTGATTTGCTAGGACTGGTTCTGACCGAGTATTCATAATTGCAGGGGACAGTTGTGTACAAATATAGCTTTGTTTGTTTTCTGTCACAAGTGCACTGAGTGCCAAAACAGTCCTTCTAGAAGGCTTTGGGCATCTGTTTGTTTCCTACACTTCAAAAGCTGACTGAGATTTGATGATGACTTACAGCCCGTCAGCTTACCCGAGAATTTCAAGGCAGAATTCTCTGAGCTGGTGTCAGCGCTGCGGTTGAGAGCCTTTCTACTGATTGGGATCCGGGGAGAGCTCAGCTTGAGAGTGGGTACTGCCAGGATGAATCAGCAGATATCTTCCTGGAAGCAATCGACAGCCTGGATATCCCAAGTGTTTAGCAGAGATCCCACCAGGCTATAAAAGTCTACTTCTGAAATGTTTGACTACTTCTTTCCAGCAAGGAGCTGTACAGTCATTCCCTGACAGCTGTGATATTGTCTCCCACACGTATATGAAGATCACAGAGTGACATTTTCCAGCAACTTTGTTTACTAGATGATACAAATACAAAAATATTTCAAGTCAACATTTTGATGCTTTTCTCTTTGCATTGAACATTTTAGGGAGACTGGGAGAAGGGAATGGAAAGGCAGAGTATGCCCCGTGTGTCTTGGAGTGTTGACACTGACCTGCACATTTTTGATGTCAGTTCTCAATTGCTTCACGTACAGGAAGCAATGTGGTCTTTTCTATTTCATCTTCATAATTGATGCATAGCTACAGCAGCAATGTTAAAGCAAACACCCTTGCATTAGCATGTTCATTGCCTTTGTTGTGACAATCAGTTTTATGCAGTTAACTCTAAGGGAGAATGAGCAGATTTGATTTTAAGATCTGTGCAGAGACTGAAATGTTTTAGCAGTAGAATAATCTAACAGAAATCGCAGCTGACAGGTGCTTTTCTTGTTCAACCCTCACCTGGCAAAGACAGTTACAAACTACGTAAGATGGTATTTTTCTTGTTACTGACTCCCAGGTAGCTGTTTGCTGAGGATCTTCACCACCACAGTTGTAGAAATAAAGCCTGTTTTCAGTCCTGAGCCCCTTCTCCGAGCCCTTCCTATTTCATGAGCAGTCTGGATGGTGAGACTTGTCATGCAGAAAGCAAGGCACTTAGACTTAGACTAAAACACAACAATTACAGAATGAAACAGTCTCTGTATTTGCGAGGAGGAAAGAGCTTAACAAGTCAGATAGTGTATGTGTATGAATCAAGAGGCGGTCTGCGCCTTGGGGAAGGGAGCATTGTACCCAGAGAGAAGAGCAGAGTTCCTCTCTCAGAAATACCCTCATTCCTGTGCACTGTCAGTGAACAAGGGCTACCAAGGTTTCTGAGTAACTTGCTGTAGTCTTGGAGGAATCTGTAGTTCTCATAGCAAGTAAAAGAACTCCAGAAACCTTAAGTTTGATTGCACTGGATGGTTGCTAGTATTGAGGTCACTTAGAAGATTAACTGCTACCCAGCAAAAGGAAAAGGAGTCCAAGAGGTCATATCTTTTTAGGAAGTTAAATCCAAAATCCTCAGAGGCAACATGGCTACTGGCTCTAGATCAGGCTCAGTTCAGAGCTAAATCATTCTGTACTAGGTACCTTCACTCTGAGATGCTGCAGTAGCATTGCATAACTTGAAGGAAAACATTAAAAAAATGTAGAAAAAATGTAGTTCAGAAAGTAACTCCCAATGAATTAAGCATTACATACTTTGCTGAGTGAACCTGAAAAATCCCCAAATACTGTAAAACATTTAACAACTTAACCAGTGACTAGCCAAATATTAATTTAATTTAAAACTGGTTGTTTTTTTTTTTTTTTTCCAATTTGGTTATGGTGCTTGTCTCTGGGTTTATTCTAGCATTGCTTGTCTATAGGACTGAATCTGTTTTACAGCAAAGGCAGCTGTTCCCCCAATTTGGACCAGAGAAGTTGTGCTTCAGTGTTTGGATACATGCAACCATTTGCAAAACTCCTCTAGTTGAAAGGATTTTTCTCAAAGACTTATGTTTATTTCTATAATCTTTGTTTTGCTTTGAAACTGATTGTGCAGGTTGCTTATGGGATTATGCATGTAAATAGCAAAGGAAGGTACTTGATAAAGATTTCTTCATATCTTTAAAAAAATTGTCATCTGGGATTTAGGATAAAAAATGAGAAACTCCTCTTACTTGAAGGGTGGTGGGGTAGTATTGTGAGTAACAGACAGGGAATAGCAAATTGATGAGCGTATGGGAAAGAGGAGACAAATATAGGTGTTTACGCTTGCAGCTTGCTGCACCGAGCCAACATTCAGTCTCTTGACAGCACAGTCACATAACAGTCTCTGGCAGCCAGGTGTCTTAGGCAGTGACTCATACGCTGAATACAGTTTTCTGTTGTTTTTGTTGTGGTCCCTTATTAACCTGCAGATGGTCTGTCTCGAAATCTGCCTTCCCCTGCAACTTCCCAGTGGTGAACGTGACTTGTCCACCTGTATTTGAGACTTTTCTCTTCCTGAGGTGGCTTGATTACAGATTGATTACAGATTCACCAAGCAGCAAGTATCAACTACAGCTCCAAGTGACAGAGGGCTCCTAGCCTAACTTCCCATGGAAATGGCCTTCCTTTGAATCTGTACTGAGATGGTTGCCTATGTTTCGGGGTTCTAACAGCAGAAACATATCAAACAGGCTGTCAGTGGTGACAGGAGACAGGATTGCAGTAATTCCCTTATGTTGTCAAATAAACAAAGGGAATCCCTCTGCTCTGAGCCACAATTTCCTTTAATTTGGTCAAAACAGAATAATCTGTGTTTATTCTTTTTGGCTGTCTCTCTGAGAGAATAAGCTAGGCAAACTTAGATTCATTCTTTAATAACAGAAAAGACTGGTTGTAGGCTGAGGTCAGAAGAAAATTAATTTAAAATATGTGAGGAATTAAGGTGAGGGCCTTGACTCTTTCTTATGCCAAATAGAACTTTTGAATTTCAGAAAAGCCTTTGCATTTTCTGTTCTGCCAAGCTCCAGCCTTGCAAATCCTTCTCTCAGGAGCAGTACAGAAAAATGAGAATTGTCAGGATGGAGAAAGCATCTCACATCTCAAATGGCAGAATCATGGATGCCTCAGCATTTGCAAAAATACTAGGCACATGAGAGATGGTGTGACCTATGAACAGACCAAACAGCCCAATACTGTCTCATTATGGAGACTTGAAATTTTAAGCAAAGTTTTCTCTCTCCCAAACTCCTTTAGTTAGCTCGTAGAACTCTAGGTATTCTTGCTATATACGTGCAGAAGTAGAGAGGTGGTTATGCTGAGCCATCCTTTCCCTGTTTCCAGTTAAAGAGCTTTTTGAATGAAGGTTGACTGGCTTTGCACTGTATGCGTACGCTGGGAGTGCAGTGAAGATAAAAAGGATCTCCGCCCTGTTAAAAGTGAAGCAACATGATAAATTTCCCTATGTTGTGTTCATGCAGGAACTATTACCTGGGCAACACCATTGCTTCTACTGCTAAGCCATGTCTGTCAATGAGCCCTATAGCAGGGCTGAATCAGGGATCACGTCTTTGGGATGGAATAGATTGATTCTGCTTCCTTTTTGCTATAACTATAGAGAGGCTGAATGAAGAGGACACAAGGATAGGCTGGGATGCACAATCCACTGCTACCTTGGACATCACACAGCCTCTCTACTGCAGAGAGAAGGAAATTAGTGCTGTCTCTGTCCTCCTGTCTTCCAAGTGGAACAAAGGGAAAATATTGTAGTTGGCTCTCCTTTCCCTTAAGAAAATAAAAAAAAAGAGAGAGAGAAAAAGACTCAAGGACTTTGTTCAGTTACCTTTAATTACTAGACTTCTGCCCAAGTAATGGGGGTGTTTGGAACTGGGAATTCCTTATAGTTACTGCCATAAGCAAAATAGGGTTCTTCTCAAGAAGCCTTTACTTTTCCAGAATGTAGTGTATTTTGTATTTCCAAGTATAGCATAGATTTTATATAGAAACTTGCTCTTGGGTATATTGAGATAAATACTCAGGATGCTTAGCTCAGAGATCAAAAAGACAAGTAAGCTGACCTTACAAAGATTAAAAGAGAAGATATTAGCACTCCACGAGAAGTGTGAGATTTCTAGGTGAGAAGATATGCAGCACAGGAACAAACACCTCTGCCTAGGAGCATGCAGACTTTTTTCAAATTGCCAATGTTTGTAATGACAGTTGCTTTGTGCAAATGTGTATAGAGAATGCCCAATTTAGATGTTTCCATGATGCTGTGCAAGAGGTATTCTGCATATGAGCATTATGATGCAAAGCATGTTATATTTCACAACTCAATGTTTTGCTCTGTCTTTAGAAATAAAATCCTGAGAGGCTGGTGGTTTGGTTTTCTTTTGCACATGTGCGCATTAGATGGGTTGTTTTGGGACAGGCAATTTGCTTTGTTTATTTTTTCAGACTATTTAAAATGGAGAAGTTGTTTGACAAATTAAAATGTTGGAATTCAGCCTCTTGGTTTTTGGGCCTCATCTCCAGTCCACTGAGGTGGCTGTTGTCCCAATTCAGGCAATCTGGCTTTGAAGAGTACTCGTTTCTTCCCAGTAGTACTTTGCTTTACACGGGATGTGTTGTTGGTGCTTATCTTGTCTATGTGGAAGTATCCTTTATAGCAAATTTAATGACAACAAAACAGTAACAACTGTTATAAGTCATGTGTCTATAGCATCAGAGAAAGAGAGAATACATTTCATAGAGAGGCAGTGTGTGGCTATTGGCTGCACAGGAACTAGCCCTGTTCATAAAAGCCAAAGGTTGTGGACTGTATACCATCCTAGGTAGAAGAGGATGCATCCAGCATCTTTCTCATTCCTTCTTGTTCCCAGTCTGTAATATACATGTAACTAAAGCAAACTGATTCTTAAAATATAGCAGTAGTTCTGTATTAGCCGTATACCATTGGCTGTAATCAAGAGAAATATGTAAATGGCCCATAGGCCCTGGGTCTCTCACATCCAATACACCAGAGCAGAGCAACAACATGGATCAGACAAGCAGGCAGTGATTTGAAAGTTCAAGTGAATGCATAAGGCAGAAAACTCCTTGAAGATGGGGGTGAGAGATTTCCCTGTAAAAAACACCTCTCTGAAAGACAGAGCTTTTTTAAGTGGGGGAAGAAACAGTGAATTTTAATTAGGATAATGATTTTAATAGGCTAAAAACAATGAAAATACCCCTCTGTGTCTTAAAGACAGTGGTACTGGCAACCTCAGCACTGCACAGATTTACACCATGTAAACATTGACAAATGAACCAAAGAATAATTAAAATCTTGTTGGAAAACTAAGACAAATATAGCCATTGTATATATTTTATGGATTTTTTTTTTCCTTCAGAATTAGCAACTGTTAATGGGAATTAAGACAGAAGATAGAACCTAGTGGTTTAAATTGAGTAGCATAACTGAGTAAAAATGATTTATGTAGTTCTCTTATATGCTTATGATTGTCCCAGAGCTTTAATTAATGTCTTCTCTTTTCTGATGTCCTCCAAATTTGTCTCACAGAATTGAGTTAGTGTGGGATTCTGTCTCCATCACAACGCTCCAGAAATTGACATATTAAAAGTTGTCTTCTGTCCTCTTCCTGAATTTTAATTCTCTCAAAGTACTAGGAAATAAAACAGTCTGCACCAATGCTTGCTTACTGTTTGGCTGGGAAGGTGGCTTCAGGGTGGTGGCTTCTGCTATTCATGGTTCTTTTTAATCCCTGCAAGTGTGCCTAGTGTTTGGTGATACATACAATACAATATACCAGTTAAGTGGTGAGAGAAATAGAGAAGCAACATGCTGGTAGAAGGTAAGATGTTCTAGTCCAGTGAGGCTCACAGGTTATTTGGTTAAAACATAACCACCTCTGCCTTGCTATTTCTTTTTTGCCTCTTTCCTCACCTTCGATCTATGACTAGCTCTGACTACCTTTGACTATCTTTGATCTCCTGTAACTGCTCTGCCTCGCAAAACCTTTTGTGGAGCAAGTTTGCTCCAGCAGTGTGTACACAATGTCTGTCTTTCAGATTTTTCATCAGAGGCCACACCTTGTGCTGTCAGGAATAAACTTGCCTGACTTGCTTCTAACTTGAAATTTGATTTCTTAAATGTTAATAAATTTAAAAAAGGCGGGGAAAAAAAAAAAGCAGTCATGCTGTGACATGTGAAGGGAACAGAAGCTATGGACTGGGGAAAATAACTTCTCACTAGAAAAGATCTTTGAAGAGGGAAAATAAATTCCCTGTGGAAAGATCAAAACACATGAATTTAATGGATTATGACAAGGTTAAAAAAAAAAACAACCCAACCTGGAGAAAATAGTAGGTTCAAACATAAGAGGGAAATAGGAAAGAGTGGGGTTTTTTGTTGGAAATAAAGAACAGTTAGATGGCTAGCCTAAGTACTTGAGATTATATGTTGTAGCTAAAGGGCTGTTAGTGGGAATAGGGATTTCTTTCCTCATGCCTGGCACAGCCTCAACTTATGTGGTGTCGAGGTAGCCTTGGAGTTGCAGTCCTGAATTCCTGCTCTATTGCAGTGGTGTGCTGGTGACTGCAGCATAATGCATCCTGTAGTGCAACCAGACACCTCTCAGACTGATGCAAAATGGATGTAATTGTAGTAACTCTTAAAGTCACTTCAATAGTCTGATTAGGTCCTGCTAGGGTCAAAAATATATGGAGTTTATCAAAGAAAAAAAAGGCTGAAACCCTTCTGGTGAGCTAGGAAATGTACATGGGTGAAGAACTCTGGAAAAACTATTGTTCAGGTTACTGTTATCAAAGATGATCTGTAGTGCTACAGGTATCTATGTGCCTTCTTCATTGCTGCACTGTTTGAAGTCTCACAATCATACAGAAACAGAAACACAGAACTACAGCTAAGTGATGTCTGCACTGAGTGAGAACCCAACGTTTGTTGCCTGCCCTTCTTAGCAACATCCACTTGCCCTCTGTCTTGGGTCAGTTTCCCATTTGCCTTTTCCCAGTTCTAAAGAAACAACCTGCTCCTCTTGTCTTTCTGTCTACAGAAGTTTATTTTGAAAAAGGCAGTAGATTTGTATAGTAACTGGAGGCAAGAAAAGTTTGCATGTGTGGGACACCTCTGTACTGATGATCTGATGGAGAGGGGATCAATACTGGAGTGTATTTAGAAGTGCAGTGTCTTGCCTGTGACGCTATGAGAGAGATGTTGTTACTAGATGGGGCAAGAGAGGAGGGTGAGGGCTCTGGCAAATCTTAGTCTCCCAGACCTCTCTCCTTATTAATACTGCCTGTGCTTTGTGTGTGCCCCTCTGCCGTGTGATATTTTTTGTGACTTCCAAGAAGTAGCTGAACTGATGTAGCAACTGCGTTGCTTCCAGCTCATAGGCAACTTCAAATTAAATATATATTTAACTTAATTAAAAATGAAATTGTAAGCCTTTCTTTTTGTGAAACAGCTTCACTTTAAACTAGAAATTCTTTTTCCTTGTTTTAAAGCAGCTGCAAGAGCAGTAGTCTCTCTTGTCTGTCTCCATGACAAGAAAGGATTGCGTAAGGAATAGATTCCAGTGGGTGCATAGTCCAGACAGAGTAGAGCAAATGAATACAAAATTCAGTTATTATAGCAAAACACTTTTATCATCTGCTCTCTTGAGATCTTGGTTAGTTTGTTGTAATATAGACCAGAGAAAGAAAAAGTGATAGGAACTAGATGCAGCAAGACTGGGCTGGATAGAACAAATGGTTTTGATTAGAAATGTTATTACTGTACCCATCTAGAAATGAGAAGGTAAGAGACCTTGACCTGAATATTTGATATTCAGAATTCTTGATAATAGGATGCCAACAAAATTTAGAAGCAGTAATTGAAGGACGGCTGCCATTGGGTGACTTATGTCAAGAACTATCATAGTATTGAGGCCTTTGCCAGCTCTGGGTATGAGGCCCATGCTTCTCCTTTCTAAGTCATGAGAAAATTGTGCACTTTATATTATGTCTGGCATCACACTTGCATCTTTTGCTTTTAGTATCTAAAATAGATATTTGGAGTTGTGGAGCTTAACCAAACTCTGCAGTAATTGCTGCTTACAAGTTACAGTCTGGGCCTATATACATATGTGTGTATATAAGGGCTGGTAGCCTGATACCTCATAATTAGCATATTCCTTAATTTCTTCAAAAGCAATAGAGCAGGATGTTGAACAAAGGTGCCTTCCCCCCCCCCCCCCCCCCCTTCTCGCGCAACAGAG
>VYXH01009505.1:120616-175714 GCA_013397275.1 Burhinus bistriatus
TTCAGCAGCCAAGTTTAGATACTGGTCCTGAAATTTCAGTTTTCAACCTTTATTTTATCATGGTGCCTTTCTACAAAGTGGTAATCACAGTGGTGGCCTTTTGGTACATGCTGATCCTGCCCAGGCCCAGAGGAACGGACCTGCTCTGTGGAGTAAAAGGGAGTGCTACTCCCAAAGACCATTCATGGGTACAAAAGTGCAGTGTCTCCTTCTCTTCCATCTCTTTCTGTTTCCCAAAGCTATGTATGGCTTTTCTTTTGCCTATTGTCAATTTTACCAGCAATCATTTCCATTTCAGTGCTGATGTATGGACGATGATGACATATAAAACATTGCTGCAGTAGTGTACTACTATGACATGATACTGGCAACACATGCAATTAACCACATTAATTTCTTCTCTTTTAATAGCTGGGAAGAAAACATATGGAATCAGTGAGCAACAAAACCTCAGTTTTCATTTGAAAAAGGAAATAGAGAGTGATTCATTCTAAAACCATACGCTCCAAAGGACGAAGATCTGAATTATTAACAACATACCTAAACATGATGGGTGCTGACACGTTCAATTCTTGTATTTTTGCTGCCATGGATTTTCTTCACATGCAGTGAGAGAATTTACACTACAGGAAGTGTTAATGGTTTCATGCTTCCTACCCATTTTTAGCTGCCTAATTTATGGAAAGCCATTACTAGGTGAGTCACTACTTTCACAGGATTAATGTGGCTGAGATAGAGCTTTCAGTGTTCCTTTAATTTCCATATTTGCTTGAAAGGAACAACAGTCCCACATTAAAACTGTTAGTGTTTGGTATTACAGCAGAGTTCAGAGACTCTGCTCTACTTGATCATGTACAAATATTGCAAGAGATGCTCCCTGTTCCTATAAGCTAACAAGCTAAACAAACAAGAAAGATTGAGACTTATCTGCATTATAGATACTGTGAGTCTCATTGTTCAGAATTTGTGCCTAATTGGATGGGAGTTAAATATTTGCAAAGATTACAAACAGAAGCAATACCACGAATCTCATGAAATCCCACCTGGAGTACTATGTCCGGCTTTGGAGTCCTCAGCACAAGAAGGACATGGACCTGTTGGAGCGAGTCCAGAGGAGGGCCACAAATATGATCCAGAGGGCTGAAGCACCTCTCCTGTGAAGACAGGTTGAGAGAGCTGGGTTGTTCAGCCTGGAGAAGACTCTGGGGAGACCTTGTAGCAGCCTTCCAGTATCTGAAGGAGGCCTACAAGAAAGCTGGAGAGGGACTTTTGACAAGGGCATGTAGTGATAGGACGAGGGGTAATGGCTTCAAACTGAAAGAGGGGAGATTTAGATTAGATCTCAGGAAGAAATTTTTCACTATGACGGTGGTGAGGCACTGGAACAGGTTGCCCAGAGACTGCTGTGGATGCCCCATCCCTGGAAGTGTTTAAGGCCAGGCTGGATGGGGCTTTCAGCAATCTGATCTAGTGGGAGGTGTCCCCCTGCCCATGGCAGGGGGGTTGGAAGGAGATGATCTTTAAGGTCCCTTCCAACCTAAACCATTCTATGATAATCTCACTATAAAGAACTGTTCATCCTGCAATAGCTACTGCAGAAGCACATTTACTCTCTTGTTGTTCTTAAGAGGTTTTTGTTAGACGTTCGCAAGTTACAAAAAATAACAGCCAAGCCTGAAGGTCAGGGTTTGTCTCTAATAGTAAATGAACCGTGGGTTGCAATACATTTGGGCTGTATCATGAATGTAACAGGAGAAATGCAGTGTGTAAAATACTCAAGCAGTGAATAAGGTGTAGATTTCATAGCCAATACACTTTGTAATAAATAATTCAGAAAGATTTGTTCAGTTTAGAGAACGGTCTCCAGCAGGCAGTAACTGATAAAATTTAAAGGAAATCTTGAAGTGATTTGTTTTTTTTAACTAATTTACTCTTCTATAAACCTCTTAACTTGACACAAAAGGTGTGTGTTACCTGTTACGAGTCTTTCACACAATTAGAAGCTCTTAAACATCTATGTAGGTTTTTTCTGCTACAGATTTTCTGTACAGGTCTATCTCCGGAGGCTCTTTGCTTCAGTTATGTGTAGGTTTCTTAATTAATGACCCCTTATCTCACTGCACAGCACATACCAGGTAGAATAACTGTCCATCTGTAGCTTCCACATTTGCCTTGCTGGGAAGTCTGTTGTGCAATTGAGTCAGTGTGGACCTGTGGCTGGGTTAACTTTGAACTACTGTCCTAAAGAAACTATAATTTTTGGGTGCTGTCTGTAAATAGTAATGAAATGAAGCATTACTAGTTCTCCCTCTTTGTTTTCCACTGGAGAGTTTGTGGGGCGTGAAACTGGAGAAATTACGTTACAAGTAATTTATTGCTCAGGGTTCTCTTTCTCTCCCCAGTTTCTTTCTATTCTGTCAGCTTCTTTTTTCTCACACCAATTACTCTGCCTTAAGAACTTACATAGCTCTTTCATAATAGTGCTTGAAGATTGGTATGTTTGCTGTATAAATTCTGAGGCAGATCTTCAGCTGCTACAAAGTGAAGTAAGTCTGAAGCCACAACCTTTTTTTTCAGTTAAAGATCTTTTGTATATGATCTATCATTTTTTTCCTAGAGTCTTTTAAATGCTTGAAAGATTTTAAGAACAAAAGGAAAAAAGTAGAATAGTCAATGATATGCATAAGGTTGGGAGACAATAAGTTACTGGTGGCTTGTTAAATGCTAAGTTACAGAAACTAAATATAGATCACGTTAATCAGTTGGTGTATGTACATGTCTTTATGCTTATCCCAATGTGTACACTTTTGAAGGAGGTGTTAGAAAATAAATCCCAAATGACCCTTAAAATCATCACGCTGATCACATGAGAATGGTTACGAAATAATGTAGGCAAGTACAATAAAACATTCTTCAACTACTCTTTTGCAATATGAGTCCGTAGTGGAGATGGAAGCCCATTGGAATTGACTTTTGTGGGAAGATTCAAAGTACTTTGAGTATTTAGAATTGAACTGTTCCATTACGCTCTTCCAGTAGGATTTTTCTTAATGTGAATAAGTTTGGACTACATATTATTCACTGGCCATGTATGTGGATTTTCAGGCAAAAAATATTTTAAATTTTATTCTGTAGTTAAATCAATACAAACAGTTGTGGTGGATGGTTTTTTTTTGTACTGTCCAAACACTCCATGTTTTTCATGTTCTTATTTTGTTCAGGGCAGTTGAGCAACTGAATGCAGAAGAAAAGACGAAAAGCAGCAAAGTCCTTTGAGAGCTGAATGATTGCCTGCTCATTTATTATACCAACTCTACGTAAAATGACCAGTGTATTTCTCTACTGAAGAGCCACTGACATGACTGAGGCATAACACGTTTGAATAACAGTAGCGAAAGCAGAGGCTAAAAAGAGGTGTCTACATGCAAGGCTTTTAAATGATGCTGGCTTTGTCCTGCCTTTCCAAGGAAATGCATCTTGTGTGATTGCCTCTTTGCCATTCTGCTAAACTTGATAGAGTGGTAAAGACCTCATAGATACAAATTCCTAAAAGTTGTTGGGAAATCAGAGGCTAAGTAGAGAGGCCCAAATTATTGATGCCAGCTGAGGAAAAGTCAGTAAGAGAAGCTCAGGAGCTGTTGGTTACTGTGGTTGTCTGTATGCAGGCGTGGTCTGGACCTCACCACACCAGCAAGTGTTCTGATGCTCACTAGAAGGGGAAGAGGTGGAGGAGAGCTAGTGGATGTGGCAGGAACTGGAAGTATTACAAGTTAGCAAGTCTTGTAAGATGGCAAGGGAGGTAAGCTGGAGATATTTTGGTGACTCCGGAGTGATGTAGCAATTTTGGATATGAAGCCAGGCTTTCTTGGTTTGGTTCCTCATGGAACAGTTCATAATATAGTCAGCAGAGGTTGCTTTTTAATGAATGACATCATAAACCAGGGAATAAATGGAGTAATTCTGAATATTGCTGATGTTTTAGACCAATAGAAGGGATAAGACTTAGTCTCGGTATCAAGAAAAACTCATTGGGAACCCTAACCACAAAAAAGACAGAAATTGTATACAAAGTGAAGTAGTACGATAATATACCATGAGTGTTTGTTCTATAAATAAATAAGCCAGTGGACTGAGTATTTATCCTGCTTTGATGCATTTCATTTCCAAGCAAACTAATGGACAAATGATAAAAATAAAGCAAGTGATCACTGATACACTACTTTTGGCACCTTTCCTGAAATCTGTCTTTTCATTCTGTGGTGTGTGCCACAGAGAAATTTGTAAGTGGGTCCAATACATATGTTCAGAGTAATAACTGACAAGTCAATAAAAGCAAGAATTAGCAGACTCAGACCTGCCTCTTCTTTCTTTTGTTTGACTCAATACATTCATACAAGGTTAGACATTCTAGAAAGTGTCCGTGTTTAATGGATACAGTCAGAATAGTTTAATGCTTACTGTATTTGCTGCTTCTTATAACTGAATCAAGCAAAAATGTTCTTTCCTTTTGGACATTGACAATTGTCTCCAACTGCACCACAAGACATCTAAAATGGTAAGAAGGAGCTATCCTGTACTATTAAAAGCCCCTTGGACATTGCTTGCTACATTGTGGAGTTGTGACAGTAATATTTTACTGTAATTACTTTCTTAAGATGATGACAGAGCACTGCAATTGCTGTCATTTTTTCAGTATGAGTTAAACCAAATATGTGTGATTCAGGCATATTCGCTTGGCAGAATGCTCTAAATTTACATCATTTAGAAGGCTCTTCATATTAAATGCAATTCATCAAGGCATTTTTCACAAGTAAAATACCTGTGTCAGATTGGCCACTTTTTCTTTATGATGGTAGGAGAGTAATCTTACTGAATTGAAAAAAAAATCTCCGAACTACCTGCACATGCCATCAGGTAGGTAGGAAAATAACGTCTAATTAGTTCCAGATGTAAAACTGCATGTGCAAGATTGAAGGCTGAGTTGAAGTTCTTTTTAAAAAAAAAAAAAAAAGAACAAAGTGGTACTGAAAACTTCTGAAAACGAGGCTTTTTCAGAAAATCAGGCCCTTCAAATCTATTGAATCTCATGAAATATTAGTCAAAATCATAAGAAAAAATGCTTAGCAAAGAGTGTTAGAAGGTTCTTTATCATTGCAGTATCATTCAGGAAGATTGTATATAGAAGTATGCAGAAGGTTCTCTAGAACGTTGCCATAAAACATAGTTATGTGATCTCAAGATATCAGTAACCACTTACAAACTGTTCTCTTACACTAGTTTCAAGCTCCTTGCAGAAGTATTGGTATTAATCCATATAGGCACAGGTGGTGCATTACATACGATGGCTGCTGGTAATCATGCGAATGCAACACAATTGTTGCAACTAGTAAGAACTTGCGTTTTCTTTTAAAAAGCTGTGGTACTATGCAATAACTCAGATGTTTTGATATTTTGGGGGTCCTGATTCTGCAAGAAACTTACCGGAGAGAAACTATGAATTTGGTACAGCTTTATCCAGAAGATTATAGCAGAATGCAAGAGTGGAGTAGAAAACTAGAGAGGTGCTCCCTTGATAAAAGAAGTTGGATCATCTTTTTTCATCGTGTTTACTTCCCTATATGAGCACAAAGTGAAAAATAAACCTGCTTTAACTACACTTGTTTGGATGAGTGTTGGTGAGATTGTGATAATTACAGGTTCATTATTGGAAACTGTATGCTGTTCTTTTGATTCATGAACGACTTAAGAATCTCTGTTAGTGTTTAGTGACTTTATATAAAGAGTATACGAGCAAAATAAATAGAAATAACACCATTAAAATTAGCAACATCCCAGAAGATGAGATTGTTAACAAAATTGTTTTTTCTGCACGTTACAGATTAACTTTCATTTCCTTGCATAACTTGGATGTAGCAGTGTCGTGAGAATTAGCATAATTACCAAACCTATACTTTATCCTAAATTCGATTTAGCAGTTATTGATAAAAACTGAATTAATTCAAATAGAGGTTGTTTTTTTCAAATGAACTGCAGTTTGAATCACAGACTAAGGCCAAAATGCCATTAAAGTCTGACTTCTTGTGTCACGTAGCTATATTATTTCACAGTTTACTTTTTAAAGCCATTACAAGTTTGTTTGAATTACAGCAAGGATTGGTTTGCTGATGTTCATGTGTTTTATTTGGAATCTAGCCTTCATTTAACCATTTGAATTGATAACCAACTAATCTTAGACTATTATGTTTTTGTTTGCTAGATTGAAGAATACTCTAATGTCTAGGATATTCTGCCTGAGCTCTGATGGTCACTGTTTTTGAGGTTTTGACATACATACATACACACACGTATATTCATGCATACATATACGTGGAAGTACTTCAGTCCCTTTTAAATAGCCTGCATAACGAAGTCCTGCACTAGTAACTTTTATGATTTTGAAGTGAATCAATCCTTCACAGTTTATTTCTTTGACTTCTCAATTTGGAATTGCCTATGAGGACTCTGAGCATCTAACAATTTATTTGAGAAATCATTTGTAAGTAATCTCTGAGAATTCTTATTCAGTGGATTACTCACAAGTTGTTAGTTGTTTTTACTTGAAATCTGATGAAAAAAACTAAAATGTGGTCTATTCATTTAGGCTGGATTAATTCTGTAATTTTCTCCTCAATTTGAACACTGGAATTAGGCTTCAAAATCAGTTTTCCCAATAATATTGTAGTTTATCTGTCTGATAATATTGCTCTCAGTTAACTCACTCATTTAAATATTCACAGACAGCAGGTATTGCAAATCTTAATGTCTTTATGAGTATATTATTAAATTTTTTTAGGAAGTTGGCCAATTCTGATTAAGACTGAAACTGAATCAACCCAGTTATAAAGAGAACAGGCAATGAGAGAACTCTGCTTTGATTTGAACAGGTCCCTTCACAGGTTAAAATGTGTTTTGCAAAAGATCACTTCCCCCAGAGTCAGTGTGATTTCTACCAGGCTTAGGAAGGAAAATTGCTTCTGTTCATTTCCTGTACTAAATTGTTCTATAGATGTCCAGCCACTCTAGGACTTCATGGATAAAATAAAGAGCTTGCTGTTAAGGTTTTCATGCAGGCCCAAAGATTCTTCATATTCACAACTAACAACTCTTTATTTTCTAGATATTCTAGTCCCTCAGCTGATTCATGATTGAAGGACCTATGCTACATATACATTTTTGCCAGTCCTCACTTAAGGGCCCTAAGATTAAATTTCGCAAAGCATACGTGCAAGGATTAATGGCTCTATCTGGTTCCCTAGGAGCTTTGCTGGAGTTAAAAGTGCTAAATGAACCATCAAAATGTCTGATACAAATATCGGTGGGGAAAAAACAGACAAGGCTGACGCAGACAAACCTGTTTCAGATCTGAAGTAGAAGTCAGTCCTGCCTGGAGACAGGAGTTCATCTTGAGCATTCCCTTGAGGCCTTTCCAGATACATTTTCTGTTTTCCATTATTCTGTTGGGGGGGGGGGAGGTAAAACCTCAGTCAAAAGGATGTCTCCTGCCAGAAACACTCCCCTTTATGTCAAAATCTGTTGCTTACATTGGGAACTGACTGACCTTGCGTGGTTATGTCCCGCTTCCCTCTTTCTTAGTTCCAAAAATTTTTACTATCAGTCCAAAGTCTAATGATTTCATATTGCCATCTACATGAAATCTAATTTAATTATTGGCTATTTAACTTCAAGTGAATACCTTATTGGTATAGAATGCTTAATGCCATGTGTCGACTATGCATCTAACATATAGCAGTCTTCTTTCTAGGCTAACACATCTATCTGTGAGACGCATAAGGCATGACTTGTAATTGTAACCTTTTAAAGCACTTATTAAGTTTTGCTGCATTCACTGACCATTTTGGTTATCAGGAAGCACAATGATTCCCGGGATGTGCATTGTCAGGTCACTAATCTCCATCCTGCGCTCAGCCTATCAGCCACATGAGAATGACTCATTCTCTGCAAACCTCCTGTTGCTTAGTAGCTGTTTGTAATGTGAAAGAGAGCTGGGAAATTAGTGGAGAGGTTAAAAGGAAAAGGCCTGGGAGGCAGTGCTCCTGGCTGCCTAAAAGGAACTTGTGAATGAGGGTATTATTTGACCGTCTAATTGGTGAGGAATTTTCCTGTTTCCTCACAGATACGAGGTGCATGAATTTACATGCCCTCCCTGTCTCTATTCTCTGTACTATCCAGGAAAGTTAGTCATACCTGTGGGCCTTTATTGTATGCATTTATTTATTTACCACCGTGGTGCCACTTTCTCTTTTAATAGTATCTCTTTGTTACCTAGGGAACTGGTTACAGCCCTGCACATTTCTTCCTGTTTGGTGCGTCATGATGCTCCCGTATGCCATACACAAGGTTCTCAATAGTGCTTGAAGAACTGTACGTCTGAAGCCTGTTGTGCCAGGCCTGCATTACAGCACTGGCACCAGCATGATAACTCAAATAAAAATGATACAGGAGCCAAAGAGGAATAATGAGAAAAAAAAGTAATAGCTCTATGAATGCATTGAATCTTGCTGTAGGTACGCTAAATTTGTTGTGGACAGGTGGATTTAATTCCCAATATTTAGTTGGGTTAGCTGTAGAAAGTTATTTAGCTTTTTTTATGGAAACAAACTGCATGAATAACATTTGCTTCTAAACCACAGTATCTATCTGTATCCCAGTCCTAATAGCAGGAGGTAATGCTTTGCCCTTCAAGGGATGTAACACAAGGAAAGATAGAGAGCTTGAAGAGTAGCTTTGAGGGCAGGAAATGTTATCTATGGGAATGCTTCGGTGATCTGACTTTTTCTTTGTTGATATAAACAGGACTTTATGTTGACTGTGAATGGATTGCTTTGTCCCAAATATGATTCTCACCAATTTCTTCTTCTCACTTGAATAAACATATGGACAGTTCAAATTTTGATTAAGTTTTTGACTTTTAAAGCATACCAGGTTTAAATCTCAAACATTTCTCCTCAATCCTAATGACGTTTTTCTTTTCAAAAAAGATGAGGAACAAGTGGTTACCTTTGGAATGTTGTAAAATAATTAAATTCCATGTTTCAGATGAATGGTAAGCAAAATAGCAACACTCACTCAGCAGACATGGAGGAGAGTGTTTCCATTTATCTAGAGAACCGCAAGGGCTCCTTATAATGATGCAACTCACAACAGATTTTCAGTGAAGTGTCTAAGCATATTAACAAAGAGCAAAAGGCAGTCTCTTGAGTGTAACAAGACTAAAAGATAGAATCAAGATAAACTGGTCTTTACTGAATTAATAGAAGTTTATGGATTTATTTTGGGGGAAAAAAGCAAAAATTGAAGTTCAGTTCCTGGACTGTAGCAATTTGCGAATATACAGGTGTGCACAATGTTGATTTAAATACCTCAACTAAATTACAAAATCAGATGCCATATCTCAGCCTCAGCATTGATCCATGGAGTATGTCTGTAAGCTTCTGAAATCACAACAGGGGTTCTGGAAACGTGATTTAAACACAGATCTTTATGTAAATCAAAGTTGTTAATTAAAAAAAAATCAGAGTTTTGAGAGAAGGACAGATGGTAAGATAAAGAAGGGAGCATAGGCTAAGGGGAAACTATGAGGGTCTCAGGGATCCCATGAGGATGGGAGTCTGAATAGTTTAGGAGAGATGGCTGTGATGATACAGACAAATCTTACTTTATACGTTTAAAGTGTTCAAAACATGTTTCAATATGGGTATGTATAATTTTCTGTTAGGCAGTATTTAATGAATTCACATTAGTTTGCCAAATAAATCATTTGGCAAAGTAGTCTTAAAGATCTTCTTTAGAAGGTATTTAAAACTCTGGTTTTGTTGTATTCAAAATGTTCTGGGGTTTTGTTTTTTTTTCATTCAATTGAGAGTTTGAAATGAGAAGTTTCCTTTTATTGTTTTAATGTATTTGGTTAAATGGAACTTGTTTCAGCAATTGATGGATGTTGAAACTGAGGAGAAAAACCATTGCATAAGAATCATAACACCGTGGGTGTGTGGAGCACCTGTGATAAGGACATGGTCACTTGCAAATGGTAGCAGTGTTTCATGGCAGCTCTTCAAGAAGTGAACATGACATTTTGTGAGAAATAAGGATGGAAGTTTGGCTTTATGTACAGATACTTTTGCTATTTCCTCTTAACACCTGCACATACTGTGTGATTGCTGTTTAAGTAATGAATAGGTACACTGTAGTTCTCTTGGCCAAGTAGTTAGAGAAGATTTAAGCTTAATAAGCCTCCTGATAATTAGCTTTAATATAAGTAAGGATGGCAGTTACTCTATAAAGTTCAGTTGTGATGAAACAGCCACTGAATAGATGTATATAGCAAGGCTACAAAAACATTTCACTGGTGATGGAAATATGACTTCCTTTCAGCTGTTTTGTTGTTGCTGGGGCTTTTTAATTAAAAAAAAAAAAAAGGCATGTTAATAGTTGATTCCTTCTGAAGTGCAACAAGAATGCTGGGAAGTAATTTACAGGCAAATGGAAAGCCCCCAAGCCTCCTAGGTTTTAATTTGTGTCTCCCAAAAGACAGGCACAGAAAATATCCTTGATCCAAAAATATTGCTTAAAAGTAGTGAAAGCATATCAGTCTTACCATTCCTTTGAGAGTCTTCCTTGCTCCTCTATATCCAAGTTAACTTTTAACTGACTGCAACTAGCAACAAATTACAGCAGTTTCTTCTGCAACAGTACATGAGTCAGCGAGTAGGGGGTGGCTGAGTCAAACTCTGCCCTGATCTTTCCCTCCCTCCTGTTTACTCCTTTGAGTATAGCCCATGATCCTGGGAGCCTACACAGAAAGTTAGAAATAGTGGATCTCTTCCTCCCCTGCGAGAGCATAGGTAAAGTCTAACTGTAACGTACCACGTCAGCATGAACTTCAAGTACATCAGCTCCTGTTCAGAAATAGGACTTGGGACTTTGCTTAAAGCTGAGTATTTCCAGTGGACTGTGTCCTTAGTGATTGCTCTAGAGGTTGAAAACAGAGGTTCGTGAATCTGGAATATCTGGCAGACCAGGATGTTGAACATCATTGGCTTGTTTTTGAAACATTTCTCTAGCAACGTATTTGGTATTTATGTATTTCCCCTGTAGTTTTCAAGACAGATTGTGTTTCTTCTTTCTCTTCCACTATGGTGAGGAAAATGACAGCAATGATACTGACTGCATTTACAGTCTATTTATTACTTTATTCTTGATTTGTTTCAGTCAAGTGCTCTCAGGGATGGAGTTGAAAGACCACATCAGCTCAAATGGGCTAGATTACGATAAAAACATATGGGGCTGATGGAGCATAAGGAACTGGTTTTTGAACAAAATTCTGGTATTTTTTGTAACAGTATGTTCATTTACCTACACCTTTGAATCTATTTGAAATTGGCAACCCATGCTGAGCGCTAGATTTAATCTATATTCAACTAATTTGAAATAGTAACCACTTTGTGACAAAATCAGATCACAGAACTGATCTTTGGGCCACTTCTATTGCCCTTAGCCCACATCATCACCCAGACACTCCAGATGAAAAGAAACTTCAAAAAAGTTAAAAATAAAAAGAAAATTAAAAAGAGAAGCTTGTATTCTTTCAGCTAATGAAGAGAAATTACCAGAAGAGCCTGAAACCTGCTAATTCTGAAATCTTGTAAGAAGTAATAGAAGGTACAGTCAGTGCTACCTAGGAACTAGAGATAATATTTCCTTTTAAAAATTGTTTTGGTATTTTTCTGTGTAGATATTGCACTGAAGATAGTTTTTAGTTATTGACTATCATGAATATTTCACATGATGGCTGTTCCACATTTTTTTACTAAATTGTAATTTCTATCCAAAAGCAGCCTGATGCAAATTAAGAATTTAAACAAACAAAATTTAGACAACAGTGAATTACATTTCTCTTTTTTCACAATATAATCTTGATGTCAATATAAATATTAAAAGAAAGTTTTTTATAATTGCTTATACCTGTATTTGCTTTCATTCTCTAATTAAAATAAGCCTCATTTAGTATAAAGATTACAGGTAGTTTCAAATCAGCAAATAATGAGAATTAACCCTTTTCTAAGAAAAAAAAATAATATGGGCTAAAATTGGCTAAAGTCACTGGTCAGTCTGAGGAAATGATCTCGAAAGGAGATTATTTACTTTAGAGTTGTTTAGTTATTTCAATCTCTATATTAAGTATATAGATTTGCAGTCCTTGTAGCTCTGAAAAAAAACATGTAATTTGATCTGAGATTACCCAGATCTGTGGCTAGTCTAATGCAGAGGTTTGTTAGGGGTGAAGTCCCCTGCTGATCTGAGCAGGGCAGCAGAGATTCCCTGCTCTGGCATGCCTTGCTGGCTGTAGGTGAGCAGAGGTCCCGTGTGCAGTGAGGTGCAGTGGGGCGGCCCCACAAGCCAACCAGCTCCATTGGGTGCTCAGTAATATATGGGGCTCTTCCTTCCCTCTTGCAGTTATTCCCAGAGAGACTTAATTTGCTGCTCTGACCTTCTGGGAAGATGGGGAACCTTCATTGCTGCCACTGCTTTTGGAGAGGCAAGTGCTATGGTATAAAAATTAAAACCTGTTATTGCAGTGTGTTAGAGCTCAGATTTAGTTAGCCTAGTCTGAGTCAACACAATTCCTAACTGCAGTTTAAGTAGCAGACTGAGCTCTTTTAAGTGGATCAGATAGGTTACAGGTTATAATGGTGACTGTCTACTTAGTTGTCTGCGTCATTAATTCCATACGTTTTTGTTACACCTTTCTTTTGTCCAGTTAAATGTGAAGATGAGACTAGTCAACTGGGATCTAAAGACATGGTAGAATTAGTTTGTGTGTGCAGGTGTTTTTTTTGGATAGGTGATCACTTAACACTACTATATGTTGGACAGTTGGCTTCTATAGTGTAGTTCTGAGTTTTTAATTTGTGAACATAAAATGTGTACGCTAACACCCTGAGTCATCTTACCCTTAATCATCCTTCAAGCAAATCCATAGACTGCTCTGCAAAGCGTGGTCAGTGGTTAACACGTGAATTGATATCCCTGCATTGTGTTGACTTTATCTGAAGCCACAGCCTTTGCAAAAGATGACAGCAAGGAGAAAGAAGGATCTAAAAAAAATCTGTAGTGTTGATATTTCAGAAAAGGAATCCTGTCTTGTGTTACTTTTCTGACTAACAGAAATCCCGCCTGAGTCACCGCAACTGGTTGTTGTGAAGACTACAATTTAGATAAATTATGGAAATAATGCAGGTCTTTCTGGCATATTCTTATGTTTGTCACAAAAATCATTGGCTGAACTAATTGGCTTGATTTAGAATTCAGGTGCTCTGGACCTTGTAAGTAATACTCATTTGGCTTGAATAGAAGGTACTGGAGAAGATAAATCAGTCAATCATTATTAGCATAACAAGTGATGATCAAATTAAAGATGATGTCTTAAGGTTCCTCTATTTTTCTCCTGTGTGCATATTTAGCACACCAGATGGTCAATGCAGTCATAATAAACTGGTGGGAATATTTAATTAAATGTGTTCCCAGGACATTAAATGTAGGGTATTGTTCTTTGGCTGATGATCAGAGTAAATATTTTGAAATAAGGGAGAGTCCTTGTAGAATATTGCTGGTAGTACATGAAAATCACATTTGGGAACAGGAATGTGTTCAAAGTAGAATTTTCTTCACAAAATTAAGACATCTCAAATACTAATTCCTTTTATATGTGGGTTTTTTTTTTCCTACCACCAATTCACTATTACTCATTACTACCCAATTATTACAAATAGCATGAGAAATTGTTTTAAAATTGATAGTCATATAATGGAATGAGTCTAAGTTAAAGTCTGTAGCCATCTGATTGGCAATAGTCACATTTTTACTGAATACTGAAGGGCTCAGATGGAACACTGAAAAGCACAGTTAAGAACAACAGGTCTGTTAAAGCAGTGATGGTTCCCTGGTAGTGAAGGAAGCCTGTTTGCTCTTGTTGGGAGTTAATTCTGCTCCCTCTGTGAAATCTCAGAGGACTGAAAACATCTTTCCATAGTCTGAAAATCTCTCCACCCCCAAGTATGCAAATGTTCACTAGCCCAACAGTGATACTCCTTTGTCAATAACCTAATTATCTTTTCACCCTAACCAGTTTTATAATATCATTACTTCCGTTACTCCCATAGAGCAGCTTTTTATTTCCCTGTGGAAGTGAAATTAGTAGAATAAAAACTAGTCTATTAAAACAGGCTAGTTAATAACTGGAGGGGGGAAGATCTGAACTACATGCAATCAGTGGGCAACTGAACTGAAAAGCAAATTACCTTACTGAGTGCATCTATCTCGGAACTGGGTAGGTCATGCTTTCTAGCCAGGGTTTTCTTTTGAAGAGTTCTCGCAACTTACAGGCAGAGAACATCATTATCTACTTGTAAGAAGGCTGAGAACCGAATTCTGAAGGACGCTTAATTTTATAGAGGCATTAGAAGTAAATCATCTTTTCTCTGAACCTCTCCTGACAGAATTAGTGTGTGGTTTTGAAAGAGTAACAGGACCTGCCATTTGACACTGTACCATTCCCCTATGGGAAAAGCAAAAATTTGGGTGGGAAGCATTGGGAAGGATAATGAATGTCTCTTGATTTCTAGACACACATATGTATATATTCCCAAACAGAAACATGATTGTCCACATACAACTGTGTTAGGCCTGTGCTGTTATTAAGTTTGTACAGTTAAGCACACAAGTCTGGAAGGCCCAGAACTTTAAGGAGTTTAGATATCAAAGGTACCAATTTCTCTGAGAGAAGGCATGTAAACAGGCTAGCACAGAATTTTAGTCTGCCCTCTTTGGTTAGACTGGATTTTGTTAGGACTGTGTCAAACTGCATATAGTCAAACTGATTGTTAAGAAAGCTTTTGTGCTAGTGTTAGCTACACTGACCTACTGCAGAAATAAAATCCTATGTGGTAGAATCCAATTAACAGAAAACTAGGCACTAGCAAATCCCTCCAGAAAGCAGAAGACTCTAAGTATTACCAGTACAAGTTCCCCTTTGCAAATTAACAGTGGAAAAATTGTTTTAGCTTTTACTGCATAGGAATAAACAAAGGAAGTTCAAAACGAACAGCAAACCCCCAGTGCTATAGAGCTCCTTTATTTCCTTAGAGATCCTCCCTGCCTCAAAGCTTTCAGATGCATGTAAATTCACAGATGAACACTCTCAGCAACAGGGACAATGTGAGAGCGGTTTGTTTCTACAGTTATTGTTAGGTCCAGGGTCTTCACTGACATCCATAGTCACTGAAGTAGTATTTGCATTTGTAGCTAATTTTAATAATTGTTTTAGAGTTAAATCTTACGAGTACAGAGCTATGGAAGTGTTCTGATTTATTTTACAATTAAATAAAAGAGGAGGTTGTGGTGTTTTGTTGCTTTTTTAAATGCAGCTGTCAAACCCCACTTAAACAGTCAAGCCCAAACAGGTAGATGCCTTTTGAAGTGGTCCAAAAGGAAGAACAGTGTCTTAAATATACATAAGTTTGGTTACAACAGTAAATATTTACTATAGAAATATGGTACCTGGACAGTAAAAGAATAAAGAGCAAGACAGGCAGTGCAATTTTATGTTTCATTTGAACAACAGGGAAAGGGTTTGAGGAAAGAGGAATCAAACTGGGATTCATAGAAAATTGCCTCCTTCACTTCACTTTTTATAGGGGTCATTAGTCAAATCTGCTGCTGCATTGATGCACTTTTCACTGCCCCCTCCCCTGAGCTTTGCCAGATGATACCAGCTGAAGCTGTCTGATATAATTCTCACTTTCCTCATACTGTAACCTTTAACTGTGTGTTTCTCACTATTTAAGTCTGAGGGGTAGAAGAAAATAATTCCTGCTATTAGAAGCAGGTTGTGAACTTTGATTTAGAGTCAGCTGAAAAAGAGGGCAGCAGAAGGATGGCAATGAAGAGGCCTGGGCTGCTTTGCCACAAGCTTCCTGTGCCACTGAGCAAGACACTTAATCTCCCTGTACCTGTTTCCCAGCTGTATGCTGGGATAATAGCTTTTCCTTAGCTTATTGCAGTGTTGTTAGGATAA
This sequence comes from Burhinus bistriatus, assembly GCA_013397275.1. Taxonomy (NCBI): domain Eukaryota; kingdom Metazoa; phylum Chordata; class Aves; order Charadriiformes; family Burhinidae; genus Burhinus; species Burhinus bistriatus. Next base: position 136,749 of record VYXH01009505.1, read on the forward strand.
AGACTTTGAAGGGATTAGGGTCCATAGCTGGAGGCTTTAAAAGCACTTTGGATGGATAAAACAAGTTGCTGAAAGCAGCTGTGGAGGTTCTAATGTAAACTGTACCAAAGTCACAGTGGTGACCTGGCATCCTCCTGGTATTTGCATTGTGCATCTCCCTTCCCTAGCCTGAATAACACAAAAAATTTCTCCTATGTAGCTCACACATATGAACAAAAATTGAAGTATGTGTCAGGCAGCTTCCCAAAATGTTAGATACACAGTCATCCTTAATGTTCTTTCAGCCAGTGCTAAAATGGAAAACAGTAACACTGGGTATCTCCAATTCTCTCTTAATTAGAGTTGCAGCTCCCTTTAACCCTTAGAGCTAAGTAGTAAATTGCTTCCAAAATATCCAGGTGAGATGAGAAATCTCTTAGTCATGATTTTGACCTACTGTTTTCTGGCCCAGCAAGTAACCAGAAGAAATGAGGATGTCTGAGTCAGCTGAGACCATTTTACTGAATCGCTAGGACAGTCCCCAAATGTTTCTTCATAGGTGGCTGCATACATACACAGATCCAGCACCTGCTTTCAATCAGTTAGATTGCTCATGTGCTAACTGAAGCAAAATCTGGCATGGTGGGGGGTGAGGATGTAACTAATGTTATATAAAGAATGACCTAACTGCCGAGGCTCTAAGCATGTGTGCTGTTGTCCCAAAGTAAGTGTACTCATCACTCTCCCAGAGCATACCCCAGTGCTCTAACATTGCAGAGTGGTTGCCATTTAAGAGTATTTGCTAGGGATTTATACCCTTTTTCAACAACAATAATAGAGCTTTGTTCCCCCTTCAAAACTAATTTGACGCATTCTTGGGAGTGAAGACTCTCAGCATCAATGGCAACTTTTTCCCTTTTCCTAAAAAAAAATAAAATACACAAGTCTGATGGCTAAGGACCCAACGATGGAGCTTTTATATGGATTTTTGCATTCTTTTGTAGCTCCCAAAAATCATGCCAGACCATGAGAAATCAGACTTTAAAGTTGTGATGCTTCATGTATTTCAAAAGAAAGCCTCTCTAACATAGTGCTAATATTTTGCATAAATTTCTTTGAATAATGCTTCTGAGAAATTATAAGCTGATATGACACAGTACTGAGGCAATAATAGAAGAATTATATATATGTAGGCTGGACTTTCATTCTAGCATTTTTGCACTAAAATATCGCAGAGAATATTGGCGCTTTCCAGTGATGTAGGCCTTCAGTTCCCTTCTTTACTAGAAAACTTAGGTTCAAAGACAGTCTCTGATCAGATGTCTTGTGGGACTGGAGCCACATTAGCTCACAGAGATACTGCCTTCTGCTGCTGCCCAGCCAGGATGCTTTCTACAGAGCTCAGACACTGGTGGAAGGCTAAGCTAGAAGCATGGAGACCCCTCTGTCCTGTTCTGAAGTGCCTTGGGAGGCCAGGAGGAGGAGAGATGATGCAGGTGTCTTTGTGCTTGTTTTGTCTGTTTCGGATATTACACGCTGCCTAATGTCGAGAGAGGGTTCATGCCTTGTTAACCTGCAAGATCTGCTGGTGGCATTAAAGCCATGTACTTAAGGACTGACTTCCTAGAGCCTGTCTGGGAACCTGTGCTATCCCCTCTGCAGTGGGTGCTGCATCTCTTCTGGTGAGCACTCCTCTGCTTGTGGCAGCTCCTTGCTCTGACCCACGAGGTCATGAGCAAGGCAGCTGCTCTTACTGTGGAAGGAGAGCACAACTCCAGAGACAAAAGGTTTGGAAAGAGTAGCTCTGCACTGCAGGCAGCACCCCGCTCTGGTTACTCTTGTATTAGATTTTATGTATTTAACTAAGATGGATATGTTAATTACAAGCTTGCTGTACCTTAGCATAAAGATTGCCATCTCTCTTTGGTAGTTACAGTAACTCCTGCTGGATGGTCAGGGCAGCTATAAAAACACCCATTCTTTCCATCAATTCCTCCCTTACAAAGGGAGCAGAGAAGCCCCAGGAAATACATTTGAAACCAAATTAGATGGCAGCAAGGATGCTGGAAGAGAACGAACTGGGAAGTTTCTACTTTATGCCAAATCATTTTAAGGACAGCTCAGGAGGTGCAAAAAAGATGAAAATTACTGGGCAGAAAAGGTATATGGCAGAGCACTGAACTTTTGAGCTATCACACAGCTTTGACCAGGAACACCACTGCACTTATAAGCCATGCTTACTAGAGAAAACATGTGGACAGGAAAAACACTTCTCACACGCTTCCCTTGTGTAGCCTCTGGGATGCTAACAGTACATAGCTCAAGAGAGGAGCTCTGTTAACATTTGTAGTTGTGAACAGTGTGACACAATGTTTCCATAGAAAAAATTCTGCTTGTGTTGATTGGGAAAAAGCCTATTTACTTCCTTGACTGCAAAGAAATTTCTCAATTTCAATTTTAGCACTGTTGTTGTATCAGGAACTCCCTTTGAATTTGTCAATGCTCTAGGGAGATCTCGTTTGGCGTTATTTGAGTCTGATACACATTATAGTCAGATTTTGATCCTTTGTGACAACAGCATAAACTCAGAATAAATCCTATTGGAATCCTGGCCCATGGCCCTTCAATAGAGTAATTCTGTTGCAGGTGGCAGCAGCATCTGGTCTTTTATGTTTTTAAGAGTGTCTTTGAGGTCCTCAAAGGATGAGCAGTTTGTGTACAGCTCAAGTTCTTTTCTTTCAACTAAAGCTTGATAATAATGTTCTCACCCACAGTTAAAAAAGAGAAGTGCAAGATACAGTAGTGCTCAGGGTCTGCAAACAGCTGACTGGGAGTCTGTGAGGGTCAGCATTATCTGTAGGGATCTCAGCCCACAGGCGATACTGTCAAACTGAATTTTGCAGCTTAAGATACCTTTGGGGAAACAACTTTAGTGCCCCTAGGCACTTCAACAGTGTATTAATGGGGCCATAATTCCAGCAGCATTAATCAGACCCCAGGATGTAAAAGGGAATGATTCACAGAGAAACACTGTGTTCTCTCAGTCTGTCACTGTGGGAAGGCATTGGTAATGCATGAGTGGGATTTGTGATATTTTTCAGTTCGCATGCTTAGGGATTTCCTCTGCAGCTTCAGGAAGGGTTTTATTTCTCTGCAGGAAGAAATGACAGGGGTCCCTTGAAAGGAAAGGTAAGGTTTCACAGGTTAAAGTGTGGGTGTGAAGAACAACTGGCCAGCAGGGGGACTTGCCTGCACAAGTTCATGTACCGAGACAGACCGAATCAGTTGATGGATTTTAAGGGGCTTTTGTTTTGTCTTTTGTTTTAAATCAAGCTGAGGAAAGCCAGTGTTGATGCTTAAGAAAAGAGCTGATGCACAGGAGAACAGGGCTCTGTTCGCAGTATTGCTGCAAATATTCATCCAGGGTCCGTGGCAGATATTCAAGCCTGCCCTGCTGCTCCAGGTGGGGCATTTGGTGACTACCGGTGGGGTGGTTAAGCATTACTGAATGCCTGAGATGATGTTATGGTTTGAGGAACCCACAACAATTTATTGCCATTTAGACAATTATTCTATCACCTGATGACCCCTTCCCACCCAGGAAACAGAATCGGGGAAAAAACAAGGAAACCCAAGGGTTGAAATATAAATAGCTTGAATAGAATAAGACTAGATAATTAACAGTAATAACACTAAAGAACCAATACTGATCCTGTTACCAATATAAAATATAAAAAGGGTTATACTCAGCCAATTATATCAGTAGGAAGCTGTGCACTCCTAGCAGTGGACAGCCAATGTTGGACACTGCAAGCTCTACGGCTTTGGGAGGAAAGGAAGGGCTCAGGGATCCAGCACCGGGGCAAGAAATTCTCAGGATTGCAGCCATCAAGGGAGAGAGAGCACTTCACAGCAAACTTTCTAATTTATATTGAAAGTGACATTCATGGTATGAAATAATGCTGTTGGCCAGCTGGGGTCAAGTGGCCGGGTCTTGCTCCTCCTCAACCCTGCACCTGGCTAGCTCAAAAACATGAGACCTTGAAACCCACACACTATAGCTGGCTATAAAGTCAATATTTTCACAAATTCAGACACTAGAGTCTTCTAAAAGTGCAGTTTTCCCTAGCGTTAGGAGATAGCTTACTGAAAAGTAAAATTACTGAAAGAGAAATTGATCCTGTGTCGCTCAGACCAGGACAGATGACTAACCTTGTGCTGTATGCAATTCTTATCCCCACTTCCTCTTCCATTTCTTTCTCCTCTCCTTTTGTTTTTCTTTATTTGTTTAGCTTCCAGCCAAACACTGAGGAGCAGGGGATTGCATCATTCAGCACGCTGAGGAGGAAGGCAGGGTCGCAGCCCTGGCTCCTATAGCATCAACACAAAATACCTGTAGCAGAGTCTGTTTCCTTAGTGGGACAGAAGCTCTGCCCTGCTAGTCAGGGCTGTGATCAGTTTGTCATTGGCCTAAGTTAGGGTAGGAAATCTGAATTGCTTGCTGTTTAAAAAGGCAGCAAGGGAGGGGAAGAGTTTGATATGGTCCTATCAAGAAGTAGTGTGAAAACTAATTGCAGCATGGAAGGGAATGGCACACCAGGGTTGTGATCCAGGAATGGAAAATGTGTGCTGTGAGACAGCGGAAAACTTTTAAGAGATACGTACTTCTGTCTCATTCCAGAAAATGGGTAGTGAACAAGTGAAGATGGTTTCGTCACCTTTTATGTTCTCCGATTTTGATCTAGGTCTGCTCCAGTTCCTACCCAAGGTCCCACCAGTGCTGTGGCTGCAGGGCCACCTCCTGCTACCAATGTGTCAAGCAACAAACGGCTGCAGCAGACACAAGCCCGGGTGGATGAGGTAAGTGGCTCTAGGTGATTTGTTTCTCACGACAAGGGTGCTGATGTGACTATTTTTTGTTTTCTTTAAGATGCTTTCCTCCCTAGTGAGCCAGTAACTTGCTTGTCTGAAGGCAGTGGATCTAGGAAATGAGATTTACCAAAGGATGGTGTTTATCAGGAGGCAGATAGTACAAGAGAGATTCTGAGTATGAACATCCTTGTACCAGTAACACTTCTGCAGAATAAATGTGGGCATTGGTGCTAATTCAGGAATTCATCCCAGTCAGTCAGGTTAGGAGGAAATGTCATAGTGGAACCAGCTCTCTTAAAGTGTTCCTGAAGGTTAGATGCTAATCTCACAGGCTGTTTCACAGGGACAGACCATTGGTTTCTCATAGATAGATTCAAGCCATGAGAATTGTACAGCTGAGGGCTGTTCATTAGACAGAGGTCTATTGATTAATCATCACAGGTTATCCCCAAATAAAGGCATGTACACATGATGTCATAACAGCATCTTCAACAAACCCCCGCTCCTTTTGTTGGTCTTGGAGGACCACGTGCCTGTTCCAGCATGGATCCTTAAATTATTATAGCATACACACTACCCCACCACTGTGGGTGTAGTGCCAGTGTCCCATCAAACTGCTGTGATAATGGGAATAAGTGAGCATACCACTACTCAGGGGTGTAGTCCCTGAGCGTACCAGCAGTACAGTAGCAGCTGTGACATCCTTGCACATGTGCTGTGCAGATTTGTGTCCTGGGTATTACAGAATCACAGAACGGTAGGGGTTGCAAGGGACCTTCGGAGGTCCAACCCCCTTGCCAAAGCAGGTTCACCTAGAGCAGGCTGGACTGGATCACATCCAGGCGGGTTTTGAACATCTCCAGAGAAGGAGATTTCACAACCTCTCTGGGCAGCCTGTTCCAGTGCTCTATCACTCTCAAATAAACAAGTTTTCCTCATGTTGAGATGGAATTGCCTTTGTTTCAGTTTGTGCCTGTTGCCTCTTGTACTGGCACTGGACACCACTGAAAAGAGTCTGGCCCCATCCTCTTGACACCTGGCCTTTAGATATTTACAAGCATTGATGAGATCCCCTCTGAGTCTTTTCTTCTCCATTCCCTTGATCATCTTCGTAGCCCTCCACTGGACTCTCTCCAGTACCTCCATGTCTTTCTTGAACCGGGGAGCCCAGAACTGGACACAGTACTCCAGATGTGACCTCACTAGGGTAGAGTATAGGAGGAGGATGACCTCCCTTGACCTGCTGGCCACACTCTTTTTAATGCACCCCAGGATACCAGTGGCCTTCTTGGCCACAAGGGCACATTACCGGCTCATGGTCAACTTGTTGTCCACCAGGACTCCCAGGTCCCTCTCTGCAGAGCTGCTTTCCGGTAGGTCAGCCCCTAACCTGTATCAGTGCATGGGGTTATTCCTCCCTAGGTGCAAGACCCTACACTTGCCCTTGTTGAACTTCATTAGGTTCCTCTCTACCCAATACTCTAGCCTGTCCAGCTCTTGCTGAATGGCAGCACAGCCTTCTGGTGTGCCAGCCACTCCTCCCAATTTTGCATCGTCGGCAAACTTGCTGAAGGTACACTCTGTCAGCTCCCTCAGCACTCGTGGGTGCATCCCATCAGGGCCCATGGATTTGTGGGCATTGAGTTTGCGTAAATGATGTCTAAGCCAATCCTCCCTGATCACGGTAGATAGAGTCTTCCTTTCTCCAGGCTCTCTCTCTTAGCTCCAGGGTCTGGGATTCCTGAGGGCCAGCCTTAGCAGTAAAGACTGAATCAAAGAAGGCATTCAGTAACTCTGCCTTCTCTGCATCCTCCATCACCAGGGCACCTACCTCATTCAGCAGTAGGCCCACATTTTCCCTAGTTTTCCTTTTGCTACTGATGTACTTGAAGAAGCCCTTCTTATTGTCTTTGACATCCCTTGCCATGTTTAATTCCAAGTGGGCCTTAGCCTTCCTTGTTTCATCCCTGCGTACTCTGACAACGTTCCTATATTCCTCCCAAGTGGCCAGTCCCTTTTTCCATGTTCTGTAAGCTCCTTCTTCCATTTGAGTTTTTCCAGAAGCTCCTTGCTCATCCATGCAGGTTTCCTGCCTCCTTTGCCTTAACTCTATATTAAGTATAGAGTTTTGCTAAACCCCTACAAATACTTAGGTAACTAATTGCTTACTGTCCATGGGGAAGTGGCCAGGCTTGTGTGATTCTTTAATGCCAATTCAATAAAATACACATTAGAAAATAGCTATTTACATGCACACAGGTCTCTATTTTCCAAAGCCCCAGGTATGCTTTAAAAATAGTAGAGAAGACCTCACAACATCCAACTCAAATTCATTTCTTAAGATGAATTAAATATATGTCAAATTGAGTTTTGTCTTTTTGAGAACTTTTTCTTTGCTGAAGATTTGAAACAGGGTCTTTCTGGCCTCCCCATTGCTGATGCTTAGTGCTGATCACAAGAACATCCTCTGGCTGCAGAAATGTCTGCAGAAATTTCTAGGCCTGGTTCTCTCATTATCACTGATTTTCACATCATGCTAACTTCATTGATGTTAGTGGAGTGCCTCTTGCAGTGGCAAAGGAATATTACATTTCAGCTTTTGTCTTGGATCAGAATAAGGAAATAAACTTCCTGTCCTGAACATATTACATTATGATGGTGCTGTAATTGTTTATGTGAGCTACAGTAAAAGCAATTGTCCCTAGAAGATGAAAAATAATTGCTAATTATTGTCTAAAACAAGTGACGCAGGTCAGATACATAGGGTTCTTCAAGCAGATCAATGGAGATGGCTTCACTGAGGCTAGTTAACCTCTGTTTTGTGTTTAAGATACTCTGTATCTGAGACTTTTCACTCAAGCCCATGCAAGTTTGTCTTCTTGTGAAGCATGATGGAGTAGTTTTGGCGGGAACTCTTACTCAATATGGAGGGGACACTGAGTAGCTCTTGGATTTGAGGATTATGTGGGTGATAATGAGGGTCCATGGGGTTTTTTTGCCTCCAGTTTGAGAGGGAGGCTGAGGTTCGTATGGGTTTTGAGTGGAGGGCACATGGTCAGCAGATCCTTGTTCAATAGGGTAATCACAGTATAAGAATGGCCAAGGAGGAAAAACGCCACTGGCCTTTCAGTACTGTGAAGTCACTAGGGTGAAACTGGTTTATAGCACCTAAGGATCTGATCTGTTAAGCACTGCTTTGACCTTCCTACTAGATCTTTCCTGGTTGTTTTTCTTTCATGTCTTGTGGGAAAGTAATCTGTAGGTGGCACCAAACACCACAACAGTGCACTACACTCCTTTGGTTATTCTGCGGCAAGTGCTGTACCGCACAGCACTTCAGACCCAAACCCAAAACTCAGCAACACAATCCCGACTTTGCTTGAGAGAAAATTTTTGGTCTTAGTAAAATGACTGACATTTTTAATGCTATATCAAGACTGATATTGTATTTCAGCTATATCCATGTTGGGATTTCGCCTCTGATTTCTCTAGGCATCCTAGAGCTTAATTTTTAAGGCTCAGATCTTGGTTTTAGTCTAGACAAACATGTATTTATTTGACAAAAATGCAGTCTTTTCTGGACGAGTGTTCACTGCAGTCAGGTTAAATTCAATAAATAGTTCCAGGGAAAAAAAAAAAAGAAGAGAATGGGTAGGAAATGTTACAGTATTTTGTTTCAGCATTTTCAATTAGTTTAAAATTTTCCTTATGAAACATTGTACCAAGACAAAATTCAGTTAAATACTAGCTGAGAAATGAAAACACAAGTGGTGGTGTTTTTTTTTTAATTTGATATGAAGCTAAATGCTTGGAAGGTTTTTGTTTGGAAAAGCAAGTAAGAAAATTCGGGTTGACCAAAACATTTGATTTTGTTTTAGGTTTGGTAGACAAGTGAAAAAAAAACTTTTGACTTTTGGAACAGCATTTAACCTTATGGTAGTCCTTTCAAAGATTCTTTCGCTACCTGTTTCATCTCACTGTATTTAAATAATGGGTTTTTTTAATAACTCTGGGTTTTTGCAGGTAATAGTTAAACTATATTAAATACAAACAACATGGAATTCTTTATTACATAGTATGAGAAGTAACAGACCAGCAACCATGTTCCCTGATAGAATAAGTGGGCACAATTTTACTGAGATTGGTATACTGTCTAACATTTACATTAGTGATGAATTTGTACAGGATTTCTATTTATTGATTTGCTAGAAGAGGATTTTCGTCTAACTCAATGTATAAAGTATACGCATAAATGGGCCTTACCTATTGTGTACTGGCTGTGCACACTTTTTTGCTGAGGCTGTGAAATGAGGTGGCATGAGCTCCCTGCTGCACTTCAGGCTGAATTTTCTCAGGTAAAATTTTCTCCTCCTCCATTTTCAAGCAGGACTGCAAATTATGGCTGGGAAGTCATCTTGTCCAAGAAAGATCTGCAGAATGAGTAAATTCTTTGGTCAGGAATTGCATACAGTTCCCTTTAGAGTGGCCTTTATCTAGCCAATTTCTCTAGTTCAGGTAAGGAAATTATATTAAATGTATAAGGAAAATAACGGCTTGGTCTTAGTGATGACTGGACAAATGTCACAGTATCACAGGGGTTGGAAGGGACCTCTGGAGATGATCTAGTCCAACGCCTCTGCCAGAGCAGGGTCACCTAGAGCACGTTGCACAGTACAGCGTCCAGGCGGGTTTTGAATGTCTCCAGAGTCGGAGACTCCACCACCTCTCTGGGCAGCCTCTTCCAGTGCTCTGCCACCCTCAAAGTAAAGAAGTTCCTCCTCGTGTTTAGATGGAACTTCCTATGGTCAAGTTTGTGCCTGTTACCTCTTGTCCTATCACTGGGCATCACTGCAAAAAGACTGGTGCCATCCTCCTGGCACCCTCCCTTTAAGTATTTACAGGCATTGATGAGATCCCCTCTGAGCCTTCTCTTCTCCAGACTAAAAAGACCCAAGTCCCCCAGCCTTTCCTCATAAGAAGGCTGTTCCAGCCCCCTAACCATCTTTGTAGCCCTCTGCTGTACCCTCTCCAGCAGTTCCCTGTCCTTCTTGAACTGGGGAGCCTAGAACTGGACACAGTACTCCAGGTGCCGCCTCACCAGGGCAGAGTAGAGGGGGAGGATAAATGTCAACCAAATTGTAGTAGAGGTACTGGTCTCCATCAGGTTTTTGTATTTATAGATAGTGAAGTAGCTAGTTGTAGGCTAAAAGAAATCAAAAGCTTTAATGACACTAATTACAGTATTTCATAATGTCCCTTTATATTTTACCTTTAAGGGCATCTGAGCACAGTATAGCTATGTTCTTCCTGTTCTCGCTGTGTCTGTTTCCATAGGCATGGTTTTTGACGCACTGTTCAGGTAGTTGCCATCACATACCATAATGGCAAATGGCTGGTTTCAGTATGATATGTCACATTCCAGAGTGTGAACATATGGGTGACCTTCAGCTTTACTGTGTGTGGAATCTAACGTGAGGCTGTGCCTTTGCAGGTGGTAGACATCATGAGAATGAATGTGGACAAGGTGCTAGAAAGAGACCAGAAGCTATCAGAGCTTGACAACCGGGCAGATGCATTGCAAGCAGGTGCTTCACAGTTTGAAACCAGTGCAGCCAAACTGAAGAGAAAGTACTGGTGGAAAAATTGCAAGGTAAGGAATACAAATTCTTGTTAAGAATCAATTCATGGCAGACATTACTTTCATTTGAATTTAATGGGACTTTGCTTGCAGCATGGCATCTCTAAGTGGTCTCTTCTTGTCAAGGGGAGAAAGAGAGGCCTTGCTGTCTAGGCTCCAGGATAGTAAGTCAAGCAACTTTGATCTTTACGAGAACCTATTCTCTAGATAATTTCTGCAGTACGTAAAATGTAGATACAAATTTCAATACTTCAGTCAGTGCATGCAGATAGGCATGGGAGAGCATTCCATGTTAATTCATGTCAGTTCCCTGTGTAAACCACAAAACCTGAACAGGTGTAGTGAATTCTAGTAGTGGGAGAAAAGAAGCTTTCTCCTTGTGGGAGATCATTAGCCTCTTAACCTTTCTTTAGGATGGTAAACTACCAAAAAAATACTTGGTTCCACAAACCGCTGTGAGAATTGAGGAAATGACAGTATTTTTTAAAAAGGGGCAGATTAGGATAGAGCGGCACTTTAATCAACCAGCTCTCTGCTCTGCTGTCTTCAAAGTCTTATGCTTTCCCACAAGCAGAGGGGAACCTCACTCTCCTTTGCTTTTTCAGACCTCCTCCAGGATTTGTGTTTTCTGGACCCAGAAACTTTAGCTCCTCTTATTCATATAAGACCCTATATCCGTGCTTCTTTCTATTCATGCACCACCAACACATGAACACTATGCCAAAAGTTCAGCTTCACTTCTATTTCTCTTCAATACCATCTTTGCTGCTCATCATTCATGTCCACCCAAATAAAGTCCCCTGTTCCCAAAGGAGAATCCTACATGTGTGTCTTACCAGTCTGTTGCCTGCTTTGTCTCTTCAATCCACAGCGCTATGAAATGTAAAGCAAGGCAAAATATTCTGGGTAAACTACACACACAAACACTCCAGAAATAAGTGGATCTAGGTTAGAAATTCAACTGAGTAGTTCCTCTGGGCCTCTTCTAGCTGTTGCCCAGTTGCTTTGCCTGACTACAGGAAGCAGGGCTTCTGGGAGCTACAGACACAAATTTTGAGTTAGGCATCCATGCTAACTGCAGTCACCACTGCACTACACTAGACATTCAAACCTAACCTCATTCTCCTTTCCTTATTGTCCCTTCCTGCTTTACCCTGACAAACAGAATTCCCCTGTCCTTCCTCTGGCTCCCAAACTCTGGAAGGAGGGGAGAAAAAAAAAAATCTCCTGCAAGCCAATGGCTGACTCTGTCCTCCAGACATATGCTGGGAGGAATGAAGGCCTTGATTTGACATGTCCATGTTTGTTGCTTTTCAGTCTTGACATTCTCACTGGGGTAATGATAGGAACTGGATTGCAGCATCTCTGGTGGCCTCATTAGCATTCAGCAAGTCTCAGCTGGGGGCCGGTACCCCACACAACTCAGTGCTGGTATGGTCTGTGCACAGTTGGCTCTAACATATCTCTTCCTGTGGGAACAGACTTCAACTTTGCGATGAGCTATTTCCAGGCTAACATGCTGGAAACTGTGCTGGCTAGCATAGGCTACCTCTCTCAACAGCACAAGTACACAATGCCAGCACAAATAGCTGCTAGGCATTAGACATCTCCAGCTGGCTCTTCCTTGTCTATGGGAACGTGATGAAAAGCGATCATGTTACTGCAGTATAAAGTGGTACATGGCCACATGTGAATCCAGCTACTTAAATCACCTCTGGAGTTGTTTTACTTCGGAAGCTTACTTTTTCTTTACTTTACTGCTGGAAATGGACAAGGTTGGACAATGCATCTTAGCTGATGGGCAAGAACTTGCTAGCTTTGACAAGAGGCTATGTCCATTGCTGGTGGTCAGCTGTTCCTAAAATTGACATTAAATTTGGGGCCTTAACAAGTCTGTTGCAGTGAGTCTTTGCAAGAATTGAAAGTGCAAGGAATGAGCCACTAAGTAAAAGCAAAAAAACTGAGGGGTTAATGTCTTTCATGTGAAAAGCTGACTTTCTCTTTTTTTTTTTCTCGTAACTTTCTTTTTACAGATGATGATCATCCTTGGTGTAGTATGTGCAATCATTCTCATTATAATTATAAGTGAGTAATTCATTTTCTCTTTTGTTTATGATCTCAATAGCTCTGTGACTTACAAAGTGCTGATATATTAAAAAAAACAAAACAAAAAATGGATATAAAATATTTAAACAGATTAATTTGTGAAATTCCCCTTCTAGTGTCATGCTGTTATGGTGAGAATTACTGTGAACTCTCTGAACACTTATATAGGTAGAATTTGTTGACATTTAATATATTTTACATTAGCATGTTACATAACTTTCCCTAGGATTAAAGACTCTCCCTTTTCATGTTTATATAAATTTTTATGCAGTCTCAGATATCTTCCTTTCATTACAGCCAGTGCCACAGTCCTGGTGTTTTCTAGTGAGAACAGTAAAGCTTGAATTGCCCCATGCCTATAAAAAGAGGCTGAAGGCCCACAGGTAAATGGGCACATGATGAATTTTTTAAAAGCATGTAGGTGCCTAGTTCCCACCTAATCCGCTGGAATTTGAGATGCTGGTGATTGTGAAAATCCCTTTGCATCTTGAATACCTAAATATTGTTAAAAGATGGCCCAAAGTCTTAATGATTTCTTGTCTCAAAAGATCATCTCATTCCACACATTTGTTATAGGAAAGATAGCATATGAATGAATAATAGCAGTCGTACCGGTTGGGAGCCAGGAATCTTGTAATGACAGGAACCGAACATTTTATTTATGTAACCTCTGTGTTAGCAACAGCCATTATGTGACATAACTGTGATATGACATGAACTCCTAAAAGGGAGATCTCTTGAGTTAAACAATCCAGCTAGTAACCCAGAAGAGATTCACCAGGAGGCTAGACTGTGGATGTGAATTAATTCCCAGCTCTCAAATTACATGCCTTGTATTCGGCATGTTTCCATTTTCCTCTGATGCTTCTGTAAAGAAGGCTTACAGAATCACCTGTAAACAGGACTAAATGGATTGAGATACATGTGGGAGTTTATTAGTCTTATGAATGCTGGCACCAGAGTGACCCAGAATAATTCTAGGGTTTCGTAACACTGATATGGCAAGAATGGGAAATGGCTAGATATTAATTAACTATATTAACCTAGTACTCAAGGCAACTGGCTCCAATGGAAAGACAGGCCTTTGTTCTGCAGTTTAGTGCGGCAACCTGGGAAGACAGATGTGGAGCCATTGAATTGATTGCTGGGTATATATGCATCACTGAGCATTATGTGTATCTTAACAAGAAAGTAAAAAGCAGACAAGATAGCTCATAATTTGTCTTTAGAAGTTAAACCTGAAATCGTATATAAATAATAAAATTGTTTCTCTCCTGGTTTTAAATGTTGGATGCCTGCCCCGGTAAGTTTAGAAACAGAAATGGCAGGTTTGAGATGGCTTAGGTTGGGTTTAGGGTATTTAATCACAAACTTGAGTGTCACATCATCAAAACCAGGTCATAGCTCACCATAGTGAGATCTAGTGCAAGTTTGGTGAGATTTAAATGTATTTCAGCTCTGGATCTTAAATTATTTTTTCAGTCTATTTGATCCTTCTGTAATAGTGCCTGAAGGTTGCAGTTTCAGGAAGGACCCTGTGTATTGAACTCAATGATGTATTTACTTTTACAGTAGCTCTCAAGTATATATTTGAATCCTGTTGACATAGTGTCCAAGTGCTGTCACACACAAAGCCTGCATGGCTTCTCCAGTCTCTGATTTGAATGGGAACAAGATCATACCCTCCATGCAGGGCTGGCTATAGATGCAGATAGATTGGGTAGTTCCTCACAGCAACAAGCTACCATGGGTGATGAAATGGCCCAAGCAAGGCCAAGGCCAAGTCTGGTAGTGGGGACCCTGGAAAAGCAGGCTGGTTCCCTGCTGAAGGAAGAGTTACAACATGTGGGAGTACAGGTGTTGCTGGGGATGGGGATGGTGGCTGTCATCACCACCAGTCTTTGCCCTTTCTAATCTTTCGAGCCACAGCCTCCCCTGCTTTCCACTTCAGTTTCACCTCCAAACTCCTTTTGACAAAGGAGGAGCAGCCTCGTTCCAGCCAGGAAGGCATACTGTGTGCAAGACATGTCACAGTCTTTTAGCAAAGATGTGCTAAAGGTGTTTGCCATCCTCTGACAGCACACGCTTCTGTGAGATAAAGCATAATAATAACTCTGTAATAATTGTTGGTTTATGTCTTTTTTCCCTTCTGCTTCCTTTTCCAGTTTATTTCTCCACTTGAAAAAGTGAAGAAGGAAGACTTGGCGCAACTTTGTTCGTATCAACCAATGATATCAGTGTTCCTTTGTTGAACTCCGCTTTTTAATTCCTGGTGTCTTGGGATTTTTGCTTGTAATAACCATAAGCATTCAGTGTGGTGTGGTTTGGAATTCTGTTGTTTCCACAAGAAACTGTACCAGCTAAATACTGCCAAGTAGTTCCATACACTGTCTTATCACCTGTCTTAAAATGTGTACGTGCTGACCTTCAGAAACTGTAGTATATGAAAAGCATCCTAAACATCTCAGAATCAGAGAATGCAGCTATGGGGAAGCTCCTGCTTAAAGGGACACTGTCAGGTGGATTGGACCCAAACCTAAGGTTGCAGCAAACATTAGGGCCAAAATTCTCAATCTGACCACCTAAAGTTGGATGGCAAAATCCATTATCAGATGTAACTTTCTGAGGTAGTGAGTACCTGCCACTCCATTGAAGAGAGTGGTATCTACAAGTATTCATGTAAGACATCTTATTTCAACTTAGCCAACCAAACACAGAATTTTTTTGAGATTAGTTGTAGTATCCAAGTCTAAAAACATTGCCTACAGAAAATAAATAGGACTGGATTATTATCTTTTATAGATTTAAATTTTTTCCTTATGGATTGTTCTGTACAACCAGGGCAGCCTCAATATGAAAGCCAGGAAGAAAACTGTATGACAACCAAAAAAGCATTAGCTAGCACAATCTTGAAAAAGCCCAGTGAAATGCAAAAATGGTAATACAAGCATCATAAATGACCAAGATACAGACTCTTGCTAAAAACTCAAGGCACTGTTTGTCAGACCATGGGACTCTCTTGAATGCCAGTCCCCAATATTTATGGCCCTAACTTAAAGCACGTGAACAACTTTGGTGATGTCTGTGGCTTCCCAGCACAATTGTAGGAAGCTACCTCTGCACCAGTTTGCAGAAATGGTCCCTACTGTGAGGACTGTTCAAAAATCAGGAAGAAAAAGACATGGGTAAATAGAGGGAACAGTGGAGAGAGGCTGAGAAAGGAAAGGGTGCCTAGCAAAGCTTTCCTGGTAAAGAGGAAGGCAAAGAAACACTGTTCCAAAGTGATGGTGTTAATAGGCTTTTTAAAAATTTAATCTGCGTGTGTGTGTATAGTTCATAAACTATAGTCTTCTTTGTAAAGTGCTCAACTGAGATATTTTTCATACTCAATTAGTTTAAACTAACATTTGATGTAATTAAGAGAAATGATATATTGCAGTTTGGGAGAAAGTTCTTGTACACTATTGTTGTGCAGTGTACAGTTTCTCCCAATTGTTGAATTCCTTAATTTTTTAAACACTGAATAGTTTACTCATAGTTAACCAAACTAAAAATGAATCATCAAATTTTGAGCCAGGAAATTCTGAAAGGGTCTTTTTAGAATAACTCCTTCAGAATTTCTAAGACAAATTTGTAGAATTTAAAAAAAAAATCTTTTTTTTTTGTTCGCAATTTAATTAGGGCATAGAAATGGTGGTAATAGTAGTGTAAATATTCCCACTGTGGAGCACCTCTCTTGACATGGTCTTGGATTAAAAAACAGAGACCCAGACCAGTTCGTTGCAGGGGGTATATATACAAATTGTGCTTAAGTAGAATTTTGCAGAGAGAATAAGCAATGATGAGTTAAAAGGTTCCAGTTGCATTTTTTCCCTATATATTTATTACTTCATATTCACATGTACTGTTTCATATCATTAAGTAGTAAGTGGCCACAGTCTTAATGAAACTTCACTTTGAAAGTTACTAATGTGCTACTGGACTTCCTGGGTATGCCCTGTTCACTTCAGCCCTTCAGGGGAGTGAGTACATAAACAACTCTAAAATCCTCATGGGCTAGGCAGAAAACTGCTGTCATTGAAGGCCTGACTCCATGAAGTGCCACAACTGAATGCTATGTATAACTGAGCCTTTGCTGGAAAAGGAATAAGCTGTCCAACCTCAGGACCGTTTTTAAGCTACTAAGATATTTGGCTAGCTGATATGAAAGAGTTACCTCCTAAGAGTGAGACCCTGCCACCTATACCCACATTGAGAATGGCTTGATCCTCACAGGGCTTCTCTATGGGAATGCTGAAAGGACTCATGAGATGAAGATAGCTTTCACTAGAGATGGTACAATCAGTAAGGTTATATGCTCATACAGATCCTTAACGTAAACGGTGCCTTCTCTTATGAGAGTCTGAACTGACAGCTGATACGGCTGCAAATATACATGAAAAGGTTGGAATCTAGAAGCTACAAAGATGCAAAGTTTCCAAATTAAACTGTAATGAAACTGCTATAAGGATGCAAAGCTTACATCCTCCTACCTAATTTATCTCAAGCAACTTAATAACCAAAGTGGGAGCTTTAGTTGAGAGTGGAGAAGGGAAACTGCTGGTTGTGGAATGTGTACTCACTCTCCCTCAAACAGTAACTAATGGTGATGACTGCTAAATGTTGGTGCAAATTTGCAAGGAAGAGTTTAGTCAAGAAACATACCCTCTAGTGGGTTGTAAAATGTTTATGAAGAGACAATTTCCTCCTGTGTGCTGATGATATATGCTAAATTAATGTGTTTAACTCCCTTAAGTTGTTCGCCCATAGTGTGCTCATGAATGCTCAATGTTTGCTAGTTGTGCTGTGCTGGTTAGTTGCAATTGTGAAGATAAGCCATGTAACATTTCTAATTCAGCCCAGGAGGCATGAACATGTCATTCCCTGATGTACAGACCCAGCATTGAACTGCTCCCGCAGAGGGTTAATTCTTCTGCAAGGAGAATATGGTAATATAGGACTGTTCAGGGTCATAGATTGTGCAACACCACCACGTATAGGTAGACTGGTACAGAGGAAAATCTATATAAACACAGTTGGAGATCTTATTTGTGTTGAAGCCAGGATTGATCGCTTTCCACTCGCTGCCTCTACATTTAAAATGTCCATGCATAGTTACAACTGCCTACTTGTAAATTCCCCATGAAAAGGTTAACTCATTCTTGTTTAGTTAGCACTGATTAGAATTTCAGTTACTGGGTAAAATTTAAACTACTACTCTTCATGACTAACTACTGCCCAGGCTTGGGCTAGTAAGAAGACACAAAAGGGCTTCCTTTTACCCACTCCCCAGCAAACTCTCAGAGGACTGCAAGGCTGATTGCTTTCTGACTGCCATCTTGGGAACTGAACTGAAGACTTCTCTGGCTGGAAGCAAGGATTTTGATAGCTTTAGCCAGAGTTAGATACCGTTTGAGACTTGCATGCTCTATCCTTATAAGAAGTGCTTACTCTTCCTCTGATTTCTGGGCTACAGCTGTACAGCTAGGATGCTAGCATGATATGCCATTCAGAAACAGCATAGCTGAAATGGGATGGTTCAGAGCTGTTGGCTGCTGTTTGGCTTGCCAGTGAGTGCACATCAGCTTTTGAGGTTGAAGAAGTGTTATTTGCATACACTATCCACAGGCTAGTAAGGTCCTGCTTGGGCATTACACCTTCTTCCTTCTAATTTAGCTCACCTTGCAATAACATAAATGTGGCTGTAAACCTAAAAAATTGGTACACAGAACTTGCAGGAGCAAATAGCGTGGAAGCCCAAATGGGGCACTTGACCTGTTTTCACTTGACATTATGTAACAGGACAGTCAATCCAACATAGTCCAACATAATCCATTATTATTAGAAGGAGGAGGGCAGAATCTGATAAAGATTCTGAATGTAACCTAGAGTCTCTAGGACAAGAAGTGATTTAGAAATGTAGTCAGTTTGATTTTTAAAGCTGGCAGTATTGGAATCTGCATGAGGTTAGCCCCGGGAACAGTTCAGGCAAGTGAAATACTGGGCTTTTTTCCTTCTAAATAGCGATCTGCAATAAAAGACTTAAACACCCACAATGACAGAAGAACAGGACAGTATTAACTGCAGGGAATTAATCAGAACAGCCACAATCTGCTATGTTTTTTTCT
Organism: Burhinus bistriatus; assembly: GCA_013397275.1. NCBI lineage: Eukaryota > Metazoa > Chordata > Aves > Charadriiformes > Burhinidae > Burhinus > Burhinus bistriatus. Next base: position 155,511 of record VYXH01009505.1, read on the forward strand.
GGGTAGCAAGACCTTTCAAAATTCTTCTGTTTCTGTGTCTCATTTCTGTCACTGCTTCTCTGACAGGGCTTCACATAACTTTAACTTTATGAACAGTTGAGCTACTTCTTGTCTGAATACAATGAATTTTAGTGCTTAAGAGCAAGTTTATGACTTGACATCTGTGTTAGAGCACACCTGTAAAATGGTGATGTCTGCTTCTTAGAATTGCATCTACCATGGGAGACTCAAACTTCAGGAACTTTTAGCTCAGATGTTACTCAACTGTCTTTCATGCTTTTACAGAGTGAGTTTTTCTCTATTCCATGGGAGGTTATCCACTCCACTCAGTGGGAGTATGTATAATATATAAGATTTTTTTTTACAGCGCCTTGATCGCACATGTTGGTGCTAGACCTTCTCAAAGAAACTAGAGAGCACTTGGGTGTGATCCAGGATTTAGATCTCAACCCTGCTTCTGCTGCCCTTTAAACAGGGACGAGGGCTCAACCAGTAGCCATATAAGGCACTGGGCTCACTCCCAATGTACACAGTGAGTATTGGAGAAAGACGTTGAAGAGACCAAAGTCTCTTTGGTCTGGATTCATGTCTTGATCTGAACTTTAGACCCATAACAGATCATAACCTTTGGGCCCCCTGTGTAGTCAGAAGAGTGAGGTGCTCTTCCAGCTAGTTATCCCTCTCACCTGACTTAGGTCCCTCTTGCTAGACGAGATATATTTGAGCATGTATTTCTTCAAGCAAGAGAAAGCACAAGCAGCCTCAAATTATCTTCTTTAAAAGCAAAACCAAAAGGGCCAAAGACTGTATCATAGAATCATCTAAGTTGGAAGGGACCTTTAAGATCATCGAGTCCAACCATTAACCTAACACTGCCAAAACCACCACTAAACCATGTGCCTAACCACCACATCTACTCATCTTTTAAATACCTCCAGAAATGGTGATTCAACCACTTCCCTGGGCAGCCTGTTCCAATGTTTGATAGTTTGAAAAAAAATGAATTGTATCTAAAGAAATGATTGGCTGAAGATTTCGCAGATGGTGACACTATTTTCAGGAGGGACACTAGATTGGGATGTATGAAACAATCAAACCAGAACCTCACTTCAATTGTTCTTTCTTCATCTGGTCTCTTTGAGAAACACTTCTCTACTCCACTTCAAGAAAGCCTTTTGTTTTCCTCTTCAGCTGATTTCCCTTCCTCATGTCATTAATGTATGTCTCCATTGATGTGCTCTGTAGCTTTTTTTCTCCATTGAGAACTAGAATACTCTCTACCTTTAAACACATGCATAAAAAGAGATCTGAGCCACCCAAGGAGTTTACCTTTCTTCCTGATGCACTGACATTTAAAAGCTACATCTTACAATAAAGCAGAAAAACTGTGGCAGTCCGATTACATGCAGTTTTGGTGGAGTAAACACTTGGTTATTCAACAATGAGTCATTTCTGCAGTAACCTCATTCTGTCATGACTGTATCACATCTGCTAACTCTCCAAAGCAAATTCATAACCTGTACTGGTTTAAAACATGAATACAGCCTCGTGGTTTATACGTAACACTCTATTCAACCAAAGAAGCCATGTGCTAGAAGTTTAAAAGGGCAAAATATTTGTTCTCAAAGAGAAAATATCATGGAGAACAACAAAGATAATTATGAAAAAAGTTCTCCATTCTTTAGCTCTTCTCACAGTGGCTGGCTTCTCCATTATTCTTCAAGTCTGTCTTCATTCTCTTGGCCTTTGTGGTTTTGGAGTGTAGTGTATTTGGAACATAGCATATTTGGGCTGGGGTTGTTCTGCTGCCCTCTGAGTTGACTTCCTGCCTTCTGCCATACTGTTATTGTTGACCTCAATCAGAGCTGAGGCAGGCCTGAGTGGAGGAGAACCTCCTCCCCATAATACCCTACTGTCCTCAAATGAGCCTCTGCTTTTGGGACAAGAACACTGGAGGCAAAATATGGCTCCGGGATCTTAACTCAGTTCAAAATTATGTGATACAGAAGGCAGCTCCTGACTGCTAGACAACAGCATTTTTGCTAAACTGCTTTAACTGTAACACTGTAATTTTAATTAAATATATTTAACATTTCTTGTAACAGTAATTTCATCAATTTTGACGGAAAAGAGAGGAAACAGCAAATAAGGATAGTGTGATAACAACAAGATAGTAAACTGGGAAGCAGCTTAAGTGAAATATAGCCAACATTCAGTAAACTTTTTATAAGTTGCTATACCTAAGAACACCTTTCATATGTTAAAACTAAGCAGTGCTAGTCTATTGAAATGCATATGGACTACTACTTAAAATGAACTATGACAAATGGTAGTTGAATTTAATTCCTTTCAATTTTTCTTGAAAATGCAGAGATATATTCAGGAAGAATGATCTGGTATTTTTTGCAGAGAGTGCCATTTGGGGTGTACCATCCAAAGACATGCTGCTATTATCAGCTGTAGAAGTGGTCGAGGACTTAAGTTAAATAAGGGTTCCAGAGTGCTTGGTGCAGTAAAGATACGTACTGAATGCCCACTTTGTTGTATTACACTTCGATCTGCCAGTAATGAAATCTTTCTGACACAGCATGATAATTTTGCTTACCCTTGTTCCACACTAGTATCTATGCTTGTCCACCAATAGATGGTCTAAGGAGAGGATGGAACATCACTTTGCTGAATCCGTTACATTCCTGACATGTATATGTGAACACGTGGTGGTGGTCTGAGCTTATGTAATGAAAAGAGTTTAAAAGAATTAAGAGGTCTCAATATTTTAATCTATCCTTTGAAATTAATTTCTCCCCTGATAAAATGCAGGTTTGTTTAAAGTAAGAGTAAATAATGGCAGCTGCTGTTGTTTTCTTTGTAAGATCAATATTTGAGATAGTGCATATAGTGGAGCCACATATTCATAGATGCACAATGCATAATTGTTTTCAGAAGTTCAGCTATTAATATTTATAGTATTGACCTGAAAGGTTGCAACGATTTCTCCATTAGTCATGGTAGTGTTGGCTGGACCTGAAAATTCAGTGGTCAGCATGGCTACCGTGCTGCTAGCAAGCTACAGTGTACTAAATAATGCAAGTTCAGCCTTTCATGAAACTTAAAAGGGGAAAAAAAGATTCTGAATAAAAGTAGAAATGTGTAGTAAAGCCCATCGGTATACAGTGTAAGCATTACTTATTTATGTATTATTTTTCTATTATTTAAGCAATTAGCAGCTATATAAATAGTTGAATAATTAGCTTCCAAAGCCTATTTATTAATGAAAGGATATTAGAAATGCTAAGTTCAATCTATGTTCCATTTGCTTTTTCCCCAGATTGGAAATAAAATAAAATGCTAATGTAGCTAAGACACACTCACAGGTCTGCACAATAAAATGTTACTGATAGCCCACTACTTGTCATGAAAAACATCATTACTTTGTCTTGTAAATGAAAAATCCTCCCTCCCCCGACCACATACGTAGTAAAATATTAGTCACATTATGTATATCAGCACTACTGAAAGATTAGAAATTAGCACGTCCTACTCAAGAGCGGGGCTTAAAAACATCCTTTGTCTCTTGCAAAAATACATTTTGAGGGAGAAACACCAACCGTTGTAGAGGTTACATTTTTATTTGACAACTCCTATTCTTTTTTCCTCCCCCTTTCTGAAAGAAGTGCTTACATACGTAGATGGGCATTTGCCATTTGGGTGATATGTTCTCTTTCCAAGCGTGAAAGAGAGGAAACATAGCCAGTATCTACTGTGAGCAACCTTTAGTTTGTTTTGTAGCATAAAAAGTTCTCTTAGTGGCAATATATGAACTCTTATTATAAACTGGTTTTAGTCATTGCAGGAAATGAGTTTGTAGCCAGCTAATTAGTATTTTCCTTAATGACTTATGCTTGAGTCTTAACACCAAAAAGCAGCCTGTGGAGGTGCTATCTAATCAGTTCAGCACTATAGACTTAAAATGGACAGATGGTTGAGTATTTCACACTCTCTGGCCTGGAGTGAAGCACAAAGCATGCCCTGTTACAGAAGCGACTTCAACGTGTGCTTACGCATATAGAGAATTTCCTTTCTCTGTTTAAGACAACAAAAAACCTCATTTGTCCTTACTAAATCCAGGCCTGATACGGAATCTGTGCCATGTTCTAATTCAGGAGAGGAAAAGCCTTTCCTTTGAATGATAGGAAAATTAAGTTGTAAAGGACCCCTGGGGTTTATCTAGTCTAATCTCCTGCTCAAAGCAGGACCACCTTTGAGGTTGGATCAAGTTGCACAGAGTTTGTCTTGATGAGTTTTGAAAGTCTCCAAGGATGGTGATTCCACAGTGAATTCTGCCATTGGATATACTGTCTGCCCTACCAAGGTTGATAAAAGTGCAGCATGCACCTTCATAAGTGTATGTGGTTTATATTTTTTGCCTTTTTCTTTTGTGCACTGATCTGATTAGTGTCAAATTCAGATCTAGTGGGACTAAGTGCAACCCCCATTTTTCAAAGAGCTTCCACTGACATTAAGAACTTTTCTTTCTTCCTTGTTTACATTGGACTAAGCCAGATCTGATGAAGCTGAGAATATCAGTGCATTCGCTGCCCTCTGTGTGTGTGAAGCTTGCTCCTCTGACACTGAAGCTGAGGATAGCCATAGGACCAGATTCAGGACATCTGGTAAAGTCTAGTTCTGTATTGTCAGAGGTCAGAGACAAAATCTTGATTGGCTACTAAGTTACTACACTGGCACCAAAGAAAGAAGAGGATTTACTAAGATTACTATTTCTCCTCACAAGTTACCTTAGCAATGCCACCCCTCTTTCAAATGCTGCTGGAATGGCAATGCAAAACAAAACCCTTTCTTCTACCTCTTTCCTTTTAATTCTTCAAGGTTTACTTCCTCTAATAGGAATAACCAGAAATAAGTTTTTAGTTGCCCTTTTAAAAACTAAGCTCCAGACAAAATCTTTAATTGCATCCTTTTAAAGGCCACAAAGTAGTGTTAAGCTGTGTAGTAATGCACTCAGAAAGGATCTGAAAGTCTGTGCTGAGAACAGCATCTCACACTTCATAGACTCAGTTGTACTGAGCAAGAAATTGTGATTTGTGCCTCTACAGAAAACATTCCATTTGCATCTTATTAGAGCTACCTGGGGAGGAAAAATAATGTTGTGGAGACCAGGAAATTTCTTAAAGTGCTTTACCTGGAGGTCAGTGGAATTCCATTCATAAATGATGAATGCATGCATTTTGATGCTAAAATTGTGATGACTTACAAGGTTTGATATTACTGTACTTTTCTGTGGACAGTGATTTTTTTTGAGTGGTAAACATCTTTTCCAACAATATCATAAACATTTGTAACATGTATGTTTGTGCCAATAAATCTAGTTTTAAGAAGTTGCTTTTTATATCATTTCTCTTGCCAATACACTCAGTTTAAGGACAGTTAAGCAGCTTCAGCTTTCACTCCCTCTCTGTGTTAAGTGCTAAAAACTTCTGGAAATTAAGATTTTCTAATTCACACTGAGTTTTTATGTATTCAGTCTAATAGAAAAGAAAAAATAAACACTTCTGTTGTATAAACAATAATGAACTCTGTACAAAAAGGGGGAGGTATGTTTTAAAATGGTGATGTATGTTTTGCTTTCAGCAGGGCATAGTTAACTTAGGGAGCTCATAGCCACGAGACACTGTTCGTTCACAAATTTGGTGTACTTTGGACACATTTTTTAAATTAAGAAAGAAGGATTCTCTGTGTGAGGGATACGGACTCTCTTGCAGGATTGTCACCTGCCTTAATTTGAGGCAGCTGATCCTGGCCACTAATGTGATGGCTTAATGGGGCATGGTAACTGTTATCATCATTATTCCTAATGAGTAACTAAGGGCTTTGAAGGGGACAAGAGTAAGAAGCTGCTTTTCTCCCCCTCCTAGTGACAACACCTACATTTTAAAATACATAAGCATCACAATAACTCCTGGGCAGCATATGGGGTGCTATTCTCATTCAATAGCTCTTCTAATTTTGTTGCAAATCAACTCAGCACATATAAAGGGCACAGTATCGTCTCTTCACCACCCAAACACACCAAAACCAGGTAATGTCAAGATGCCTTCTTGTATGACAGTTCTTTATTTGTAAAACTATAGATTTTTCCTTGGTAACTCTTAGCATACCTGGCAATAAATTGCAGGCGCTTTGAGCCTATAAGGAGGAGCTGGGAAAAAGCAATCACTGATTTCAGACGGTGCATATTCTAATCTATGTGGAATAGCAAATAAAGACTGAGAGGGTGAATTAGGTTGATTCGTGTTTATGAATGTGATACTGAAGAACACAGGAAACTGATCAAAGCCAAAATGAGGCTTATGCTAATAATTAAGAGAGCACAATGGTCTAATACTCCATTAGCACTCTTATAGTCAGGTTGTGTAATTAGCTCAGTTTTGTTGAAATAAAATGTCCCAATTTCTGACTTTTGAGCTTACAAAGAATTCTAGCAAATGATAAAAACAAGTGAAAATGAAATTATGTGTAATGTAATGGAGAGATTAAGGTAGATATGGCAGAATCAGTAAGGTTATATGAAAAATCTAATGTATTTTTGCATGCTGTTCAGATAGCAGATTTGCATAATTCATGGAAGCAAAAGGAAGGATTGTTTCTTAGGGGTTACTAAGTTATGTAGGGTGAAGAGCTCTGGGACTTGTATATGCTTTGGAAATTCAACAGAAGATAGTTCAAAGACAAAACAAACCTTGAAGTGACTCTATATACTGTGCTTTGTGAGCTGAAGTACACGGAGGTAAGTGAATGAAGATGATGTTTTTAAGTGCTCCTGACAGATCTAAAATTTCAAAAACATGTCTCATATGACTAAAGATGGTCTGAGAACAAAAGCAGGCAATCTTGAGACTGCTAAAGCTCTATATGAGAGACAGCTAGGCAGTGATGATGACTATTATAAACCCAAACCATCTTTTTTTGCTTTCCCAGATGTTTCAAATCTAGGGGAACATAACCTTGTAACACCTCCTGTAGTCTGGGCAGCTATCATCAAAAGCTCTTACCATGATGTGATAGACATGTTAAATACATTTTACTATGGGAATTTCCCAGTACCAAATGCACTGAGTTATTACACTTTTAAGGCAGCTTGTAGAGTGATCCTGCAGAAATAAAACCCTTGCCTTCTCCCTTAGCATGTGAACAGTCTAATTAGAATTTAACAGCTGTTAGCTGAACTGCTTTACCAAGGCAAGTAAGCCTGGCTTTTCTACCTTCTGTTGGCTATAATGCAGCTTTACTCTGTTGAATGTAGTCAGTGGATTTGATCATTAAACTTCTAGTGCTTATCTAATATCTGGCAGGTTCTTTTTACTGGAAGATGTACAATACAGCATCATGTTATTTACATATTCTCTGGGTTAGCCTAGAAAACACCTGGTCTGAAGTCCAGCTTCACCAGGACCCTGAAAAGACTTCCCAATACCATACAGTGTATGCCTCTGTGATATAATCTGTAGTAAGACATAATGACAGCATACTGAAAGAGCTGGATAGATCAAGGGTGTCGCCAGCATCATATAGCCCTGCACCAACCCAGGCTTTGTTAAACTTCCTTCCTAATGGTCCAAGAAAGCTACAGAGGAGAGAAAAATTTCTCCCTTGTCCATGTCAAATGACTGGGAGGCTGGGGAGGAGTTCCTTTTCTCAACTCAGAATTCAGTGAGATAGTTTAACTGTGAATAGGATGGAGAAAGCAAGCACTTGAAACTGTAATGCCACAACAAACACTGGGGTTAATAGTGCTTGAGGAGCTGGGAAAGTAAACCGGTTCTATATAGCTTTCTAAACAAAGGAAGCCTTGAAATACGGGGTTATTACAATGTACATATTGCACTGGCAAAGAATATTTCCATCTCCTTTCAAACCACTATGGAGACACCTACAAGTTCCCATGACAAAGTTCAATCTTTTTTATCACCAGGAACTCTCTGGATTAGTTTTGCCAGTCTTCCACCTGCTTATCAGGCACCATTTGATAACCGTATGCACTCTTGGCCCCCTTCAGTCCTCTAGAAAGCTTGATCTGAACTTCATTCCTGAGCTGGCTAGAAAACTCTTTCTAATGTCCTGGTTACTATCTGGGAACAATGTATAGTTCTTACACTTTTGTTTGCTATTTTTCTTCAGTTTGACTAGCCCATGTCCTCCTTAGTCATCCTGACAGTCCATCTCTGCACAGTTGCCAGTTCCATCACTTATGACCAGAGCAGCAGTCACTGCTCTGGTTCAAGTAAAGGCTCACCAAATGTGGTAGCACAAACATTTTGTTGTCTGTATTAAAGAAACATCCTACTACCATGTTAGTATTTCTCACAACTGCATCTACCCTCCCAAGCCCACAACAGTCATCCTAACCATCCTGTGTTACACCTGGTGGGTGTTTTTTTCAAATCTCTTTCTCTTACCTCTATAGTTTAGGACCAACAAAATTATCATTGGTGGACAATAGTAAGCAATACTCTCAAGGATGAATTTGATCCAAATTCTCCTGCCTCTACCACCAAAACAAATCCTACTGATACCTCTGATGCCTAGCCAGATGATAGTTAGGTGGCCTGAGACACTGCCTACGGCAGGCAATCAACGAATAGTTGCATTTCAGAGTCTTTTGTTTCACTCAAACGTCTCAAAGTTTGAGTGATTTTTTTTTTTTTGTCCCCAGAGGTGTTAATATACCAAAAGTCTTGCTTACTGCGCTCACCAGCTCAAGCATTTCTTGACTACTCAAACATCTCTGTTATCTTTGAACACAAATGCCAGTTGAAAATGATACTATTTTTTAGATGCCTAGGGTTAGCTGCTAGATAGAAAAAATACAGTAGCAGTCTTTGTTGATGAGAAAAGGCATCTCTGGGGAGCTGTAGACAAAAGCAGTATCCTCAAGGCCTGTCTTTAATTTAGATGAAGAGCCAGCCCACATGTTCTTCTGCAGCTGAGCCTAGAACTTGAAGCCCTGTGGAGTGAGAAAGCCAAGCTGGCTGTATAATCGGCATTGCTGCATTTTGGTGGTGCTGTGCCCATTATGAGCTTTCCTCTGCTGTATGTAAACTTATTGGCTCTCATGTGGGGTACTGACATGCCTGATGCCATTAAGACAATGCCATCTTACAAGTATCCCTGTGTCTGGATTTTGTTTAAAAAATTGTCTGTGGGCAGTTAAATCATTTATACATGATTAAGTGCGGTGTGAACTCTTCTTCAGCCTTGTATAGCTGTACAATACATCGTACTTAAATGATGTGTGTCTGAAGAAGAAAAAAGCCACATAATCATTAAAAGCGAGCCCTTCAGCATATAATGTGTCTGTTCCTATTTGACCCAGACATAAGGGAGGAATCAATCCTCAACCCACTGAAACTAGCAGCTTCTATTCCTGACTGTTTTATCTTTGCAGACCATAGCAGAATCTATGAGACCTTCGGGTAGAGATTTGTGGAACTGCTCTCCCCCTCCTTAAAATGTGCTGACAAGAGTGGGCACATCATTATATATCTGCAATGCCAGAAAGCAGGTTGTCTTTTAAACTTTGTTTTCCTTTAAGTAAACACATAAATATTTGACAAGAAATCTTGTCTTGCTTTTAAAATTGTCTTAATGGGGGGGAAGAGACGCTGTCAGGCTGTAGCTGACCGGCCGTGCAGACGCCTGCCTGCTACAGCGCCCCGACGTGAGTCCATGCCGGGCTGTCACCACCCCCTGGTGCGCAGCCGAGGCAGTGTCACACAGCGGCAGGTGACATCGTCCTGTGATGGCATGGGCACTGTCAGTCACCGCATACCGTTCAAGGAAATTTATTTCACAAATGATGGCAACATAAACTCAGACTTGATCTCAAATGCAAAACAAATTTGGTCACAATTTGTCTGTACAGGATTAAATTGCATTCTCCACCCCTTGGGTTAGCCATTCTGCTGTAACTGACATTCATTTTAACATTTTTTCAGATGTCTCTTTCATCTCCTGTACATAAGTTACTTCAGCCCAGGCTTCAAATTTCTCAAGCATTCTCAAACTTAACGGCATTTTTCTTTGTGGTTTTGACATTGTCTCATTCTCTGTCTCTGCTTCATCCCACCTGTTCTTTGTTTCATGGTGCTGAATGAAATATTGTTCTCCCTCTTGCCTACAAGAGCTCTTACTTCTCAAGTCATTGCATTTAACTCTTATGATCCCTACTTTCTCTATGGAAAAAAGCAATCAGAAGATTGCAATGGTTGCACGCTTTGACTAAGCCTTCAAGGTCTCTGTATTCTCCTGATGCTTCCAGGTCTCCTGCATACTGGCATTCTCTGGTTTGGCATTGCTCAGGGTAACAGATTACTTTGTCTCATTTGTCCTTAATAAACTCTTTCAACTCTTGTTCAAAAAACAAGTATATAATATAAATGCACCTTTGTCTCAGAAGGAAAGGCTCTACATTTCTCATGTATTTTAGCTCTTTCTTGTACTCTTGCAAGCATCAGAAAACACTGCATCAATGTGGAGAAGTACCTGTTGATCCCTTCATGGAACATCTCTTAAGTCAGGAGCCAGTATGAAGCATGTTGCCTGCAGCTGTCTGTACAAAGGCTCTCTGTGTCATGTGCTGCATGGGAGTGACCTCACCATTTGAATAGAGCTACTGAACCAGTTACGGATGTAGTCTGACAGTCATAGAACAAACATGACTCATTTAAGAACATTCCCTACCTTCCCTTTTAATAACTGGTTTCACCAAAGTCAGTAAACTAGAACTGAAGGGAGAACAAAGAGTTCTTCAGTCAGCTCTGCACAGCATTCTCACATGCCACTTACTCTGCTGCAGGAGCACATTTGAAACAACTGTCCCTCCACAATTACATCTTCTCTGATGATGTCCCAGCTCTCACAATGTAATCACCTCTAGCAGCAGATACTGACATGCCGCTACTAACAATACTACTACTAATGAATGAACAGTTCTATGTCCTGGATTTAAAACCAAAAAGCTTTAAAAATACAAAATGTTGGTGTACTGAGGAGAGATCATAATCCTTGATGATGACAATAATTGTGTTGCGATGCTAACAGGGTTCTGCAAATAAGGAGATTTGTGTCTAGTTTGACCAAGTCATCAAGGCTTGGTCGTGTGACTTCACACCCAGGAGTGCTCAACTTCCACACTCAAGTTTTCTTAACAAGGGGCTAAGAAACTAATTTCTGCTATGCCTTTGCTTCTCCACCTTGCAGTATATCAATAATCACTTTGGTAAAGCTCTTTTTGAGAAAGTAGATAATAGAAATTATAACGTGTCAGGGTAAACTTTGAAAATTTGAACTTTATCTGTAAAATACTTGGTATTATAAAATATTGGTATTATAAAATCTCAGTATTATAAAATCTCAACTCCACTGATGCCAGCAACAACAACAAAAAGTCTTGGTTATAGAAGTGGAACTGAGGCTTCATCTCAGATTAAGCTATTACAGCATGCAAATAGCAGCATAATTTTCTGAATGTGCAATACACCAGTTCTCATACTAGGTCTTTTCCTATCGTTTCAATTTGATTGTAGTGGACTGATCCTACATAATTAACTTGCAGTGGCATCCTAAGTTGGAGACAATGGAGTGCATTCACTTCACCAGTAATGACTGCATCTAGATGGGCACAGTGCAATTTTCAAGTATATTTTGTTAATGGTCTCCCTACACAATTCATTGTACTGTAATACACCACATGGCTGGGGAAAGAGTTTGTTTAAATAGATTTGGCTTCTGTAACCAACATTCGCATTAACTCAGCATGAATTACAAGATGCTCCATCTCAAGATTTGAGGCATGGTTACTTGTAACGGCCTCATGACATCTGGAGTGCTATGTCTCTGGTCTTGAGCACTGATCTGTATTTCCAAGGGACCTGAGTCCAAGCTCTAATGATCAAGTTTGCAGTGAGGTAATGGCTTTTAGATAGTGACACAATGCACTTTGATTGCACTTTAGAGCTTGAGAAGAGGAGATGTTGTCTCAGTAGACAGTCAGTGTATGACAAGAAAAGTTGATTAATTGGTTATTAGGTTCCAGTGAAGTATAAAATCTGTCACTTTAAAAACTCTCCCTTTTTTGGTTTGCCTTCTGAAGTAAGTGCCTTGACTAGGCCAAAACACCTCAAATTCTACTGGTGTTCAGTCCTTTCTTGCTCCTTCTAGAGGTAAAGGCAAGGAAAGGCTTAAATCAGCCAGACTGATTTGATTCTTTGACTTGCAGGTCAGGACAAACTGATAGCTTAGTTTTAAAGTTATTCAATTTTTAGTTTTGGTAAAGTTGCTTAAATGCCACAGCAGGTAATTTACACATTATACACGGGGAGGGGGGGAAATTCTGCTGAAACTTGTTTGCCTTCTGGGCTGCCACAAAAGATGTGCACATGCCTTGGACTAATTCAGGTTAGAAGAGCAGAGATGATAAAACTTAGCAACTAAATTTGATTAACAGCTGAAATAGGTGAGCCTAGTGTTTAAATACAAGCTGTTGAGTTTAGTCAAAACACGTTGCTTCTATCACTCTTCTGAACATGGCCCAAGTAACTCTTGCTAATGAATCCTGGATAGGACCACATGCAAACTAACACAGTAAAGGTATGAAGTTTTTTCTGCAGAGGGAAATTATCCTCTTTCTAGTAGTCACATGAGCAGGAGAACACACAAGGAAATAATTCAGCAAACTTGTTAGGTACCACCACTCAGGAGGATACCAGCTGCAAGGACTGCAGTAGAGACCAGCCTGCCCAAACGTGCTTTGTGCTAACCAGCTGGAAGAATGCTCTAGCAGAATGGGCTAAATGCCTCAGCACTAACTGAGCTCCTTGGGTGGGCTTTGTAGTCACACTAAGCTCTGTACCTATCCAGGGAGTTTCCACTGTTTTAAAGTTGGCTCGAATATGCCTTCAGAGGCTGTCCCTACAATGCAGATGTACTCTAAGGTGGCCCCAAGACCCTGTTTTCCCTGCACTCTATTCATTTAAAAAAGAACAAGAATGCTATTACTGTATGAGAGGAATCAGCCTCCTTAACTAAGTGCTGCTTTCTTCAGTGTTAAATGAAGCCGGCAAAAGCTACCAGCATTATTAACAACAATAGCTGGTTAGTAAGGCACTGTGAAAGAGCAGGGCTGGGGACATAAAATAATCATTGTAAATTACCCAGATCAATAAAAAGGGCTGAAAGGTGGCTGGATATGTTTTTCAGACATGCTAGAAAAAAAGAAATCCTGATGTTTACCCAATTTTCTACCCAGACACCAAGGAAACCATGAGCCCTACAGCATTTTTATAATTGCCTACAGGAGGCATATCTCATGGCTCTGCTTTTTTGGCAAGGTAAGATTTCTTTCAGTCTTTTTGTTTTGCTCTAACTACCCCTTTTTTCTCAAATACATTTCCTTAGCTTTCCTGTAGCACAGTGCTTTAAGATGACAGCAGCCTTTCCTCTAATGAGCAACAATTAGCTATTATTACTTAGGATTACTAATTCTTGTTTCCCTTTTATACCCTTTAACCTTTCTCCTTTAAGGAATGTAAGGTGGGTTTTTTTTTCCTTTTGGCTGAATTAAACTGCCGTTTAATTACTTTTATTGTGTAGTTACACAACAGAAGCATTGAATGCCAAAGTTCTCCTACTGCTAACGGAGTATCACGTTACAAGTGGATAGAATATTTCTCATTATGACAACAAGTACTGTATTTTAGTGTTTTTCTATGTAAATAAGGCTGATGTGATCACTTTGATTCTGTCTTCTTGCTTGCCCCTCCCCATTCACCTAATAATTTTAATTTTATTGGCCGGTGTCTACAAAGGTAACAGATAGGAAGAAGTCCCAAGGGTATTTCAGCTACATAATTTCCAAGGAATTATATACCTGGGAAACCAGGTAGACGAGGAAAGTGTGCCTAGAGCTGCACTGAGGAAAGGGCTGTAGTTGAGCTCATACCAATTAAACACCAGATAATCCACAAAAACGGGAAAGATTTCTGCCCTCTTTGTTTCAGTTACTGTCTTCTTCAGAGCAAGTTCCCAAAGCTATTTAAATCAAAGGGAGTTATCCTAATAGAATTTGTATCAATCCTTCACTCCTTGGTGCGGTGGATCAATGACAGGGTGCAAAGTGAGCTGTTGTTTTTCTTTTAATTTATTAAAATTAAAAGAATTTCTGATTGCTTATCAGAAATTTCTTATTTATTCATGGACACAATCTGTGAAACTTCATTTGGTGAAGTATCTTGAATTGACTTAGTCTACAAGGGACTTCTGCAGTGCCTGAAAGGCTTATTAAAATCCCTACTTTGTTTTCCAGTAGTGTGGCCAGGTATGTCAGGCTTCTCTTCCTGAAGCAAACTCAGCCAGTCAGTATACACCCTCTCCTGAAAACAAAACCAAGCTTCCACTGACTTCAGCAGCAGCAATGTTCAGTTCAAAACGGCTCATGTGTGATCTAACGCTGGAAAACTAATTGAGGCAGAACAGTAATGGGAAACTCAATCTGAAAATGAAGTGTTTTTAATTAACAGACACTCTTCAGAATTATACAGAAAGAGGCTCTTTCTCATTTAAAATTTGGCTCTTCCTTCCTCACCAACTGTAAATCACTGATCTATAATTAGTATTGTTAGTAGAAGGAATGCCTGATTGTCTGGCTTAAGTTATGCCTATGACTGCGATGAGGAGAGCTGTAGGTGTGTTGGAACAGATTCTAGCTAGTCCGCTACTTAGCATCCAATTTCTTATAAAAGTTTCTGTTATAATCTCTTAAAAATGAGAACAAATTAAGGAGGAAGTGTGCCTCTAGATTCCTAGGAGCTAAGAGCAGCAGCATGACTCCTTGGCACAATGATTGGGAGCTTACCTAGGAACAAGAAAGAGTTCAGATCCAATCCCATGCCAAGACCTAGCCCAACATTTTATGTAATGACTATTTAATAAAAATTGCATAAATGTTCACTGGTGGGGAAGCCAGTACCCGGATCTTGTCTCTCTGTCTTTATTCTATTTTTAAAGGAAGGTGTGTCTCACTCCATTTTTGCAAGAGACTGATAACACTTCACTCTACTGAAGCAAGTCCAAAAGGAGATAATAAATGCGATGGAGGTCAGTATGCTGACTCTGGTCAGTAAATACAGAGTTTAAACCAATTTAAACCAATACTAAGAGCATGCATAGGAATCAGCAGCTGGGGGAGTCGAGGGTTGGGATACACTGTGTTACAGGCCCAGCACCAGGTCACAGGCCTGGCTGGTTAGGCGTGTGTTGAGGAATCCAGGTGTCCCAAGGACATCTGCTATGTGTGGCCACGTTTAATCCAGAAAGTAGTGTGCCTTAGGTATCAAAAACTGTGGAAATGTTATTCTGCTGTCTCATTGCTTCTAAAAGCGCTTTCCCATGCCCTATCCATGCCAAGCATGGACTCAGAAGTGTACTTTCTCACCAAGGGATCAGATTCAGTTGCTTAATAGACAGGAAACTAACTCAAAAGCTTTCTGACAGATTAACAAATTGAACTGGCTCACTGAGGGACCAAGTAAGTAGAAGAGTGGGCAAAAGGAAGGGTCAAGACCACATAACCATGAGTCCTGGTAGCAAGATGGTAGTGGTGGCAGGGATGGGGTGAAGAGGAGTACTGCCCCCCTTGATGAAAGTGAAATGTTAGATCAGCTCAGAAACCTTGTGAAATCTGTCTTTGGCATCTAAGTCTGGATGGTTTTGAATGGTGAACCCCAACTTGATGTAGTCTCTTTCAGGGCAGAAGAGGATGTATAAATCCAACATGGTAGGCAGAATGACGATACACTTTTCTGTTTGGCATCGCTTACCAGCTTGCTTATGCTAGTCTAATGACGTGCAAATTTAATTTTAAGTGCCTAACTCTGTAATTCCATGTACAATAGGTCTTGGACCCTTGCTCCAACCCAAAATGTGTTCTTCCATCCTGTTTTATCTTGGCTTTTGTGCTCCTGCGGCTATGATGTGATCCAACCAAAAACTTCTTTCATGGGATGTTATCAGTCAAATCAGTTTCCTAATCTGGTTGACAGTACAGTTGCACAATCTCTAATTTTTAACTCAGTGGAGGTGGTAGGACTGTTCCTTTTGGTGGATATGTAAGGTCTTTGATCACCTTAGGTAGACCGCGAAATCACAAACTAGCACTCTGAGTTACGCAGGAAGCTTAAAACCCCCTTTCAGCACTGTGGATTCAATTTCAGGCTCTCTTCAGCCTTCTATGAGGCTGACTGCAGAAAATGAGTTGCTAATACACACTAAACAGTAGGATCCTGGACCCAGAGTGCTCAGAGCTGTATTTTGCTTCTAAAATCATGTTAATGGACTTGGGGATCAGCACGTGTAGTTACAGTGATGAGATACACCCCTTCCATTTGCATCCTTCTAGTCATTTTAAAACAGAACAATTCAGGGCTCCTTTACGTGTCACTTTTCAAGATATTTGGAACTTAAAATTACACTGAAGCTGCCAACAGAAACTGAATTTAATAAAAATAACTAGAAAATAGTAAGAATGGGGAGAGAATGATAAACTACATTCCCCAGAACTATTTACGAAAGGTTTTTCTGGCTGGGGCAGCCATATACCTTTGCAAAGGACTTCGGAGCTGCAGGACTTTTCAGGAAGTTGCTGCTTTAGTTGGAGTCCTTTATCATGTTTCTTATGTTCTTTTACATTTTAATCAAAGAGTTTTCAAGACTGTATGGATATTGCTATCTTTCTGCTTGTTGTGGTTTATTCCTGCACTTCGTAATGCTTTTAGAAAAACTTGTCCATATATTCACTGCTAATGAGGAAGGCGGGTTTTGTCCTTCCCTCAACCTTTGTCTGTACAGACAGTAACAGTGACGCCTTTTGCTCATTAGCAAAAAAGCTTTTCCGGATCTTTGCAAGAATCAATGACTGTCAGCGTCACTGTAAATTATGAGCAATTAGACTTAGGAAATGAAGAATTAGATGTGGGCTCCAGCTGCAAAATACTGATTTATTTTTTTACTTTTTTTAGAACAATATACGGTTCCATCAATGCTGTGGTATAACTTGTAACAGGTAACTTCTGCAAGTGGGGAAACACAATTACTTGAAAAACATAAGCCCTATTTCTTTAACAGTAAGAAAACGCAAGCAAGCAATCCTCAGGTAGTTTTTCAAGAAGTCTCAAATTCTCTTTTTTTTTTAATTCATATTGAAACACTTGATTCTTTTTTTTTTCCCCCAAAAATGTTGATGCTGTCAATATGTTGCTGCTTATCAGAACTGATTGAAATACTTTTGTTAAGCAAAAATCCTATTTTTTTAAGTGTGCTGGGAAAAGGTTCAGCATTTTGTGTGTGTGTAAAGTTCTAATAATATTGGAAAGTGTGAGAAGCAGAAGGAATTTCATTTAAAAAAAAAGCTTTTCTAAATTACTTTCTTTCCACATAAAATCCTTGCAGTAAAAAAAAAGAAAAAAAAAAAGAAAAGAAAATGCCTAGTTCTACCAATTCATGTTTTGTAATTTCAGAAAGATAATATGCTGGAAAATAAGCTAGGCAAGGAAGAGATTCAATAGCATGTGGAAACTACATATTAGCCATGCAGTTTGAGCAATGCTAGTTGTGCAGTTAAAAGAAAACGGCAAGGCCCAAACCTGCCTGCTTATGGATGGACCCTACTTAAGCAGGCCTGCTATCTTCCATGGTGTTTCATACAGAGCTGTACTTGCCTTGTGAAACCAAATGGAGGAGCCAGGCAGAATTTAAAGCAGAACAGTGCCCCAGCTCACCAACCAAAAGCTGCTTTGTATGAATATCAGTGTGAGATGTGGTGTGTTGTATGGTAAAACAGATGTATATAAAGGGCTTGCCTTATATATGAATGATTTGTTCTCACCATGCTCCAAGAGTTACAACTGAATACAAAAAAATAAACAACGCTGGAAAAAAACCCCCACAACCATTTTAATGTTTTTGTTATTGTGTTCTTTAAAACTTTTTGTTTACACACACACAAACATATTTTACTCAGGCTACTATTAAAACCCTTATGCTATAGCTACTTACTCGGTAGAGTGACCTTAAAACCAAAACAAAAAATTTCGTCCTGTAGCATTTTGCAACCATTTTCTTTTGCTTTGTTTCTTAGCAGATGAGCCATTGCGTCAGTAGTAATATTCACCCCTCTAGAAGCCATGTGCCTGCCTTCTTGTTATTTCATACTGGTGTTGCCTGGAATAACTTGTATCTACATACTTGACTGCAACTTTCAGAAAATGGGCACAATAGAAAAATTTGGACTGAACTGGTTCCAGATGCACAATCATGTTTTGAGTAACACTGTTTTCCCTGGTTTTTGGCAAATTAAATAGAAAGCTACAAAAACTAAAAAGTGACAGGAATAAAACTTAAAAATTATTCCTGTAAGCTTGACCAAAATAACTGTTTAATATCCCTTTAAAATAAGCAGAACTTAAGTAATGCCTCTAGTAGTTACAAGGATGGAAAAGGTACTGGCTATTTCTGGTGGTGGTGATTACTGTTCGCCTGCTAGAACTGGCATGCTCCACTACAGTGATAAATGTGTCTCCTATCCTGTTTTTTCTGAAAACTCATCCAGCTCTAGTGCAGTGCCATGGTTTGCCTCCAGCCCCTCATGCTTGCACTCTGATGGGGTGGGGGGGCCTCAAAGTTTTGCCTTGGCTGAAGTGCCTTACTTCAAATCTGTGCTAAGAGGTATAGCCTTTAGCATGCAGCCAGAAACGGGTATTTTTGGTACACAACATGAAAAACAACATCCGATGGAAATCAAGAATGTCATTCTACATCCCTCCAACCCAACCAACCCTAAAGCAGAGAACTTAAAATAGAAAAGGCGATGAAGTTTTGGATGTGAAGTCCTAACAGCAACAGTAAGTTGCCCAAACTACATAGAGAATATCTAATTAGGATTAGTCTTTAAATTAGACTCCTCAGAAGCGTGCAAACTAAGAATGGGATCCTGATAAGCTGACTTGTGCATCGCAACAAATCCAGTTGCAGAATCTGGTCCTAATGCTTCCGCTACCCACCCCCTCTCCTCTCCAGGAGTTAAATACTCCACAGTACTTTACTCACAGGCTGTTTCTGTAACAGTCATAGCTTAAATATCTATGTACCTAATGGACTTATCCGTAACACCACAGTGAGGGAGGGAAGCGGCATTAACCTCATTTTGCAGATAAACAGTGGAAGCCGTGATGGTGCTCTACTGCATTACATGCTATGGAGCAATGGCACGTATGCAGCCAGCGTAAAAATGCTGTTACACCAGACTGCTGTATTCACACCAAGACTGAGAGAGAACTTGGCCCCATCCTCCGTTCCTTCTTTGCATAGCCACGTACGACTATGAAGATAAATGAAGTCCAGAATATGGACAAATTACCATTAATTTCGCAGCTACTGATTGCTCTGCTCAGCCTTGGAAGACGTGGAGACTAGAACACTGCCACTCAATGCGCTGAACTATTTAACAGTGGGTAATCTCACTGCTCAACTGCAGCAGCTCAAATCTCAGGTTCTCTCTTACCACAATTTAGGAAGGCACAGCAGCCTGAGTAGAAACCTGTATGACCAACATCACAAGAATTTTTTTTTTTTTTTTTTACCATAAGATGGGAAATGACAATACTGAGTGTTTTGCCTGAACACAAAGGGAAAAGATTTTTTTTTGAATAAATATGAAAAATTGTTTCTTATAAATTTGGAATGGAAAGTAATCATATGGTAATTAGCGTACTAGCATAGCGCGAGTGCTGTGTTTTCCACGAGAGAACAGTACATACCTTTAATGCCTCGAAAACTCTTAATTTAACCATTTTTGTAGTTACTCAAACTGATGCTAACTGGATGGTGCTGGAGAAAGCTGAAGCTCTATGCTCGCCTGTCCCGCACTTTGGTCTGTGAGCCGGCAACTCCTAAACACTACACGGGGTCAGTTTCGAAACCTCAGGGCGTGCACCCAGCACGGGTGGCAATACCAGGAAACGGGATGCGGGCGCTTCTCCCTTATGTAAGGCAACCGAGCCCCCAGCAGGGCTATCTCCGACGGCTCCCGCTGCTGCCTCCGCACCGCCAGCAGCGCGTCAATATCCTCTCACCGG
>VYXH01009505.1:182524-209197 GCA_013397275.1 Burhinus bistriatus
TTTTTTTTTCTTTATGGCAAATATCCAGCCTCTTGGCAATTGAACTTAGCTCTGGGCCATGGCCTATTATTCAAGGTGAAGGAATAAACTTGAGAAAGACAGTTTCTCTTGGCTCTTGGGGATAATCAGTCTGGATCCACTGTGGAGACTTGAGCAGAAGAAGGAATAATTGCCTGAAAGGGTAAAATAAGCTTTGCTTCTGGTCTGGCAGAGAAGAGAACAATTCCTGCTAGATGATGGAGGAGTGGCTCTGACTGCTTTTTGTAGGGGGAGAGGGGGAGATTACTTTGGTACTTGGCTTCTTACAGCTACAGGAAAGCAAATGATGAATCAGGAGCTGGCCTGTGTTGGTCAGTACAGCCTTGGAGAGATTGACCCTCCATGAGGTGAATGTGATAAGTTCAACAATGTGCTGGTACCGTGCTATTCATAGTAAAACTGAGTTGACTTTGTCCTGTTACCTCAGGCTAACTTTTTGCTATTAGTTACTCCATGGGGAGAATAAGCAGCTTTAAAAACAACAAAACCAATCTAAAACTGGAAGGAAATTAAATAATAGTGGTGCTGTGGGTGCTTCAGGAATAGAAGTGACTGGTGACATAAGCTTAGGTCCATTTAAGAACCATCACTCGAAGACTGAGGGATTTCTTTTTTTCCTGTTTGGCCCTCTGGGACATAGCTAAGGAAGCTTCTTTCTGTGACTTTCTTTTACTTACAGCTGTTAAAAAAACCTCAAAATTTATGCTTTTTTTTTTTTTTTTTTTTTTTTTTTAAGTTGGAAACNAAAAACCCCAAAATTTTTGTTTTTTTTTTTTTTTTTTTTTTTTTTTTAAGCTGGGAACAGCTTTTTCTTTAAGAATGCATCCTTGTATTTTGGAATATGAAACTAGTCTTGGTCATGATGTCAGTACTTTCGCTCAGTTGAATTAGCTCTATGAAGAGTTTTTCGTGTGCTAAGGTTAATTTAGAATTTGTATTTTGGTGGTGAAATGTTTTAAGATTGTAATCTGTGGAAGAAGAAACACAACTTGAATTCAAGTATGTGATCCGAAATTTTATACTAGATAGTACTCATTCTTCAGCTTGGATGCTCAAATGAGTGAATGGTTGATTTTTGAAATACACTATGTTGATATCCTTATTAGCTAAACAATGTTCTAACAATAAATGAAGATCATGGAGATGGGATTTTGGGGGGTTTCTTATGTTTATAAAGGGAACAGAATTCAGTGAATAGTTATACTGTGCGTTGCTCAAGGAACCAATTTAGAAGTTAGGTTACAATAATGTAAATATTTTTATCAGTAAAACTTCTTGCATTTCCTCTCATTTTGTATTTGTAGTCTTTATAACTGTTCTTCATCTGTGCTATACATATTTTACATGGTTGGACTTGTATTGCATTATTAAATGGACTTGATTTGTTTCATAAACAATTCTATCTTGCTTATAAAACTTGGTGTGTGGTTTGTTTTTTGGTTTTTTTTAACAGGAATATATTGATGATACTTTCAGATTTGGAAAGATCGTGATTAGTACATTCTTTAAGGTGAGTGTCTTATGCTGTCCCCAAGAAAATGCTTTATAATATAAGCTCTTTCTCAGTGAATTTGAACTGATTTTTTTGTTGTTGCTGCTTTGTATGCTTCCTCTGAGCTGTAATGTCAGAATGCTGAAAAATAAAAATATATTCAGAGCATTAAATTTTTAAAGACCTGTTGTGTGAATCATGAAGCACATGGAAATGATGTGGCTTCCCTAAATCTTTAGGAAACTGAAATTTATTGTAGCATCCAGTATCAAGTGTTGCAGCTGCACTGTTTGCTGTGCAGAAATTTATTAATAAACTTCCAGTCTTTTGATTCCTCTTGCAGGTGTGTTAAAAAATTTTAATGATGAGGAAAATTCTGGGGTCCAGAAAACAAAGTAGCTATTGTTATTCAGATAATCAGGACGATAGCTCAGGAGGAGAAAGGAAAATATTATGCTTCTAAGCTTTGATTTAGAAAGCAAGTCATAGCTTGCAACAGTATTTTTTGGCCAGTGGTGCTTTACTTTTTAATGGGCTGATACTATTGTAATCTCTGTTTGAGAAGTTGAACGCATGGCATCAGAAATACTGGCTTATGTGGGTTTATGTTCAATGTGTGAGAAGCTGATGACAAAAAGGCTTATTACAAGTCAGGTGGGATGTGTGGTGGATTAAGAAAGTAGAATAGATGGTCAGAATTATGGAAATATATTGAAAATGAAGAAACATTGATGGTTAGTGAAGCAAAAAAAGGAAACAGCTGCAAGTTTAAAGGAGATTGGTGGAGGCATGTCATCTGTGATGCAAAGAATATTTATCCAAGTGGTTTTGTTATATGTGATCTAATGATGGGACAATATTGGCCCAAGACAGGAAAGGGAGATATAGCAGTTCTGGATGTTACTGTAATATTGCAATACCGATGAAATTGTAACTGAGATTTTGAGGATTAATACTATAGTGTCTGATTAGTCTAAGTAACTGAAAAAAACCCCAAGCCAAACCCTATTTTCTATGGCTACAAAATGTGATCTGAACAGGTTATTAAAGCTGACAATGTTCTCTTTTCAATATTGCAGGTGTAACTTCAGTTCTCTACAGAAAGTGAACTTGGTTGCGATCCTGTAATACAGGTGTGTTCCCTAAAGCAGGTTGTTCATTCTTTTCTAATATCTGAAGTCATCTATGCTTAGAATAGCTATATTTCAGTATCAAAGGAAATGTTGTCACAAGTTCTGTATTCTTTATGTATTGATCAAATTAGACTTCCTTTTGTGGTAAAGACCTTCTTGAGATGCCATACATGAATGAACTCTTTGAGTTCTTTGGGATTTGGGCATATTCAGTCACCTGTACGTTTCCTCTGATAAAGAATAAAAACCAGAAGATTAGATTTAACTACCTCAAATTCTACTCAAACTGATAAAATGCCTGGTTTGAATGACTTGTATTTAGTTTCAGATAAAAATCCTTTTGGGGTAGATTTGTCTTGGCTTTCAGTTAAACTGTAGAAAGGTTTATCATGAGAATTTTAAGTAGTTTACAAGGACTGTTTTTTCTTACTGTCTTCCTAAATGCATTAAGTAGATGAAGCCAATATGATACCCAATTAAAATGGTACATGCTGCTACCGCAAATATCCTCTTCAAACCTCGACTTTGTTAAACTAGAGAAGTGTTAGGTCACTTCATAAATAGTCAGGGAAGACCTCGTGGCTAATTTCTCGTAGATCTTGATTAGTGAAGGTAGAAACTTACCTCCATTAAGGAAATATAGATTACCGGGAGATGAGTTAGTGTGAGGGAATTGAAAGAGCTGCCTTTTAAACCAGGATATAGCTAGTGCTGAAAGACATTCCACGTTTTCGGTGTCCAAGCTAAAAATTGCAAAATCTGCAAGTAGCTCCAGATAGGGCAATTTCTAACACTTCTTGTGGTCAGAGATAGAGAGCTTATAATTTAAATCCTGTTTTATCAATTTATGGTAAAGACAGAGGCAAAATATTTAAAGAACCAATGTACACAGATTTGTATCGTAATCTGAGACTTGTAGGAGTCATATCGGCTTTGCGACGTTATACAGAATGGAATGTTGTGAATAAATTCTTCCTTAAGTCTGGCCAACACAAATGTACTTTTAACAGTTGGTAGACGTGCAGCGTTTTAAATTAAGGCATGTTAACACGGGCTGTCTTCAAAATGGTTAGTTTGGGATTTGAACACTGTTGCAAATTTTTGTTCCAAACATTCCTTCTGCATATTCAAATGAAGCACTTAAAGTGATGTAATTGTTTGCCACACAAATGTTGATCTTCTGAACTTCTGATTTTTATTCTACTATTTCTTTGTGTTACATGGCAGTGGCATGTACCAACAGACTTAGCTTCCTAGATTTAATAGAAGAGCTTTCAGATTTTCTTTTTCCTGCTGAAATTTCCAGTGTCTTTCTTAGGAAACTGTTTTTATTAGGAAGAATAATAGTGTTGGTGGACTTTGTTAGTACAGACTTCTGAATGTAGGGAAATTTTTTTAACACACTGTGAGGGTGAGTGAGCACTGGAACAGACTGCCCAGAGAGGCTGTGGAACCTCCATCCTTGGAGATACTCAAAAGTCATCTGGAAGTGGTTCTGGGCAGCCTGCTCTAGGTGACTCTGCCTGAACAGGGAGTTGGACAAGAGGACCTCCAGAGGTCTCTTTTGACCTCACCCATTCTGTGATTGTGTGAATTGAAATTTTGTAACTGCCTAGTAAACTCTTTAATGCACATACCATGCCTACAGCGATGTAGATGAGTGTAGATCAGGTGTTAAAATTGCGTTCTAACCAAACGTGGAACTCCTGTTGACTACATCAGGCATTTTGCTCTATTGTCTACTGGAGAGGTTAGCCCTTCATTCTTAGTGGCTTAGTTAGCCCAGGTAGACTATGTCCATACTATGCATGTACATAGCGTGGTACCATACTGACAGTGAATCGGAAGGGTTGTTTTATTTAGTGTAGAAGATTCTCTTATTTTAAAACTCTATAAGACCTTATTTTAGACCAAAAGTGTTTAAAATGCAAATTTGTATCTGATTCCTCTGCTGGATGAGGGTTTCACATTTAACCAACATTTATCTGCATAGGCATGGCATAACTGTGAGCATCTCTCTGGTATCTGTTTGAAGAGGACACTGTTGGGGGGCCCAGGTATTTCTTTTATATTTTGTAGTTATAGAGGTGTCCGGACTCTGTAATGGTCAAAGATTTCCAGTAGAAGAGGGTGAGACAAGAATTAAACGCATGTGGGAGACTCTGGACCTAGGCACTTCATGCTTTTGATGCTAGCTGGGAGGGAGCTTGATAAACACTTTTACGAACTTTTCGTGGAAAAAACAGGTAAGAAACATGCATAATTGTTATGATACATCTTAGTAGAAAGATGCTTCCCCTCCTACCCACCTAGAGCTTATGCAGAAAATATATTGTTCTGTGTTTGTTCTATCTTAGAACTGGGATTTCAGTACTCATTGAGAACTATTTTTGGGGTATAAACTGGGAGTTATGCTATTTGAAGCTAAAATGTTTTCAGCTTAAAACCATACTTATTCTTAAATTTGGGTTTGAGTCTCTTCACTGAGGAAACAGGCTAGTTGGAAGCATCATTACTACAGATGCAAAGGCCCTGGCCTGGTGCTTATGCTGACCTTTTCCTGTATAGGTGCTGCTATAAATTCAGGGTGGCGCTTGGATGGCTCTGGACCAAGGCTATGTCTTGACCAGCTCCTCTGTTGTAAAGTGGCAGCTGTAAGCAGTGGTTAGTTAGTAATATCTTTATAAAGGTGATCCTAACTTTTATTTAAATAAGTCCTGTGTTCAGGATTCTCTGGAACTGAAAGGTTCAACAAATCATGAAATGAATGCTATGAAATTCAGATTTTATGGAAGCACTTGTGATATACTAGATGTTGTTGATAATTTTATTGACATAAGCAGATGTTATGGTTTGGGAAACCCGCAACAATTTATTGTTGTTTAGACAATTATTCTATCACCCGATGACCCCTCCCCACCCAGGAAGGGGAATTGGGGGGGGGGGGGGGGGGGGGGAGGAAACCCAAAGGTTGAAATAGAATAAGACTAGATAAT
The DNA here is from genome assembly GCA_013397275.1 of Burhinus bistriatus. Taxonomy (NCBI): domain Eukaryota; kingdom Metazoa; phylum Chordata; class Aves; order Charadriiformes; family Burhinidae; genus Burhinus; species Burhinus bistriatus. The sequence continues at coordinate 188,185 of VYXH01009505.1, forward strand.
TAACACTAATAACACTAAAGAACCAATACTGATCCTGATACCAATATAAAATATACAAGGATTATACTCAGCCCATTCTATCAGTAGGAAGCTGTGTATTCCCAGCAGTGGACAGCAAATGTTGGACACTGCAAGTGCTATGGCTTTGGGAGGAAGAGAAGGGCTCAGGGGTCCAGCACCAGGGCAAGAAATTCTCAGGATTGCAGCCATCAAGGGAGAGAGAGCACTTCACAGCAAACTTTCTAATTTATATTGAAAGTGACGTTCATGGTATGAAATAATGCTGTTGGCCAGCTGGGGTCAAGTGCCCGGGTCTTGCTCCTCCTCATCCCTGCACTTGGCGAGCTTGAAAACACTGAGACCTTGAAACCCACACACCATAGCTGACTAGAAAGTCAATATTTTCACAAATTCAGACACTAGAGTCTTCTAAAAGTGCAGTTTTCCTGAGCATTAGAAAAGAAAGTAGTCCTGTGTCACTCAAACCAGGGCAGTAGAAAATTGGCTTACACCTCATTCCTTGTTAAGAAAAAGCAAAACTTGTTTATGATGGCTTGCAGTGAGATGAGGAATCTATTAAAAAAGAAAGTTTCTTTTTTTTTTTTTTATTCAAAAAGTCTTGCAGGAAATTGTTAAGCATCTTTTGTTATTTTTTTCTTCTAGTGAAGTCTGAGAATCTGCCATCTTTTTCTTTCCACCTCCTAGAAAGTGTCCTAGTGAAGGTATTCTGTTAATTATTCTGTCTCTTGCCACAAAAAAGTGAAGCTCTCAGTGTTATTGCTGGTGAAGTTGTACAGTTAGACAAGACACTTCTTGGATTATTGTTTGTTTTTCAACATCTTTTCCTAATGTTTTGCTACTACCAAGCATTTAATTATTGTCTAATTGCACAGGGAGAATGCATTCATTGTAGATGTTAATTTTTGATTTTCTCTAAAATTGCATGATGTGATTAAACCCCTGCTAGTTATTTGTCATACAAATGAGAAAACTTTTACCATTTTGCAAAACAATCATCCAGAAGCCATGTGGAGACTCTTCCTGTTGATAAGTTCCTCAGTAAAACTGAATCCTGACCATTAGGAATGTCTCTTGTTGGTGCCAGTACAGTTAAGAGTCCCCAGATATTCACGTCTGAAGTGTAGTCCTAAACTGGTGCGCCTCCTGCTTAAGTTGGGAGTACTGCTAAGCTCGTATTAGTTGCAAATTTAGACTCAAATCTTCAGATGTTCTCCTCTTACTCAGTTTTTGAATTAAATATTTTTGAATCTGCAATTCTAGTTTTTCATTCTTTAAATGCCAGTACTAGACATGGTATTTTTTGTGTGCAAAGAAATCTGGAAAAATCTGTTCTCCTGAATGTAACCAGATCTCTGCTGAAACAAGATTTTTGAGTTTAAATGCCAGTTTCAAAAGAAATTTGCCTCCTTGATGTCCTACAGTCCTTCTTAAGAGGATTTTTCAAAAGCATAAAACCGTTATTTCTTCAAGCATTTGTCCATACGTATTTTGTTGTGTTTTTCTGGTGACACTGAAGTTCAGGCTATTTCCATTGTCTTACTGCAGGATAAAGGAGCTACTGTAGGTAATGAATAACCAGAAGACATTTTCTGCACATCTAACTTGACATACTAATGCCTACATTTGTCCTCAGTGCTCAGTGGAATTATGTTGCCTCTTTCATACACTGCATCAGGATCTTAAAGAGTTCTAGTCAGAGAAAACCTCCCAGAGTAGAATGTTTTTTTGTGAGCCAGTTGCCTTAAAATCAAGCTTAACTGGTGCCAATTTAAGATTAAAAAAAGTTTTTATTTACAGACTCAAAATAGACAACTTCCCTTAAAAGTTTAGAAAGCTAGACAGAAAATGACGAAAAAAATGGCTTAATGTACTTCTCTCAAGATCAAACCTAAAAGAGCTCTTCCTCTGTTTCCGTGCGACTGTGTACTTGCTCACTGAATTTGGTATGAACTGCAATTATGTTCCTCAAACTGTGGTAACAGGAGAGAACCTCAGACTGGGAAACCATGCTAGCTTTTACTTTTTCATTCTTGTTTGGTTATTGATTGGAAATTTATTCAAGCATGTAAGTGGGATGAATATGTGCAATTTATTATGTCATTTTGACTGAGATTAGTTTCGATGTTAATTAATCTCTCAGGGATGACTGACCCTCTGTGCTCCTGAAGTGTTTGCATGGTGCTTGCGTATGCATGCAGATGTTCCACTTAAGGTCTTCCTCTGTCTGAGAGTAAAGTCTAGCTAGATGCATCCGTTCTTACCTAAATTAGAGGCACAGAGCATGGTGTAGGGTAATTACTGGCCTGTTCTTTTTTCCACAGTTATTCCAATGTCTTCTTAGAAAATCTCTCCAAACTTACGGAATATATTAACATTGCTACTTCGAGGGATCTTGGCTTTTTTATTTATTACACAAGCTCTTGTTTTAGAAACATTCCTCTTCCTTCTTTCCCCAGAAGCTCTTGGAAGTCTATCATAATGTTTTTCTTGTTCATTCCTATTTATTCTTCCTGTATTCCTTACTCTGGTATGTGCCTCTGGCACTGAGGCTTTTGATATTTTGAAACAGAAAAAATTCAGTGCAAGACTGACTTTCAGTGACATTAGTCTTACAGTCCTGCTTAAGAACACCATTCTGCCTCAAGGAGTTGAGCTAATTCTTCTCAAAAGATACCTTTTGAAAAGGTCAAAATTATATCTTCTCCATTACTGGAGTGCTCATTTTTGTTTCTGGCACCAATGTCTGTGGGCTCCATGTTGTAGCCACTGTAATGTAGTTATGTGGGAACTGCATAGATACTTACTGTGGTCAAAGCTGCAGAAGATCTGGCATATTGCTAGTTAGAGAGAGGAGTAACACAAGTATTTCCTGATACAAGTTTCTGCCAGGTATCAAGAGGAAGAAAATTCACATGGTATCTCATATAGGCCAGTACCTGTTTCTTTTCTGTTGGCGATTCTCTTAATTTGAACTCATTGCTTAAAATAAAAATAGTTTTAAAAACCCGAAAGTCTTTACTGTCATGGAATTACTGAGCTCTTGTTCAAGGAGACGTAGGAAACTCCTCAAAAGTTATTGGACAGCTCGTGTGTCTACTTTGGGGGCGATTCTCTCCCACCTAAAGAAGCGCTGTTGAAGTTCCGACAAATACCTGGCAGAAGCTAGGCTAGGTGTCTGGGAAAGAAGAGACAAGATAATAGATGATGTCTGGAGGTGGAAAAAATTACTTATCAATGGTTTAACATCTCAGAATTTCAAACTGTAAGACTCTACATGCTTGCTACGGCACAATTTCATTGACTCTTAAACTTCCAAAGATTACAGAAAAGACTTTGGGGAAATAGTTTTCCAAGGAAAGGTTGTTCCAAAAAAAAAATATTTGTGGACAACTCTTGAGGCTGGAAATACTGTGGCATATGTAATACTCTTTGGCTTCAGAATTCAGAAGAGATTTCTCCCACTTAACGACTGAAATACAACATGTTTGCATTCAGAGTAGGAAAGCCATGGTACAATCCTTGCTATTCCCATAAATAACACAATTTTCCTTATATAGGTGTTGCTGTAATATTGGGCTAAATATCTTCAGAGCATTTAGGGCTATGCTAAGAGCCCGTCTTTTGGCAGTTCATGCTTATGAACCTATCAATAGTGATTTATATGGTTTTCTTTAAGGGACTTAAGTATAGCAGCCCAAAGTTGGGCTTTTTGAGTTTGGGTTTTTTTTGAGAGAGCGCTTTTTTCCCCTACTTCTAAAGAAATAATGTAACATAGTTTACTAGCGGATGGTGTTGTTCTGCTTATGGCAGTATGTTTTTCTCTTGTCTCTAAAGCTCTTTCTAAGTAGCATTTGGTCAGCAAAATAGGAGGAAAACCCCTACCTGGAGCACAGAATGTAGTACGAGGAATGTTTGATCTCACCTTAAATTCCTACATGTCAGACCTCTTTTTCAGGTGATGCAGTGGCTGCCTTTTTTCCAAAAGCTTCATTTTAATCATGATGGGGTTAATCTGTGTAAATTTGATGTGTATAAGGCATTTAATTGAAGTGGACAAAATGCTGTAGATGATCTCCAAGGTTACTTTAAACCTTCACAGAGAAGGTAAAAAGCCATCCCACTGCTAGCTGAGTAGTTTGCTGGAGTACCTTTACTCACTGAATCCTCTGTGGAACTTTACCGCCTCAGTGCCCTCTGAGAAATAGTAGTACAGATGACACATGAGAAATGGCTTCTTGAGAGTGGGCTTAGTTACTTAATCAGACAGATGCTCTTACTTCTGCAATACTTGAAGTAGTGGTAAGAGCATTTCTGGGGTGAGAATGGATTAACACATTTATAAAACGCTCCTTACCTTTACAATAACAGGAGGCTTGTCTCACATGCTGTCCATATAGGTACTCCCAGTGCTACCTTCTGTCTTCACTCTCCTGAGCCCTTTGATGTTTTCAGTCACTCTAAGACAAAATGAGTTATGGGTAGCCCTGCATTGTTAAGCACAGGCCGTGATAACTGCTGATAGTAGCATGGGTACCACTAAGCAGTCAGGCTGATCAGGAGCATGTGTGGCCAGAGTGGACTATATACAGGGACAGAACTTCGTTAAAATGTCTAGCTAAGTAAGGCAAGTGAAAGTGTGAGCTCTGTCTATCAGAGATGAACTGTCTGATCTAGTTAATCATTGGCCACCAGAGTATATGCCATTGTGAAATAATACTAAAGTTTCATCTATGAGTAAATATTCTTTTATTGCATGTTCCAGTTATGTAATTTTTAAGATAGAAGTGGCTTACTTGGTCCAGAAAAAACTGTTCGAGGTACTAAAGTATAATTTACTGCCTATGTGCTACTGTTCAATACAATGGCATAACAGGATGTCTATTTAGTCTGGATTAGAGTACCTGAAGTGAATATATGCAGAAGTAAATGTTGGTGTACTTTACTGTACCCAAAGGGGGTTGTTTATTATTACCTATAATGAAGTACTAATGAATAATCTTGTAAAGAAAAAAAATTTATTTCTTTATATACCATTACCGATAACTTGAATGTGCTTAAATTACACTTCCTCTTTCAAATGAAAACAGATACCTTGCATATTACTTTGGCCAAACGAGGAGATGAGTAGTGTCTTCTTCTGAAAAACTCAAAATAAATGTAAAATGTCTGGCAAAACAGCAATTAGGAGGGTAAGAAAATAGTTTCAATGTCTTTTTTTGGAGGGAGGGGAGGGAAGTTGAATCACAGTGTGTTTTAAGTGAATATTAAGTTAATGTTTTCTGTTACAGGTATTCTAAAAAACCCAACTATATGTATGTATTTATGTTTAAAAGGAAGCTGCTGTGGTTAATATTAGCAAAACTTAGTTGCAGATTTTTTCATTGACATTGTTCCAGTCAGAGGTTTATTAGTCAACAATTGTAATCTTGAGTATTTTAAAGAAACAAAGAGGAAGGAACAAACGTGGCTCTGTTTTAAAAACAAACCTTTTTTTTTCCTGATGATGAATTATATTGTTCAGAGAATCCTAGTTCATGGTTTTGCAGTATTGTTGTCTCTGTGGGTTGCTGAAATAGACAAGCAAATGAGTCAGATTAAATGTCTTTATTTTATTCGTAAAGTTGAACTGCTCTCTAGTACTTCTCCTTCAATGGCTCTTCAATATTAGTCTGTTCTTAATTCACTTTCATATGCACTCTGATTTTGAGCCTGGTGCATTAGAATTTGCTTTAAAAGCAGGGATTTTTTGTTTTGTTTTAAGCTTCCTTTTCTGAACAATGCATTGTATTGGGTTTTTTCCACCTCAATTAGTGGTAACCAGTAGATAAAATTATTCTCAGGCTTATTTGTGTCTTAGGATTTTTGTTGTTGATAAATAGGCAGGTTTGTGTACTTGTTTTCCCTGTTCCTATTCTATGCTCAGTTTACCTATCTACATACAAACAAAGACATGATGAATTGGTCAAAATGGCAGAACTGATCTTAAAAGGAAAAAAAGAAGACTATGTATTTAAAAAAACAAAAACCAAACAAACAAAACCCCCAAAACAAACAAACAAACAAATAAAAACCAAAAAAAACCTCAACAAACCCAGACAGCCTCCAAACTGAATAAGGAATCTTCTAATGTCTGAATGGAGTCTTTTTGTTTATCAAGGTAAACTGGAAGCCAGGGGAATAGTTTCACTGAAAATAGTAATAGCTATTGTCCAAATCCAGGCAGTAAAGTTGTCAATTATTAAGAAGAAAAATAGAAAACAAGTGAATATTTACTTTTTTAAGGAGTTTTTCATGTTTATTCCACTTCCTTTTTTTCTGTGGGTTTTTAACCAAAAAAAGAAGTACCTTTTCCATGATAAAACGTTGTTAGGTTTGCAATGATATTTAACCTAAACTTTTCACTCTTCAAATGCTGAATATATTAACCACAAATATCACTTATCACTTAATTTCTTCAGTCAGTAAGAATTCCAGTTTGTCAGCAAAGGCAAACAAGAAAATAATTTTTTTCTTTCTTCCCTTCTTCCTCAGATTTGTGGGTCTGTCTTTCCAAACAGAATTTGTACAGAGGGAAAATTCTGAATATGGCTTGACTTGCTCTTGATTTTGGCAGTGTTTCTAATGAGTATCCCATGGACTCTATCAAGTTCAGGGGGTTCTACTTTAGCACTGAGGAGCAGAACCCTGAGCAGCAACCTGGTATCAATGAAAACATTTCTTCATCGTTCTCTTTAGAAGAGCAACAGAAAATGAGTGATTATTCTGGACTTGCAAATAAGCATAGCCAGATGATTGCTGAGGATTCAGAAATTCAGACAAAGCCTGAAGACTCTCATGAAGTTCTTCAGGAAGACATTGAAATGAGCAGTGGATCCAGTGGAAATGACTTCAGTGGAAATGACACAAATGAGAACTATTCAAGTGGGCATGATTCTCATGGCCATGAATCTGATGAAAATGGGAAAGACTCAGCAATGCTTATGGAATCTTCAGATTGTCATAAAAGGTAGTATCTAATATTAAGTAAACCTCACTTTTATTTTTGTCACTATAGGCTTTTTTCATTTGAATCCAATTTCTGAATAATAACTAGCGTATAAAGTGTATCTTCAGATGGAAGCTGTGTTTTAGTTAACATGTACTCTTGTATGATGTAAATTGTGTAATATAATTCATAAAGAGATCTCTAGTGTTCCATGGGGCCAGCTTCATTTGAATCTTTCTTCTCATCATTGTGTGTTTAATTAGCTTTGCTTTATATATTTTCTTGTAAACCAACTTCTATAATTGTATATCAAAGTGTCGGTCTATTCTTATGTGTAATGATGCAACTGTGCTATTTTCATCTTTTAAATAATAGCTTAGTGTACAGAGCAAAGCTACAGTAAGAAGAACCTTCTTAGACAAATGTGTAACAGCTACAGTTTCCATTTGCTGTACCATGCAGAAGCTTTTAAAGTTGTTGGGTTTTTTTTTTCTAGATAGCCAGTCATTAATAGGAAAATACACAGCTAAAATGAACTAAAAGTTGATTTTTATGTTTACTATTACTAACCTCTTTTTATCTTTCCTTATTCTAGTTCAAGCTCAAATGCATTTAGTCTGATGATTGCAAATTCTGAACACAATCAGTCTAGCAGTGGATGCAGGTAAATTAATGTGCATATATTTTCAGTAATTTGCATGTATGTAATGCTAAATGCAGAAAACTATTTTAAATAGTGTCATGGTTTGGGTTTGTTTTGTCTAAACCTGGAGGAATACACAAGAAATCCTATCTTTGATTCCCCTCCTGTCCATAATAGGTAGCATGTCCTATTAACCACTTGGTTGAATTAGAGCTTTTTGTTGCTGTTCCATGCAAGTTGTGTGATAACCTTTCAAGTCATCTTACTTTGTTTTGATTTGGTAGCTTAACTCTGTAATTTTATTTTTGTGGTTCACTTTGAGTATTGCTTCAGCTCCAGTGGTTTTTTTTTTTGAAGCTTTTCTTTAAATTTTCTGCTCTTCAGAATTTAGTCTGAAGCCCTTGCCTGAGGACAACCTAGTAGTGTTCTAACATCAGAATTCACCCTTTGGGTTGGATGTGTTCTGATGTCCAGCAGTCATATCACCTGCCTCTCCTGTGTTCCATTCGCCAGGATTCAAGCCTCAAGTCTGTAAGGACAACCCAACATCAGCTGCAGGAATCCCTCTGTATGAACTCTGCTTCTGACCCTGATAGCCTTGAGAAACCTGGTGGCATTGAAGGCTCAAATCTGGACACTTCAGAGTGCCCTATTGTAGTTGCTGCGTTTTTTTAAGTCAGCTTCTGATCAGGAGGCCAGAAACCTGATCCTGAGCAGATTGAGGATATCTAGCTATAGTGTACTTATGTTAAGACCCCTTTCTATATGCACCTACCTGAAAGTGTTTCTACCTGATGCAGTTCCTAGAGAAGTGGTAAATTAAAATTAACCCTTTGCACCATTTGGTGCTCGATGAACTTATTTTCTGTGTCTGCCTTGTAGGCAGCCGGAGATCTTGTTTCATGCTGTGTTTTCAATTGGAAATTGTTTTCTGGAGTTCATGTTGCTTTGTATGAAAGACAGAGTGAAGCAAAGGCATTTCTTATTCTTCTTTTCCCATTGATTCAATTTTCTTCACTGCAAGATTTTTATAGGGTTACTTATTACAGTTTTTCTGACTCCTCCTTATTTTAAATTTCACTAATAGCTCTCTGCTCAGAAATAAATAGGAATATAGATGCTACAGTGTTTTCCCTAGCTGTCAGGCATAGTGCTAGAGGGTTACAGAGCAGAATCTGATCATCTTTTGGGAATGGAGACTGAGAATATCTAGAGAATGATCTCTAAGAGAAGACTAAAATAGGCTGATAAGCTATAGGTGTAGCTCCTGTCTTTATAGAACTTGCTTATTCTGTCCTCTGCAAGTCACACATTCCCTGCAGTTGGCTACTGTGCCTAATGCTACTGATCTTTGGAAAAACATTTTTGAGTTGTATTGTGTTTCCAAGGAGGCCCGTCTTCTACACTTGCTGCTGCTGTAGGCTAATTTGGAAAGGTTTTTTTTTCTTGCAAAAGAGTCTGACCACTCTCATGACGCATACTCAGAGAGCACAAAACCAGCAGTATGCTCACTTATTTCATAATCTTTTCCCCCTCTCACCCCTACTGCCAGCGTAGAGGGTTCTTCTGTTAACAAGGCCCTGTTTGATTGCATCAGTCCGAACTGTCAAGCCACATTGTAGATGTGATTTTAATATACAGCATGAACATAATGTTTCCCAAGGGAGTACTATACTCTTTTGTCTTTTCTCTTGCCATTATTTCTCAGTACAAAACGATCACTGATTAAGTGAATGCTATGTTTCTCATAGTACATTGTGATGTAAGCAAGAACAATATTCTCTAGTACAAGCCAGCTTTGTCACTTTCCAAGCGTTGTTGGTGAAATACACCCAACATGTCAGATGATTGATCTACCCGAAGAACTTTTCAAACTTTCCAGAAAAATGTTCAGAAACCCTTTTGAAAATTACCTGGAAGCTGAAGCCACTTTATTGAGCATTTCAGGCAGGGCAGTGCAGTTGCTAAGACTATTGTTTCTACAGTGGTTCTTAGGGTAACTTCTTAGAGACTATCAGCCATGACAATCAGGTGGTAAGAGAAGACCTTCCTTTTGATGGGAAATAATTTATTTTCAGGAAGGTTTAAGAAAAGCTCTAGAATCCTCTTGATTGTTGTGACTGATTAGCTTTTAAAATCTACTCCAATGAGAAAGACAAGGTGATTTTTCATTTTAGCTGCTTCCTACCCACCTGCCACCCATCTTTGTCATCTGCCTTCTCCCTTTCCTTACCTCCTTTTCCTCTTTGATTTTGTCAGCTCCTCTTAATAACGGGGAGAGATATCAGGAAGTGCAAAGGCAGGCAATAATTTTCTGACGTTGGCACTGATAATCTCTGTAGTTTGACCTTCTACACTGAGACAGCACTTCTGAACATGCACCTGAGAAATGTGAATGCAATTTCTGTCTCCATCCTCCTCTGATTCTTTACCCTACATATTTAGTCAAGTTTTCTTATCTTATTTAATGTATTGCCATGCTTAAGTGGGATACATTGTTCCAAGGATTTCTCCATTTGTTTTGTTAACTTGATGCTCTCCCACTGCCATTCCCTTTTCAGGGACCTTTCTTATGAGAACCTGCTCGAACAGGAGGTGAAGACTTGAATGGACCTCCTGCTTCTGTCCTTTGAAGTCCATGAACATTTCTATGAGTTTGAATTTGAAAGGAACTAAGGAAAATACCACTAAAAAGGGAGGAGGGAGACTGTGGCAAAAAAAAAATCTCTGGTGCTTGGGTATATGTACTGTTGCATATATAGAGTATGTTTTACAATAAGGCTTCAGGTGGCGGTAAATCTTTCATTTTGCATGATTCTAGCTAATTTAAGAATTATTGTAAGTTCTGAATGTTGATACTAAGTATTAGAAAAGTTAATGCAACTAGCTGTACAAATGTAGGTACATGACAAGTGTCAGTATATTTGGGCTTCTATGAGGATGGTGTGTCACTTCAAACATTCAAGTGACATTTTATTTTTTGTCTTTAATCTTACAGTAGTGAGCAGTCCACTAAAGCCAAAACACAAAAGGAATTGCTGAAAACATTACAAGAGCTGAAAGCTCACCTTCCTTCTGAAAAGAGAATTAAAGGCAAATCTAGTGTCCTAACAACGTTGAAATATGCCCTTAAAAGCATTAAACAAGTTAAAGGTAATCAAGTATGATACTACCTAGATAATGCCAATCTGGATAAAACTAAACATTTCAAGTAGGAATTCAAACGTAGTTGTCTGTGTAAAGCTAAGTTTATGATGTCTGAAAACATCTCTAAAGAGACGTTTTCATGGTGTTCCCATTTGTTGGCTCTTTTAACTTGTGTTACTTTGGGAGTTAAAGCAGCTTTCTAGATGCTTGATATTTTACTGATATTTGTTGAGTTAGAAAAATAATTTGAAAACAGTTTACAATGTCATACTATTTGAACTGTCAAACAGACCAAAATATGTGATCACACATGTATGGGTATATTAAGATGGGTAAGTTTATTGGGGTTACTGATGAGGAAGCTCTACTGAGGGAAAACTAATTTGGAGTAGTACCTCGATTTCCCAACTGCCTGTTCTGTGCTTATGCCAGAAAAGGTTTTGTCTGTTTACTACTTCCAGGTTGGTTGTTTATTGATGAGATTTTTAATTCTTAATATAAGTTATTTAATATTCTTATGTAGCCAATGAGGAGTATTACCAGTTGTTGATGATTAATGAATCCCAGCCTGCTGGACTCAATGTGTCATCTTACACGGTGGAAGAAGTGGAGACGATAACCTCAGAATACATCATGAAAAATGCAGTGAGTATGGTGACCCAAGTCTACAGTGGGTACTGAAAATGTTTTCTAGAACTGGAATTCTCAGGCATGCCTTCTTTTTAAAAGGCAAGAGTTGGTAGCTAGGCCAATAAGCTGAAGAAGCTGGCTTTTGCCTTCCAGGGGATGTTGAGTAGAAACTCTGAGCCTTCACAGGCTTTGCCAATAGCACCTTTTTTCTGTCAGTCCTTGGTCCTCTGAATTGCACCTCGTCCTTAGAGATGATGGTGTGACATATCTCAACATCCGTGTGATGTAATGCAGTGAGATGTCATTAGTTTTCATTTTAGAACACCTGCTAAAGTTGGAGAGTAGCTCTTTCCAATTTTAGTTGAGGCACACCTGTAAATTGTTTCAGCTTATCCTCATCAGTAGGGGTTATTTAATGTTTGCAGTCACCCTAACACAAAGAACTGATGAAAGTGTTGGAATTGCTGTTTGTTTGTGTTCTCTTCTGTGGTATTTGTCTAGTCTTTGCCTCTGGTACAGGCTTACTGTGTGATCCAGTGAGAGCGAGTCTTCTCGTTTAGATAAGAACAGCTATGACAATCAGTGTAGTTTTTAGCAGTAGAATGATAGTCTGAACAATTTCTTTTTAATTTACTTTCCACGTTACCAGTGTTTTAGGAATATATTGTGGAGTCTTCAAAAAATAATTGCACCTAAACTTATTAGACTACCTCTACTATTTTTTTTTTTTTTTTTTTTTTCCCCCTGAAGCAAAGTGGTTTTGAATTGCCANAAAAAATTTCCCCTAAACTTTTTAAACTCCCTCTTTTTTTTTTTTTTTTTTTTTTTTTTTTCCCCCTGAAGCCTCTGCCTGAATGTATGAGGTTCTGAAATCAATAAAATAATGGCATGGTGGGGGATGAAGTAGGTGGGTTTTGTTGTATCTATGAATAGTAAATGTTGCCCACAAGGTAAAATAAATAAGGAAGTCTAGAGTACAACTGAGAACTTCAGCCAAATATCACAAACATTGTTCAGTTGATCTGAAGCATCTGAGTTTGTGAAACCAGTGTTCTGACGACAACTCTTAAGTTTGTGTATAGTGTTAGTGGATAGAGCACTAAAGGTTATGACGCAGGGAACTCTTCTATGTGAAGAAGAAAAACAACGTGAAACGATAACAGTGGAGTGTGTGTATGGTTGTGTGGGACATCTTTTCACCTGTCTACTCATTTTTTTACCAAGTGATTTAGAGGACTTTTTTTTCACTTTGCAGTGGATGGGCAAGCTAACATGAACAGCCTTTCACACAATAGTTGAATTTCATAAATGTAAAATATGCCTGCAACAAGCACAAGGAAAATCTGCAGTTTTATAGCTGGAAGCTCTTTAATTCTTAATTCGTAAATTCATTCTGCATCGTAAAATTTTAGCCAATAATATTTAGGGCTTGTAACCCCGTAAGATGCTAATATATTATTATTTCACTGTTCAAAAAATGTACTGTCTGTCTACTTCGTAAGCAGATTAATTTTATTTTATTGCTTCCTAAACAGATGCAGTTTAACATAATTTCCTTAATTTTTATTTTGAAGCTATTAATGCTTTTATATCTTAAGTGTTTTTCTAAGAAATACATACTGGATTGAAATATGTTTTAAACTGTCTAAATAATGTGAGGTTTTTGGTTTTAGGATATGTTTGCTGTAGCTGTGTCTTTGATTACTGGGAAAATTTTGTACATCTCTGATCAAGCTGCATCTATTCTCCGCTGTAAGAGGGGTTATTTTAAAAATGCCAAATTTGTGGAGTTCTTGGCACCTCAGGATGTTAGTGTGTTCTATACTTCTACTACCCCGTACAGACTACCATCATGGAATATTTGCAATAGAGCTGGTGAGTGGTCTCAACAGCACATTTCTTTCTGACCTTTCAGTCATGCAAATGCAAATACTTGAACTGATCTTAATATCCTTCCATCCTTCTCCATCACTTTTTGAGGGTATAACACAGATGCATTATTAGAACATCTCTGAACAATACTAGATGTGTAACACACTGATAAATCAGCAAGGCTTGTCTGTTGGCTAAAACTCTCCTGAGTGTCATTGTTTATTGGTTCTTGTGCCCCTTTCATCCAAATGATGAATGAAAACAAGGTAGGTATTCACGCTGAATAGTGGGCTTGCTTTCTGTTTTTACTAGCAATCAAACGACCACAGTTTTTCTTTACAATTTCTTTTCTTCAGATATAAGGAGGATAATAGTCTGCCTTCTTCCTTTTAAAATTTGAATACTGGACACCTTGATTACAGTGTGGAAAATGTACTTCAGCTACCATCACTGTACATTCAAGTGTAATCATACCTCTATTCTTTTAGCCTTAGAAAAATGATGTTAGGCATGCTAATGGTGAAGGGTCAGAGGTCTTAGGGCACAATATTTGTTTGTGGGAGGATTGTTTTACTAGGGTAGCTACAGCTGTTAGGCATTGAGAAATAGCTGCCAACTATTTTAACCAAGCACTTGAAATTCGAGGTCTGCTTTAAATGTTTGAAATGCCAGTCCTTTTTATACTAAGGCACACTAAGTCAGCATGAACCATATTTAATCGGAAAAAACAATTAGCAATAAATACATACTAAGTAATACATACATAAAGCAGGTCGGAAGGGACCTTGTGAGGTCTCTAGTCCAACCTCTGGCTCAAAACAGGGTCAATGGTGAATTCTGACCATGTGATTCTAATTACAGATATTATTAAAATTTTTTTCTGAACAATTTTCTGTAGTTTTATTATGTTTGTGTATAGCTTCAAATTTCAAAAATGCAGTAAATGGAACTATGTACATTATCCCATCAGCTGCCATAGAATATAATATCTAAAAGTATTGTGTACCCGAGGCCTTTGAAAGACCAGAGCTTGCCTTGAAAATCAGTCTGTGGCTACTCTGGAAAAGGAGGGAAATAGGCTTAAGAGGTGAGAGGGAAGCCATCATGAAAAAAAATTTTTTGTGACGGGATGGGGTGGTAAGTGGATTTGATGATCTAGCTGTCCTAGTGCCTTTGTAGGAAAAAAGTAAAATTTTGGTGTCCCAGATAATCAAACATTTTTGGTCAACTCTATAAAGTACAATGGAAAAGCTCCTAAGAGTAAACAGCTCAAACTGGAGAACTGTTTAGACATGTTTTTGGCAAAAGGCTTAATAAGCAAGCAGCTGTGATTCACACACCAACCTCAGAAGCTGACTGGTATGCAGATTTAGTTGCTTATGAAGTACGTTGTTTAGCAAATACATATGGAGACTTCAGGGAACATAAACTTTTTAAATAATTCAGCTTTTACTACTTAAGGAAAAATTCTTGTTTTAAATATCACAATCTCATAGTAATTTGTAACTTGTTATGAAATATGTTTAATATTTCTAGAGTCTTCCACCCAGGATTGCATGGAAGAGAAATCTTTTTTCTGTCGCATCAGGTAAGACAACAATAGTATAAAGCTTAGTGTTATATGATGAAACCATGCATTACAAAAGTATTTGACTTTTTTAAGAGCCATATGTTGTGTAAGTTTCTTACTTTTCCATAATTTGAACATAAGGCAAAACATACGCATATCCTCTAGTTGATTAACTCCTAGATGCTACAGAGAAAACTGCAGTGTGATTTCAGGAAGTTGTATCTTAGAAGTTAATCAGTGTGAATATTGACCTGTGCACCATAAAGGAAGCTGATACAGTATCTCCTACTGCTATGGAAGGTCTTCAGTTCATGTTAATTGAACTGTTATGCTCAGCACGTGCTAGAGTCTCTTTTAGTCTGGAAGACAAATACCTAATTTTAAATTTATCTCAAGTGTCCTGTAGAGAAAGATGCATGAGGGTAACTTGACTTGTCTCTGTTGCAGTTACTAGATGACACAGTTCCTTTGGTTTTGCTTTTCTTTCTTTTCCTGAGCCCACTCCCTTTAGCTGCTTTTATTTAGGAAATGCTGACAACTTATTCTGTGTTCTTTATTGTGCAATTTGATTTCTTGCTGCTTATCGCCTCTCTGGTAGCATTTCTGAAAAAAAAAATTGTGGATCCTGTTACTTCTGGAGTAAATAAGTACTGATCTTTAAGGTATGAGTAAACTAGACAAATTAGAGACAATGCACCACTCCAGAGCGCTGGGTTGGATGTACTGCAAAAGTACTGCTGGTGTTATTGTAGATTTTTTTTTTTTTTTTTTTGTCCAACTAAGACATGGTTCCAAAAGCTGTAGTTTTACAGAGCTGTGCTGTTACAAACTTACTACAGCTAATTTTTTTTTTTTGGTCACTGTGTAAATGGTTGTTATTTTCATTACTATGCTTTGGATTCTTATTAAGTAAACAACTGTTATTATAGGTAAGAATTTTTGAGTTTTTATTCTTTTTAAATTGGGATAAATATTGAGTAAAAGAAGGTCAATGTTAACTGAGGGGATATAGCCGTCTCCGTAAAATACAACTATAAATTCATCCCTCTGAAGGCTATAATGTCACAGATTAAGATTATTGAATCAACAAAATAACTTAATCATCATAGGATGTGGGTTTTTCTTTTTCCATCAAACTTCCATTTAAAGCAATTGTGGATTTTCTTTTTTCAGGCAGTAGGAGAGGACAATGTTTTTTTTTTAATTGCAGTTGGTATGCAAAGGATGCCATCAGAATTAGCTTCTCTTCTACCAAAAAAAAAAAAGAATTCAGAAAGTTAAGTTCTTGGGTGCTATTTTAGGAGCTATCATGCAGTGCTTGTGTCATGAGGAAATTACAATAGATAAATTAAAACTTTGTTTAGCATAAAATTAATCTGTTGAAATAATTAACTCTGTTTAATTATTAGTGCGGGAAAGGAGCGTGAAAGTGAGATTTGCTATCACCCGTTTCGGATGACTCCTTACCTTATCAAAGTGCAAGATCCAGAAATAGCAGAGGACCAACTTTGCTGTGTGTTGCTTGCAGAAAAAGTACATTCTGGTTATGAAGGTAATCCTTTGAATGCACAAAGACTCATTTGGTTTCCTGAAAGTAAGAACTGTTTGATATTCTGCTACAGGAGTTTCCATGCAGGGTAGCACAACAGGGTTTCAGCCTATGAAAGCCAACTATATGAGTTGCTGTCAGTGATCTCAGGTTTTATTGAAGTGAAAGATAACTGGTTCTGCTCTCTGTCCTTGCTGAGAGGCTGTGAGCTAGCAGGCTGCTTTCCTATATGTTCTTAGACAGACTCTTAGACTTTACTCAGTAGTAAATAGAAACATGTAGCTTGAAATAATTTATGTATGCAAAAAAACCCACTTGTTAAAATGCTTTTATTTTTCTCTTAGCACCCAGAATTCCTCCTGACAAAAGAATTTTTACAACTACGCACACACCGACCTGTTTGTTTCAGGATGTAGATGAAAGGTAACTTACAAAAAATATTATTTTTCAATTTACTGATAAGCAAGCCATCCAGTATATTTACAGGTATTTTTTAGGATTTAATTAAGATGTCTGTGTGGGGTTAAAAAATTATGTGACTACAGGAGAGTGTTTAACCCAAGAAAAGTACATCCCCCAATTTTCACTAAGCATGAAGACACATTACACTGTGGTATTTAAGTGGAAGACTATTTGCCTGCTAACAACTTGTTCTTCCATTTTCCTTCCATCTGGGGCAAATCTGGACATAAATTCAATGAAAAACCTACACTCAGGAAAATTCCTGTGCTAAGAATAATTACCTGTGTGAGATTTTTAGGTGGTTTGGTTTTTTAAGTTTGATCCAATTAATAACAAACAATATGCTGTTGTCACTTTATCCTGGCCCAGATACAGCTAGAGATGTGTCTTCTAAATACAACATTCATTAGATCTTTAAGGAAAAAATAAAAAGATATTCTGTGTTCTCAGTTCAAACTACAGTCTTCATAGTTCTTGCTGTTGTTGTTTGTATACAAAAACTACTCAAATACTACTGGCTGAAGGCTTCACATTGCTTTGGCAATCCTGGAAGCTGATTAGAGTAAGTATTCACATTTCAGAACCAAATATGCTGCTTTGGTCTTAAGGCATAAACAGAGGCTCAGGAACTAAGGTGTAAACCAACCTTTTCTTTAGTCTTCCAAACTGCTTTTGCCTGGGGCTTCTCAAAGGATGGTTAGGTGATGGAAACATGAGGCCTACGAAAAGAACAGAAGATACTCCTTTAGAGTTAGGACCGTACTTGGCTGAGGAGGAGGCAGTAATCTCAACAAGCTTTTAAGGACAGGGATGCACTTTGGAATATTGTAGTGTTCTGTAGACTTGAGGTGGCAAGAGAACTCGCTTGTTTCCGAGTCAAAAACATAGGGTGCATTTTTCCCTTTCTTCTTCCCTTCCTTTATTTGATATTTTCTTCATGGTGGTTTCTGATGTGCTACATGTGGGATTTTATTTTGATTTTTTTTTTTCCTCCTTAGTGAAAAATAAGTTGGCTGCAATAGTAGCATCTGACTTCTGAGATTGTCCCATCCTCTTGTTTCTAGCATTCTTAGCATGCTTAAAATTTTCTTTGTAGGTCTAAATGGGGAGGATGTCTGCAGACAGAGTAGCCGTGTAACGGACAATTTTAGATTTCTGTGGTATCTTTTGGGTGGGAATCTTGTTTCTGAAGAAATACGCTGTTCTTGGCAAAATCTTTACCTGCAGCAGAAGAGAGAGGAATTGGGGGGAAAGGAGGTTATTGGGAAGTTTGGCTAAGCTGGAGTCATAAGGTAAAAAAAATTAATGTTTGACTTTTGAGACAATTTATCTGCAGAGAGGTCAGGCACATTAGTATTACTGCAGCACACATGTTTTTTATTAGATGAGAATTGCAAAAGGTAGCTATTGGAGATTATTATAGAAGACAATGGCTAATCAGTGAGGATAATTTTGGACTTTAAGGTACAGCTGATTTTGGCTAACTTGTGCAGACATTGTGGCTTGGTGTGAAGAGTTCCTCCCTTCAGAGAAGGGAGAGCAGTAAAAGACAGCATCTGTTGTTCGTTTTAGCGGCCAGCCCAGCCTGAACCACGACATGCTGACAAACTGTGTTTCCATGGGATGACTTATACAGTCTCGCTAAACAGCTGAAGTTGACAAAAGAACTACTTAGTCCAGTATAGTTCTGTCCTTTTCATGGATTTTTCTCTCTCCCCCATTTGCACACATGCTCCAAGCCAACTGCAGCTTTGCAGGGTAGGTAGTAGGCTAATGGCACAATGTAAAGCTTCCCTTCCTCTGTGCCCCCCTCGCTCATACGTATTTCCAGTAGTTACTTAACAGAAATGCAAGTGTACTGAATGGAGAGCTTTACCCTCATTCTTGAGCTTGGGTGGAGTGACTATGGTAAATCCCTTTTCTATGGGTGGTGTGGAAGCTGCTTTCCTGTTAGTCTGGTGTTGCCACTTATTCTCAAATACTGTTTTTGAACACTTACCGTGAAGGTTGATTACATCTTAGTCTGCTATTAGGACTTTATTTCACTTATTTCTGTTCTTGCAATATGTGTGGTTGATTTTGCTTTTAATTATTTAACTCCCAAGAGCATTGACAGCTAGATAAATGTTTACGAAGATATGCATATGCAGTTTATTACTCTTAAGCTCTCCAGAGTTAGGTGGAATACACAACACAATAGATTCTTAGAGAAAGCAGAGTCTTATGTTTAAAAATATACAACTGAACACCTGCAGTCAAGTGAGAATTATTCATAACATAATGCTGAAACTGTTGCCTGACTTGCATAAAATAAAGTTAATTCTGTAATCAGTATGTGTTCATGGGTTAGAAAAATGCTTATTTGGCCTAACTTTGCAAGTGGATCTCTGCAGAGAATAAGTAAAAATAAAGTAAAAATAATATTTTCCTGAAATTAAATGGATCATTCCTGTATATAGTTGTCTTTGAAATGAATTTGGTACTTGATCTGTATGATGGGTGTAAGGAGTTCTATATAGTTCATAGTGGAATGATCTTAGTAAATGAATTTAGAGCAGTTTCCTGTTTAATTTGCAATAAGAATATAAAGAGACATCTTATTCATGTTGTTTTGACACTTTAAATGTCATTCTATAAAACACAAACTAAACTTGCTGCCTCTCCTCATCAGCCATTTTTATGCCATGTGTGCATTTGCATTCATAAAATGAATTTATTAAGTTAAACTCTGAATTATTTTGAGTTATGCATTATGAGGAAGCATAACGATACTGAGATACTGCTTCTAGTAGATAGTAAATCAAGTATTTTCAAATGCAGCATTATACGATCACAGAAATGCTGGCTGGAAGAGACTGCAGGAGGTCCCTGTCCAGCCTTTTGCGTGAGGTGAAACCGTTCCCCAGTTCTAGGTTAGGTCAGCGGTGACCTTATCTCAATAATGCCTGAAAACCTCCAAGGACAGAGATTACACAATCTGTATGGGAAAATGTTCCTGTGTTGCACTACTAACTTTGTTTAAAAAATTTTTTATAACATCCATCATAAGCTTTCCAGACTGCAATCTGGGGTCATTGCCCATAGTTTTATTGTTTGGCACCATCAAGAAAATTTAACTCCATCTTTGTAGCTCTTCCTTCCAGTAGTTGCAGGAAGCTCCTGGATCATCCCTTAGCCACCTCTTCATCGCAACAGGCAAGCCCAGCTCAATCTCTCCTCACTGGTCTTATATTCCAGATCTCTGACTCTTCCAGTGATCTTCATATCAGTATAAAATGCATAAGGAATTTTCTTTTTTTTTTTTTTTTGGCATAGAAGTGACTATATTTGCATCTTTTTTTATAACTAAATTAATAAAATAACAGTTTAAAATTTGATCCCTTCTACGGCACGTGTTCTGTTGCAGCGCAAACAAATGTAGAGTTTGCCAGGGTTTCATAAAGCAGGTGACAAAGAATAGGAACAGTGTGAACAAAAGCTCATGTTTTCTTCTCCTTTTTACATTACTTAATGAAGTCCTAACTGAAGTCATTCAGAGTTGGTTGGTATTTTAAACTTGTCTAGTGGTGTAACTTTTCATACATGCTTTGAACCTGGCAGCGTCTTGAAATGTCAATGTGTCAAAATGATATGATTTGGTATGGGTTTCAGCTTTGTGAAGTTGTTGTTTTAGATCATCCACAAGCTTTTAAGACTCATTATTTAACTAATTGCTTCAATAATAAGGCATTAGTTGCTATCCTCGTTTTCCCCTTAATATCTCAGCCTCTTTACCAAAAGGGTATGTTTGATGTTTTGGGGAATGGATCTAATTCCAGTGGATTATTGGAAGTGCAATGTTGAGGGCATTTGTCCCATAATGCTTTTGAATTCCAACACAACACAGATCCTATGTCTGTGCTGCACTGCGGCCAAGTTCTTCATTAAAGCTATTCAGATACTTGATTATCTTTCTGCTCCTGGGCCTTTGTCAGTGAATGGGGCTGGAGGAAAGATATACATAGCTATGAGTTTACCAGATGACTTGTTGGCATCTGGCAACTTCTTAAACATTACTCAGTTGTATTGACTTAATGCACTTTTTTTTTTTTTTTTTTTTTTTTTCCAAAAACAATTTTTTTGCGTTTTGTTTTA
>VYXH01009505.1:209243-231996 GCA_013397275.1 Burhinus bistriatus
TTTTTTTTTTTTTTTCCCAAAGCATATTTTTGGCAGTTAGCTTTAAGGGTAAGGTGCAAGCTGACATTTGTGAACTTGCATTCTTTCTCCTTAATATGAATGCTGTAAGTGATCAATGAAAATTGTTTCATCACATAAATTAGTCGGTCACATCATCAGAAGCGGTAATTGGTAATGTGCAGGAATTCAGTAACATTACTCTTAACTCTGTAGTTAATAGGCTTGCTTCCTTGCAGCTCCTTGATGTGTTGAACTCTTAACCTGCCTGTGAGAAAGTTTTCTTGAGTTCTAGTCAACTACCCTGTTGCTAGTTCAGCTACAGTAATCCGCTGATCCTTAGCCTTGGCTTGTAGCCCATAGATTGGGGTACTATTTGCCTTCATGAGAGTTTTACAAGATTAAACTTTATTAATGCTCTTTTAAAACTAGGGTAAGTATTTATCCTCAAGAGCTAGGCAGCATAGAAGATAGAACTGCTGTAACAGACTCCTTGATTTGGTCTGAGCATATTATTTTGTAAAGTTAAAAAAAAAAAACGAAAAAAAAAACAAACCCAAAAACAAAAACAAACAAACAAACAACAACAAAGAACAAACCAGCCCACAAACAAACAAAAATCTGCTTGTTCAAAGAGTATTAACTGCTATTAAGTTGGCACTGCTCTTTCCCCAAATCCAAACTTAAAATTATTCATTCTCTTTATAGGAAAATGCGCAAAGAAAACTTAAAATGGAAACATTTTAAAGATAAAATATACATTTATTCCATTTGACTTCTTTCCCCTTTGTTTTTCTTTCCCCAGAGCAGTACCTCTTTTGGGATACCTACCTCAGGACTTAATAGGAACACCAGTCTTGGTGCATCTTCACCCAAATGACAGACCCTTAATGCTAGCAATTCACAAAAAAAGTATGTAATCTCTTACTTTGGCAGAAATATAATTTTTTTTTCCAAAAGTTAATAATAATGACTACAAAGACCTCAGCAATTAGGAGGTGAAAATTAATTGTGACTATGAATTTTTCGGCAAGTAAATACTGAATCCCTTACTCTGTAACTTGATTTTTAATGCAAATAGATGAAAATGAGAAATCACTCAATTTTGTGTTTGATATGAAGCATGTTTCTGCTGTAAACAAATCAACTGTAAATGAACATTTCATACAAAAAGAAATTTTTCTTGGGAATGCAATGATAAAAGTTTTCACACTCTAAATGGTAATCTTTCTTATTTCATAGAGAAGAAAATAATAGCCATTCTGGCAATGTTAATTTGTTAAACTTTGAAAATGTAAAGCTGTTTCTTCAGTCATATTTAGCTTGTGTTCTGAGGTGATTTTCTTCACATAGTCCAGTAAATTATGAAGATCTCATTCTGGTAGCCCAGGGTTTCTAAATGTATCAATGTGTCTGGTATTTGTTCCTTCAAATACTATCTTCCCTCTTTGCAATTAATTGTAAAATCCTGAATCATTAAGAATTGTGCAAACATTAATCTGAAATTTCTTTTTGAATCGTTCATTATAGTACTTCAGTATGGAGGACAGCCTTTTGACTATTCACCGATCAGGTTTTGCACTAGAAATGGAGATTATATAACCATGGACACTAGCTGGTCCAGTTTCATCAACCCTTGGAGTCGAAAAGTTTCATTTATTATTGGAAGACACAAAGTTAGGACGTAAGTCAATAATCTGTTGGAACTTTAAGATTTTTTTTTTTTTTAATTTATTTTTATTTTCCCTCCCCTAGGGTTTACATAGTGATCCTTAAGAAAGACATAAGGGCTTTTCAGGGGGAAAACAGTCACACATACAAATTGCTTCCTTTTTAAATTTGGGGTTTGTAATGTAGTAACTGCTTTAATGAAGTGCTTCAAATTCTGCCAGTACCATCAAGAGTTTCTTCAGAAGAGGGAAGTCGTGCTCAAAGTGAGTAAGGTCATAGATGCAATCAAATAAGCATCAGATTCTGTCTACTGTATATACATGGTAAATTGAAGCTGTGGTCTCTCTGTGATTGAAGTACTTGCATTTGTAATGAGCTGGGATATTTTTGGTTTATGCAGGGGTCCCTTAAATGAAGATGTCTTTGCCGCTCCCAACTATACAGAGGATAGAATCCTTCATCCCAGTGTTCAGGAAATCACTGAGCAAATATATCGGCTATTGTTGCAGGTACAGCATGTGCTGTAATGTTACCCTTTTCATTTCCCGCTGAAGAAAGGGCATTTATCTTTGTGTGATGTTTTGTTTAGCTGTCTACTAGTGTACTGGAATTTCTGGCTACAATCCTGGAAATTGCTTACACTCGTGATTACCAGACAAGACTTACTGAAGTATGTTAAAGCTCCAGTTGGTATTTTAAGGATTTCATGCAGCTATGGAGTCCTCCCCCCAAAAAAAAACCAAACAAAAAAACCAAAACCCTCAACGACAAAACACTAAAATAAATCCTTTTTACCTCATGTGGAATTACTGGTAACAATTTCAGTTTTGTTTACAGCTGATGTGCTGAGATACGTGTGTGTGTGTGTGTGTATATATTTTTTGTTGTTGTTGTTAACAGCCTGTACACAACAGTGGATCCAGTGGCTATGGAAGTCTAGGTAGCAATGGTTCACATGAACACTTAATGAGTGTGGCATCCTCCAGTGACAGCACAGGAAATAATAATGAAGACGCTCAGAAGGATAAACCAGTAGGTTTGGTTTTACTTATTCAAGTATGTGGCACAAAACAAATGAGTAAAAGTGGTGGATTTTACTTTCTGCATAACTCTTTCAAATTAAGGATGGAAGAAAGCATAAGGAAAAGTCATCTTCCTTTTTTGTTTAATGTGGAAAAAAACTTTCTGTCTAGGGGAATAAACATTTCTGGTGTAGATGAAGTCTCAGGTACTGAAGCATAGTTATAGACGTGAAAGTCTGTGTGTATAAAGAATTTAAACTTGCACAGTGTGTTTACTTATTCTAATGTCCATTATCTGTTATATGTCTGGGAAAACCAGCTGGATATTTGAAAGCAGTTTCTTCTGGGAGGGGAAAGTCTGTAATTACTGTTTCCCAAATGCAACTAGGAAGATAAAAATGCAGTAATACCTGCATAACCAATTGACCTTGATCACTTTTTATGTTGCAAAAATACACTATATAATGTGAAATGAAATAAATGGAGTGGAATAAAATAAAAATTTTTTTGAGCTTAAAGCTTAACTGTACTGTAGATTGGGTCATTGCTACAGCTAGTTGATACTGATATGTAACTTTTTAGATTCCATTAGTCTGAACAAAACAGCAGTGTTAAATTTGTGCCTATGCTTAACAGAACTATGCCATAGGCAAAGTAAATCAGACACAGTAATGTGCTGAATGTGGATGCAGTTAAGGGAACTGCACCTTCTAACATCTCTAGTCATTTTGGCTTTCCTGTTGTTCTTCCCAAACTTGTTGTAGCTCCCTGAGTTGCGTTTAATGTGGAAAGCCAAAACTTTCCTTTACTTAGTTATATTGCTTATAGGCTAATTCTTCCAAATCTGATTTCTGCTTCTGTGATCAGGCATGGCAGACTGCTGCTTTTGCCAAGGTGGCCACTTTCCTGGCTTTCAGTCCTTAAACACTAATGGCTTAAGGAGATGAGGTCTCTGGATTTTTTCTGTTTAACCAGATAACTTATTACATTTCAGAGCTATGCAGAAAAGTAATGTTTAAGGAGATCTTGGTTTTGAGGGATATAGATACCTATCATTCCTTTGCTGGTTCCACAGATAGTGAAGGCAGTTATGATATAGTTCTATAACATCCTGTCAGTGCTTGCTTAAACTTCTAGCACAAAAAGTTCTCAGTCTTAGCAGCAATATTTTGTTTACCAAGTGATACTATTTTTTTTTCTGAAGTCTTCTTTGTAATATAGCTTAATATTTTCCTATCCCAGTCATTCAACCATATTAAACAAAATACAGTAATTGTGTACAAAAAACATACTTTATATTTCTTCTCTTTCCAATTCCCAAAATTCTGCTGCTGCACAATAAAATTGTATACTTCAGGATTTCTCCCATGATCAGACTAATTGTAAGATAGAGATTAACTAAGGTTAGATTTATTTTACTGAGGAATCACTGTGCATGATGTTTTAGTCAGAATTTTGTAATAACTCATTTTAATGACCTGCTTTCAGGAGGTTTGTCAAGATGCCCGTAAGGTCAAAAATAAAGGACAGCGTATTTTCACTGACAATAAAGCAAAACTGGAATACAAGAGAGAGCCTTTTGCAGGTAAAAACATTAGCAAGTTAATCTAAGTATTAGTCTATTGTGCTGATGCCTTTTATAATATGACAGTAGGATTTTTTTCTAGTTTAGTTCTAATCAATGCATAAAGGCAGCATTTTTATCAATTCAAATTATATTGTCCTGTGTCTTCTCTCCACTGTGTTCAGGAAAACATTGTGTTCAACTATGACTGAATTGATAACGGTATAACACACAGTTAAGGCATGTCCTAAAACTGTTGTTTTGAAGCACCTTAATTGTAGCTCATGTTTTCATAAAGTCAAACATCTTCTCTTCTGTTAGGTGGAGGAAAACGTTATGGATATTGTCTTTCCTGTTTGCATTGTAACCTCAGGAATTTTTAAGTTGATAAATGAAAACCTTACTAATAATATTTAAATTCTGCATACATTAATAGGTTATCCTTCTAATAATTTGTTATAACTTATGGGCACTAGAGTTGTCCTCATACTGAGTGTGTTTCAACTCTAATGATATCTATTCTCTTACAGTCATAATATCTATTCCCTTTGGATCCATATGCATCAGCGTAACTAAACTTCACACCTTCAAGAATCCATAAGGACAGGAAAATATTTACACAATGTTCATCTATGAGTGCACAAACCACTTACTTGCTTTACAGCACTTAACTTGTGACCTGTTAAGAAATATCTATAATTGAGAACCTTTACTGTTGCTTTTAGGAGTATTTGCAAGGATTTAATGCTATAATTGCATAATAGCAGTATTTGTTTTCACAGAAAAACAAAGTAGTCCTGGTAGTCAGGTGAAAGATGTAGTGGGAAAGGATACCGCAGGAACAGCTGCTCCAAAAAATGTGACTACTGAAGAGTTGGCTTGGAAAGAACAACCCGTATATTCTTATCAACAGATTAGCTGTTTGGACAGTGTCATCAGGTAAGCAACCAGTGTGTAAATTACTCTTGACCTCTAGACTTAAGACTTGCATATCTAATATTGTTAAATCATTGTATTTTAGGTACTTGGAGAGTTGTAATGTGCCTGGTACAGCAAAAAGAAAATGTGAAGCTTCCTCAAGTGTTGCATCACTGAATTCTGGAGTTCATGAACAAAAACCATCTGATAATGCTATACAGCCCTTGGGAGGTATCTCTACATCACAGCTTTTTCTTCACTGATTTTTGCTAGCAGCAATAAGGACAACTATAGTTTAGGCATGACCTCGTAGCTGTTTTCTCAGTGTTAGATGTTTGGTGATCTAACTTTTATCAGGAAAATCTTCCCTACAATCAAGATACCGACTATTTGAATGACTATCTGGATTGTAGATGTAATAAGCTTATTTATAGTGTACAAAATACAGCAGGATTTTGAGTTTTAGGACTTGAATCATTATCAGACATAAAAACTTTGTTTCACAGTTGGGACTTGTAGGAACAACCAGCTGAAGAACCTGGCAGCTAATTAATTGCAACAAAAATATGCGTATTATACTTCTGGGTTTTTTGTGGACATTAAAAGAAAAAAGGAACAAGAGACGCTTAAAATGTAGCATCGGACTTCTCTTAGTGTTGTGTGGCACAAGAACCCATTTGAAAGGAGTGTCCAGCTGTGAAAATAAAAGATGGGGATTACTGAGGGTAGCTATCTAAAAAGTCTGCTGTAGGCAAAAACATTAACTTAATTTGTTAGGACTTGGGCATGGCGTTTGATATGGTCCCTGTCTGGACGGGGAGCTAAAGTGAAGAACATAACTGTTTGATTAGTGCAAGAATTGTGAAATTGGTAAAGATCTGTACGTAAATGAGATACTTGCTGATTCACCTTGTCATATGAGGCTGAAGGGGAAGCGTCTAGTGGAGTTTCTCAAAAATTGGTCTTGGGAATGATCTTGTCTATATTTCCTTTTGATGAGCTTCAAAAAGAAGTTCTAATGCAGCTTTTAGAATCGAATTTGAAGCTATCAGTATACATAGGAACTAAGTGTCCTGTAGAAGGAATTGGAATGCCTTGAGAACTAGAGAGGGTGGAACTAGCATCGTGCAATTAGGAACACAGTTTCTGCTGTCTTTTGAAGTCTATGGAGTCCTACTTGACAGGAGAAGATATGTGTTCACTAGCTTTTTGGTGCACTGATGACTGAGAACAGCAAAGCCACCAGCATACTCTAGTCAAGAAAAAGGCAAACTTTAGGTCTTCATTATGTGTTATGCCAAGTATTCATTTTAAAGAAGGAATGTTTTAATGCTGTTTTATGAGGCACTGGTATGACCTCTGCTGGATTATTGCATATAGCTTTCAAGTGAGAGAATTTACATAGGTGGATGCTCAGAGCAAAGCTGTTCGGATAACCAGCTAATGACAGAGATTAGTGTACAACAAAATGGGAGATGGGCAGGACTTAATTTTGGGCTGGAAGGGGCTAGAAACTCTCTTCCAAAATTGTGCCATGAAAGAAGAGTGAAGACCAGGAAAGAGCAAAAAGCCCATCAAAAAGATTTGGTTTGGCTGTATGTGAAAGTAGAGGAT
Source organism: Burhinus bistriatus (assembly GCA_013397275.1). Taxonomy (NCBI): domain Eukaryota; kingdom Metazoa; phylum Chordata; class Aves; order Charadriiformes; family Burhinidae; genus Burhinus; species Burhinus bistriatus. The sequence continues at coordinate 216,030 of VYXH01009505.1, forward strand.
TGGATTTGGTTGTTCAGAAGTCATTCTGTTCCTAAAACGTTCTTGGTGGAATGCATAAAGTTAAGTAAAATTTTCATTTCGTGTCTTGTCAAGCACAGTTTAGCCTCTACTGTTTTGCAACCCTAGCAACATATAACTTGCATTTGCTATTGTTTATGTTCAGTAATCTACAACTTTATTTCTTTTAATAGATCCTGCTGTGTTGAAGGCATCTGGTAAATCAAATGGTCCCCCAGTGGTTGGTGCTCACTTGACATCTTTGGCTCTACCTGGCAAGCCTGAAAGTGTTGTCTCTCTCACAAGTCAGTGCAGCTATAGTAGCACCATTGTCCATGTGGGAGACAAAAAAACACAACCTGAATTAGGTATGACTTCTGCTAATAACCTTTCTCCAAAATGGTAATTCCTAGCAAGTTTAAACTTTAGACATGAACAGCTAGTGTCTGCTTGTGACTTATGTTTTCTTACAGCTAAAATGTTCCTATGGAAATGGAATAGAGACAGAATTTGTATGTTAAACTTATAGCAAAATTATTACAGAATTTTAACAGCTTAAAAATGCATACACAAAGCTTTTTTACTTCATCTTGATTTATTTTTTTTCCCCCTGTTTCTATAGAAATGATAGAAGATGGTCCAAGTGGAGCAGAACTCTTAGATGGCCAACTTCTTGCCCCTCCATCTAGCTCTGCGCATGTAAATCAAGAAAAGGAGCCATTTAAAAAACTGGGACTTACAAAGGAAGTCCTTGCAGTGCATACACAAAAAGAGGAGCAGAGCTTTTTGAATAAGTTTAAAGAAATCAAGAGATTTAATATTTTTCAGTCCCACTGCAATTACTACTTACAAGATAAACCAAAAGGACGGCCTGGTGAACGTGGTATGGCAAGAGTTTTCATGATAAAACTTGTATTTATGTAGGAAGTACATCCTGTTAAGAGGGCATTTCCATTTTTAGCTGTATTGTGGGGCCACTGTGAATAGTGACAGTTGCATGCTATTTTTAAAGTACACAGAAAAATTCTTTCTTATAAGTCTTGCTTGAAGATTGAGAGTAGAATATAACTTTTAATGTAACAACTGACATTTTAGTAACTAATGTTTTGATTTTTTTTTTTAATCTGTTTACTATAATATTACTGTCATGCATCTGCTTTCAAGGGACAAAACCCATGCTTTAGCATGTTTGCTTTACTGTATCTATGCTTGTATTCCCTTGCTTTTCTTTTCATTCTGTCTTTCCATCTGTCTTTTCTCCAGGTTTGTGTTTTTGTTTTAGCCCCTTTCTTTTACATGCAGTTTCTCCCATTCCACTATTGTCTCATCAGTGAAACAATCTGATAAACATTTGGTTGCCTTTAAGTTAATAATGTGATCAGTGGGATGGAAATGGTACAGACTAGCTGTAATGGTGAGATTGTTTTGTTTATTAGGACTAGGAACTCTGGATTGCACTTTCAGAAGTGCTTGATACTGATCTGAGTTTGTTCACATTTCAGTCCTGACTTGACTTGGAACAGAAGTCAGACATTGCTAAGCATTTTTTGCAGATTCTTATCTTTCATTTTTTATTTAATAGTTATGCGGATCCTTGATTTGGGAAACCTGTTCTGGAATTCTTTAGTCCCCTTGTGTTCTTTATAGCCGATAAACTTTTCAGTCTATCTAAATAACCTTTAGACAAACTTAAAATTTGAGCAGATTTTAGTGCTGGAAGATATTTTATGGATTTCCTCATGTCTGTAATTGGATGAACTGACACCCTTTGCCTAGGGAAGAGTTGCTTGGTGCAGACTTTTAAAATAAGGTTCTAAAGATAGCATGCTTTTTTTTCCCCTCAGGGAATTCTTTTCTTTATGTGTACTTTCTCTCCTTCTGCCTTTTTTTTTTCCCCTCGCTTTTTTTCAGTTATGCACCTTCATGATCTTCGCTCTCTAGAAATGCTTTCAGTCATATCCCATACTGCTTTCATTGTAATTGTTGGAGTAATTAGAAGTTTGCCCCTCTGGGAGCCACTGTTTTGCAGCTTTGTGCTGTTTGGGTGTTACACATTTGAGCCTGAATTGATCCACTACTACTTTCTTTTCTTCCATGGTGTGTCAGCATGGTTTTCATTGCCCAGTTAGCTCAACTCTTGTGCTAGAGTGAACCTGACCTCTTCCCAAATGCTTCCATTTGGGTAGGCGAAGTCCAGAACTGCAGTTTTGAGCAACTTCTAGGGATGACAAGGTGAAAGGGATACATCAGATTGTAAGTAGGATCCTTCCTGATGTGTGGTGTTTTTTTTTTTTTTTTTTTTTTTTTTTTTGTGTTTTTTTTTTGGTGGCGNTTTTTTTGTTTGGGTTTTTTTGCAGGTGGCCGTGGACAAAGAAATAGCACTTCTGGAATGGAACAGCCTTGGAAGAAAAGTGGAAAGAACAGGAAATCAAAGCGCATTAAACCACAGGAGTCTTCAGACAGTACAACTTCTGGAACTAAATTCCCCCATCGGTTCCCTCTTCAAGGTTTGAATGCTACTGCTTGGTCACCATCAGACACTTCACAAGCGAGCTATTCAGCGATGTCTTTTCCCACTGTTATGCCTGCATATCCACTTCCTGTTTTTCCAGCAGCAGGGACTGTGCCACCAGCTCCTGAGACTTCACTCTCTGGTTTTAATCAGTTGCCAGACTCTGGAAATACTTGCCCTATGCAACCATCCCAGTTCTCTGCACCCCTCATGACACCCGTTGTAGCTCTTGTGCTCCCGAACTATGTCTACCCAGAGATGAACAATAACTTACCTCAAACGCTTTACCACAGCCAACCCAACTTCCCTGCCCATTCCACTTTCTCTTCACAGACAGTGTTTCCGACACAGCCACCATTCGCTACGCCCAGCCCTTTCCCACAACAGGCATTTTTTCCAACACAGCCGTTCCATTATAATCCACTAGCAGAGAGTGAAAAGGTTCCTGTCACAGAGCCACAAAATGAGCCATCCCGTTCCTGCACTCCACAGTCAGTGGGTCCTCAAGAACAGGCTTCACCACCTCTGTTCCAGTCAAGGTGCAGTTCTCCTCTGAATCTTCTACAGTTAGAAGAAACCACAAAAACTGCTGAAAGTGGAGCTCCCACAGGTTTACACGGAGCTTTAAGTGAGGAAGGAGCCATGGGTAAAATCATCACAACTGATAGCTGTAGTGGAAAAGGATCCCTACCAGTAAGTATGCTGATGGTTTTGTGGGGGTTTTTTTGTTTTGTTTTGGGTTTTGGGTTTTTTTTTTTGTTTTTTTTTAAAAGTCTTCCCATTCTTGAACATATCTGAAGTTGTTAATATGTATAGATGCCTAAAATGGATTCCCCCTGCCCCTGTTTTCCTGTCTCTGCTACATTGTTTTCAGTCTTTTCACTCGTGGGTCCTATTTTTTTAATGGTAGACAGCAATCAGTCAATATAATGCCAGGAGATGGACTCATAATTGTATTTAGTAAATTCAGACTTCAGCAGACTGAATAAAACATGAAATCTCATCACTTAGAATAGCCTTAACCTATAAGAATTACAACCACCTTGCTGCTGCTCTGCTGAAGTTATACTAGGAAGCCTGGAAATACATCCTGAAACAGTTTTGTTCCACTTAAAAAAAAAAAAAAGCTCATTGAAAAGCACTGAAATAGATTTAAAATAATATAAGCGCTTTATTTTTAGCAAAAAGGTTTTTTTGGTTAATGAATTTGTGCGGAGGGGGGAAATAATCTATAAGTGGTCTGAAAGAAGCTGATAGAAAAGAAAATCACATCTTTGTGTACAAACAAGCAATCAAAGTAAAGAAAGAATTAATTATTACTTGCAGACCATAACTTTATTTTTGTTTTATTTGGCGCACTAAAAGTATACTGAGCTATTTTGTAACTTGAGGGTTTTTTTTTTATTTCCTGGCTCATTCAAATTTGATGAATCAGTTTAACAAATAACCTTGTAGAAACTTCAGATGGAGTAATATGTCTGTAAAGGTTTCTATGACATAAATACGTATACTAATATTAGTGCTTTCTAAAGGCACCATGGAGTATCTTTGTAAATGCTAAGTCACTGATGGGATAGAGTTGCAACCTAAACTTTTGAGACTGGCTCCTTCCTGCTCTTCTTGTACTGTGGTTTGCAACTGGTCTCTGCGTCTAATGGTGCAGTTACAAAGCAGAACTTGGGTTCACTGCTGATAAAAGGAAAGCAGGCATTGGAAGGGGTGGCTCTTACATTTAGGCATGTCTGAGATCTAAACTATTGTAAGTAATCAGTAAAAAAACATTGTTAGTGTTGATGCTAGCAGCTGAATAGATTACTTGCTTTTGTGCAGTGGGTCATAAGCATGTATCTAGATTAAAAGATATAAAGGAGGAGGAAGGAAAAACTTCTGAAAATGCTTGTTCCCCATAGTGTGGGGAACATTTAGATCTCACTGTTAAACTGTTCTCCCTAGTTAGTTTCCAGATGATTTATTTTACCTAATACTCCTAATATTGATACTTAAGGGGAATGAATGGAGAGAGAGCAGAGAGAAATGGATTTTGTTACATCTATGGTTTCCTAGAGAAACTTCCAAACTTGATGGATGCAGTGCAAAAACTTACCACATTCTGTTACTACATGCTTGTTATCTCATGATCTTGAGAACAAATACATTTGATTTTCATTAAAAAAGAAATTCTCTATCATACTAGTCCTGCAAATGCCACTTACAGAGAAATTTTCAGGAATATATGCATCCAGTGCCGTATTTGGACTAATGTATTCTGTGCACTACATAACATCTCTGAAATCTTATCTCTGAGGTCTTCTGATTTGTGCTGTAGTATAACAGTGCATCTGTGACAGTCCGTAACTTGCAGCATGCTCCGAGGTGCTTCTGCTGGATTAAAAGAAGCTCGATAACAAAACATAATAGTAACAATTTTGTTGGCAGATTCTTTTGAATTTTTTGAACTGTTAGTTCCTATTCTTTAGAAACCTGCAAAATGTAACTTTATGTAATTTCCTCATCACTTACTGGAAAATGAGGACAATATGGGCATTTGTTCAGGAATGCATTAAGGATAAAGCTTGTTCTTTCCATTATTATGTATTTTGCTCAGTTCTAACAACCATAATTTCTAATATTTAATCTTCAAACTGACTTGCAGTGAGGTTTTGCTTATATCAGAAATCAGCGTAGTTAATGTTCTTTCCCTTAAAAGCATACAAATAAATTATCTTGCCTAGGAAGCTTGCATCTGGCAACACCACCTTCCTTCTCATCATGCATTGAGAGTAGGAACAGTGATGGACTGTTGATGCAAATCTCTTTGAGGTAGATTATAGTAGGAGCAGCTACTAGTATGCCTTAGGTGGCTTGGGTAAATTCTGACTTGTCGAGGACAGCAGGGACTGTCAAAACCAAATAGCAAATGCCTTCCTTACTTCCTCACTAAACTATATATTTTGTTTTTAAAGAGAAAGTGAAATATCAAGCTTACTGAAGGACCACTTGTCTGTCTATCAGTCCACTTCATTATTCCTCAGTTGGTCTTGTCTTGCTATTGGTAGTTGTCTGAATAACTGTGTAAACATATTAGAATATAAAGTGAAATGGATTAATACTAAATGTAAATGAGTAGTAATGAAATAGCCTTAGTTTTTTTTAAATTTTATTTTTTTCCCCTCCCCTTCTTATCACTAGGCTGCATCTCCAATGGATGCTCAAAATAGCGATGCGCTCTCCATGTCTAGTGTCCTGCTTGACATTTTACTTCAAGAAGATGCATGTTCAGGCACTGGTTCAGCTTCTTCAGGGAGTGGTGTATCTGCAGCTGCTGAGTCTCTGGGGTCTGGATCCAATGGCTGTGGCATGTCAGGGAGTAGAACAGGTAATATTGGCAGCAAGTACTCTCTTAGCATTTTAGAAGAGTTGGAGAGTGAGGTATTGCAAACACCACTTGAACATCAAGTGCTTTACATAAAAATATTTATTGTCTTTAAGCTTCATTGTGTAGTTTATTCTTGATTTCTTTTTTTGTTACATAACAAAATTTTTCTATTGTGCTTGATTTACAGTATAGAACCTCTTTTAAGTGTGTGTAAAATAGCCATTAACATATTATGTAGGTATGACAGAATAATGAAAAGAAAATACTGTATTCCTTCATGTTTCATTTCAGAGTTTTTAATTCAGATGAATTAATTATTCTGTTGAAATTTAATGGAGACTTAGCTTGAGAATTTGAGTTTTAAAAATATTGATGCAGTAGCTTTGGGGTGGAAGTTCCCTCTGTTTAAAAAATGAAATGAAATAGTGATTGTGTTTATACTTTCAGTTCTCTTTAATCTTCTCTATTTTCAAAAGCATTCAGTTAATCTATATATTTAACAACTTATAATGAAACTTTAAATTTCTTTTTAAAGGTAGTAGTGAAACTAGTCATACTAGCAAATACTTCGGGAGTATTGATTCCTCAGAAAATCATCATAAAAGCAAAATAAAGGCAGAAATGGAAGAAAGCGAGCACTTCATTAAGTATGTCCTTCAGGATCCTATATGGCTTTTGATGGCAAACACAGATGATGCTGTTATGATGACTTACCAGATACCTTCACGGTAATTCCAGTGTCATAGTCCTTCATGAACTGTATGTATGTTGGGGGGAATGGGGTGTGCAGAAGGAAAGATACATATGAATCTCTGTCTCAATAGAAGTAAATTGGTTTTAATGTTTATCTCAGCTTCAAGAAGAGTTCTTGCTTCCTTTATGGTTTTTTGTATGCTACACTAGAAGTTCTCAAAAAGTGAAAACTATTTGACTAGGTTTACCTGTATTTTTAGATCAATTACTTGAGTTGAAATTAACTGTGTATTTTTTGAAGCTGTTTTATATTTAATGATTTGTAACTACTTGCCTAGAAATCCTGTAGTCTGATTAAGAGATCCTGGCCTAAGTATGCTTAGATCTAATATGATCTGTAGCATGGAAAATCTGTACTCCCTGGCTATTGCCCTTGAGATGCCACATTCAGTGGCATGCTGCTTTGTCTGCCTTGTGGTTTTTTATTTTTTTTTTTTTTTCCCGTGGGTTGTTAACTTCCACATGATCTTTCTTCTCCATAAATTCCTATTCAAATAAGACAAGGAAGTAGAAGGTAAAAATCATAAGGTTTCTAATAGAAAAAACTCTACTTAAAAAATTATTAAAAAATTCCCTGCTTCAATAGCAAAGAGCAGATGTAGGGGGAGAGGGGATGACAAGTCTGCAGCTGTTTTTTCATCATATTGCTCATAGTTCTTGGGAGTAGTGAATGGTATTTTGAAAGGAATAGGAAGTTTCAGTAAAGGCAAGTCTTTTGAAAGGGAAGGAAAACTAACTTTCAAAATACAGAAGCACAGGGATGATGGGGAAAAAAATAGAGAACACATCATAAGAACTTTAGAATTTTTCCCTAGATTTAAAAATACTTTGGCATTTCTCAGCTTTTGTAGCCTGAAGGTTGACAACTATAGATGGGAATTCCAGTAGACTGTAAGAGTAGCAAAGCCTGCCAAAGAGAACATAGTAGATCTAAAACAGGATATTGTGATAAGAAGAGTTAAGCTCACTGTTAAGAGCATATTGCCCAAGAGAAGTGTAAAGCCAACCTGCTGTAAGGAACAGAAACAGTACTGGGTTTCTTGGAACTTGCTTTCTATTATCATCTTTTATAGAGGTATACAGCTTGTAAATGTTTGGTGTGGTGTGTTTTTTTTTTTTTTTTTAATTTTCTGAATCAATGTGAGGTATTGTGGGGAGAGAGAACTTTGGCTGCTGAAACAGAGCAGCATTTTCTAAATCTCTCCCTCTCAGTCCCGAAGTTTAATCCATTCTTGATGACCTTCTTGAACATATCTTACTACTTCTGCTTCAGTATCTCGTATGTGCATCTAGTGTCTGTTTTGGGTTGTCCTCCCAGTGAAGGGGAACTTGGAACTTACTGCAGCAGCAGCAGAGGGACACTGGAGTTCTTGGTGGTTTCAGCAGTGGTGCTGCCTGAATACCTCTAAGAAAACTGTTTTCACTGATGGGATTTGAAAAGACAATGAGCCAGTAGAGATGTGTTAAAGTTTTCTGCAAATGCAGAAAGCTGCTGAAATAACCACACTTAAGTTTCTTCCAATATAAGATTTGTAAGCTTAGCATTCCAAAACAAAAATAGTCTTTAAAAATGTTAGTATTTGACTGTGTAACCTTATATAGGCATAGAGCCCAGAAAAATGTTGAAGCTCAATTTCTAAATACATTTTATTTTAGAGATTTGGAAACAGTTTTAAAAGAAGATAAGCAGAAATTAAAGCAAATGCAGAAACTACAGCCAAAATTTACAGAAGAACAAAAAAGAGAGCTTATTGAAGTTCATCCATGGATCCAGCAAGGTGGACTGCCAAAAACTGTTGCTAATTCTGTAAGTTTAAATGAGTTAGTTACTTTTGCATGTCTAACAGTGCTTAAATTATTAGCTGCCTATGTTAGACTTTTCCATTCCTGTTGCTATGAAAGCTTGGTCAATTATGCAGAGAAAAAAATTAATTCAAACTTCCATGCAGTGGTTTCTGGCTTGATTTAATTTACCGTAAGTCTTCTTTCCAATGGGAAAGTCAAAGTGGTGGTGAATATGGTATAACAGATTTCCTTCCTATTTCTAATTTTCTGTGTTTCTGTTTGAAATCCTTTATCAACAAAGCCAGAAACTTCACCATATAAAAATCTCCATTTTGTGCGCAGAAATTTAGGCCCATTGCTTTCTAGAAAGTACAAAATTATGTCAGTACACTCTTCCTTTTTTCTATCAGACTTCTTACGCAGGATCATCTCTTGCCTTGATTCTCTAAGTGGAGTAATGGCTTGAAAAGCAAAAAAGAAAAAATAACACAAAAACCCTAAAGCGTCCTTGTAGTTTTATTTGTTGTCTGTATATTTTACTTACACAAATACCTGATTGCATTCTTTTCCCTAAGCTTTCCATCATTTGTAGCTTTTTTGCATGTAAGTTATCAAATGCAGAGGCTGTCTTTGCACATGAGTATTTCAAAAGTCAGTGTAACAGAATTGCAGTGGAATCCTGATCCTGATGTTAGTGTTACTGCAACATTAATACTATAGCATTCAACTTGTGTAAGTGTGCAGTTGCTTCAGTCTCTTAACCACCGCAGCTGGCATGAACGTATTACCACAGGGCTAGCAATCATGGAGGAAAAGGTGATTGGAAGTGCACGTAAAATGTCAGCATTATAAATGATCTATGATAACTACTTCCAGTAGAGTTCTCAAGTACCTGTATTGATTTACTACAAGATATAAAATGATTGTGTGGGGGAAGGTTGGGGAGTGGAATATATCTAGTAGTTGCAGCAGAGATGTAAAGGTTCCCTTGGAATCAGGGATCGCATGCAAATGGACTGTTTGAAAAAGCTTTTTTTCTTTGACTTATGAGTGTGTCTGTAATTTTCTCTTTTCTTTTTAGGAATGTATTTTTTGTGAGGACAATATACAGAGCAATTTTTATACATCATATGATGAAGAAATCCATGAAATGGACCTTAATGAAATGATTGAAGACAGTGGGGAAAATAACTTGGTTTCCCTGAGCCAAGTCAGTGAAGAACAAACATAGCCTTTGAGCCTGTTGTTTTCAAAGCTGCTTCAAAACTACAGTGATGATCCGTAAAGGTTTTAATCTTGTATCTAGCAAGATGAATCCAGTTCATAAAAACAAGTGTGTTTTTCTTGCTCTAGAAGAGTCATTTATGAATGAATCTCTTTTTAAATGGTGGCAATCTCTTCCCAGTAAGGACGTTGAAGATGGTATAGCTTTTGTTTAAAAAAGACAGACTCATATTTTGCACTTACATGCCTCAAGTATTTCTTTATAAACTATAGAAACTTTCATTGATGCCTACTGTTTTTTGTAGAGTGGGTTAATGAGTACTGAAAATTCCCTTACGTACACATGGTTCTCCAAATCTCCTTTTGGTAATGATTCAGTGTTATAAATTGTTCTAGCAATTTTGCTTAGTGGCTCTTTAGCATTGTTCTTAATATTTGAAGTGGTCCAGCATAGAGTAGAAGAAATAACCTTCAAGCAAATCAATTTACACTTGCCCTTCTCATACCAGTTATTCTCATCCTCTTTGTTTGTTTCCTATAGTTTTGAATGTAGGAACCTTTTTTGTCTAAGAGAAATGTTGAACTAATTTTGTAAGATGGTCTTGGGTTAAAATACTGATGTGAATGTGTAAGAAAGGATAGATGAGTGCTGACAACTCTGTAGCCTTTTATTTAAATGGACGCTGCAATACTATGAACTGTTTATTACCTTGAAGCATCATTTCTGAGAATTTGTACACAAGAAATCTTTATGCTTAAAGATTTTAAAAACTAAGACCACAGAGGATGACTGCATATGCTCCAGTGACTGTTAGACAAAGCTTGGTATAACTTTAAGCTTCATTTCTGATTTGTTCTGTCAGGAGGTCGGCCATCAGTTTTTCCTGTGTGGTTAAACAAACATCAAACGTGTATGTGGCAAGACAGGATTAGACATTTCTTGTCACTTGAAGATAGTTCTTATAAAAAAAAAAAGTGATTTTGAGAACAGTGTTGACTTTCACTATATTTGAATTGCATAATCAAAAAAACGTGGCTGGAATCCTTTGCTGTAAAGCATTTAATTTTAATGCCTCTGAGATTGTATTGACTTGAATATGTGTACTTTATGTTCTTGTGCTGTTTATACATGTTGGATGTGGGAAGAGAACACAAAAGAGCAACTTTAATATATTGGTTAGTTAAAAGACATTTAACTGCAGTATTGCTAGATGTCAGCTGTAGGTCTTGGGGTGAAAAACATGGAGAAAATCAATTAACTGATATGTTTGTCTTATTTTTCATGGAAAGCATTTCCTTTTTTATTAGAATAACACTTCTATTCACTGAAATTTAAGGTTATTTTCATTCTATACAAGTCTTTCTCTTTGCATGCAAAGAGAATACGAAGTTAGATCTGACACCACCAAAAAACACACAAAAGTGACTGGTATTTGCTTAGTGGAAGAAATAATTTGTGTAAAGTAATTAGTTATTAATTGGACAGTGTCATGAGGAAATTTGCATTGGAGACAGGTTCTGCAGGTAGCAGAGTGTGTGAACTTGTGAATCAAGTAGAATCACAATTTAAAAAATAAGTATCTTAGACGTAGTGTGAAGCTCTACTCAGCAAGATCTGATTCCTGTCTTTAATAGTTTAGCAAGGTCAAACTTAAATATATGTAAATATAAACTGAATGAGAAATTTTAAAATGTTGGTGTTCAAGTCCGATGTATTAAATGTTTTAATCATAAATGGAGCAGTGCAGCTATACCAATGTATTAAATATATTCCATTTTTACTTGTAAACACAAATAGTTTCAATTGGACCAGGGTTTGGGAAAAATAAAAGCTTTATATAAAGGAGTGCATCATAATTATACAAATTCTTTTCAGGGACTTCTCAACCACTTTGAACTTCTTTGCTTTAGCATGCTTTTTTTTGGTTGTTTTTTTTTTTTTTTNTCTGCAACAAACCATTTCACAACTGGATTTCTGCTCTTTTCTTTTTTTTGGTTTTTTTTTTTTTTTTTTTAAATTATTATTATTTGTTCTCTTTTTTTTTTTTTTTTCCAGTGACCATCTTGTAACCATAACTTAGTGAAAGGAAGAGAAAAGTATATTTAGAGCATTTTGTGGATGTGCTTACTTATGGACTTAATCTTGCATCCTTAAAGTGTTTGCATTTACAGGGTGGTATTAAAATATTTTCCTGTAACTTTAAATCTACATGCCTCCATTTATAGATAAGATTCTGAAGCTGTAATTTTTCCAAACTGTTGTAAGATGACTTATTTGTGATGACACTTTGTCAACATGTCAACGATGTTTTCTGTACACTGTGCAATATATTTTGGTTTTGCCACTTGTGACTAATTTTTATGACTTTGCTTTTTAGAAAACTGGTAAATAAAACAGATATATTTTTAGTTGCCTTTTTGTTCCTTGAGCCTTCTACTTCGTGTAAGAACCAAAAATATACGCATCACTGTCAGTATGTGAACTGGTATTTCAAACTGAAGAACTTGCAAGCTATGAAGTTAGTTGTGGCTTACTGTCCTGAAGTAAAATTGTTGCCAGCTTGCCTGACCTGTAAACTTAGCTGTCAAATGGAAGATTGAACCTTTATATTGACTAGTTCTGAAAACATGTACAAATTTACTACGTGGAAGAGCGTACGCAGCTGGATTCTCTGTGTGTGCTGTTCAAAACCACCAGAAGACACATTGTCCTTTTTGCTGTGTTTGATATCAGCTATGGATACCTTTTCTCCTGCAGACCTTTGTGGGTTTATACTGGTAGCTTAGAGGTAGAGGATTCCAGTTATGCCCCTTCGATTTGCTTTATACAGTCATTATAAGTCTTCTGTCACGGTGTGAAATGTCGTGTTTTTTGCAGATTGCTGAAACTCATCAAGCTAGTGTACCTTCCTGGTGATGTTCTTGTTTTTCACTGTGAGTGGAGAAAGTGGAGAGGCTTGAAGATTTCTATTTTCTCACTTTGAGCAGTGATGTGGTTTAGTGGGTGTGGGATGCTGCTTTGTACTGGTACTCAGGTTATGAGACCCTCATTAATTCTTTTTTTCCAGGACACTGTTTTGAGAGCTTTGTGGGTTTTGGTTTTTGTTTTTTTGTTTTTTTAAAACAGAACAAGCTGGTGCAAACCCTAGTTTGGTCATGAGGAATCCAGATATTTCTGTGAGCTGTAAAATCAAGGTGTTTCTTTACCACAAAACAGTTCACCACACAGGTGAATTGCCTTCACACCAAGGGTAGAATTGTAGTGTTGTGCACTCTGTTGCTGAGACATGTATTTTAAAGCATGCTTGTTCAACACACCATCCAAGTCCCTTTGAAGTCTTCTGAACTGACCCTAAATACACAAGCAGTTCTGTGTATGTGAAGTCTGAAAACACTGCTGTCCTAATAGCACCTTGGTTCCTTGCTTAGCTAAACATGCAGAGGAGAGATGGAGTGATGAAGCAGTTTACAGAACTACAAATCTGAGTGTCATGCACATGTACAGGGTATTGGTGCAACTCAGTAGAGAAGATATTGTGCTAGCATTTGGATGTAAGTTTTGATAATCGATATATGACATTGGGAGAACTCAAGTGCTGGTGATGCAATAAATTACCAGTTATTTCTGCTTCTGGTAATTTTCTGCAATTGTAAATGTAATAAGAGTACGAATTAAATATGGCTTCAGGTATTCATGTACTTCTTGCTGATGTGCCTTCTGTCAGCACTCAAATATAATGGCTTGCTTTACACTGCTGAACTGTTGGGAACAGTCTTTGTCACAGAGTTTCTCCCACCTCGGTAGCCCCTAGGCGTCACTGGTGTCCTGTGATTATATTTGGCAGTTTTGCCACCCCTGTTTTTTCCTCTATTCAGCTTCTTGTGTTTTGGGACTGTTGAGTTTGCTATGACACTGTTTTATGTAAAGGGAAAGATCTGTGGCTTGCATTTCGAATAAGATGATAAGAAAACATAATGAACAGCTGTTGGTCCAATGATAGTGAATGCAAATACAAACTTTCTGCATGGAAAGGGAAGTGGACTACTGAAAAGCATCAGATTTTAGTCCACTTAACAGTTGTTATGTTATGGGGTGGGGGGGGGAAGCTCTCCTCACTGAGAATTAGGTTCCTTGATTGTTCTTTTGTCTCTCTGAAAAGGGTGGAAAGAACCTCATGCATTGATAAGCCTCTGACTCAAAGAACATGGTGAAACAAGTTGCATGCTTCTGGCAAAGTGACAAACGGGTAACTTAAAAGGAGAGTAACATTTGTAGGTGTGATTTCCAGAAATTCCAGTGTTTACTTGTTCACAAGTTTTTAGGAGCTTGAGAAATATATTCGATCTAGTGATTGAGGTAATGAACAGCTTATCAGCTCCTCTCTCTTTGGGGCTGTGGAAGGGGATGGTATTTTTAGGGGTGGTACACAAGGTGTATAGTAACTTTCTCAGTGTGCTTCACTGGTGCAACTTAAGACCCCCGCAAAAAAAAACCAAAAAACAAAAAAAAAAANGTTATCAGCAAGGTATAACTTAATGTACAGCTAACTCTTTCCTAGGTGACCTTAAAGCACACACTGCTGGGGATGCTTCGGAGAAGAGTCATTCTTTCTTTGCAGCGAAGGTGACAGAGAGAACAGCTTGGAAGCAGCAGCACAAAACTTCAGCAAGGACTTTCACACTTGCGTAAATGTCCTGAAAAAAAAACAACCCAAAACCCAACCCAAAACAAATAACCACGCCCCCAAAAAATCCCCAATAAAACAACCCAGAACTGTTTTCAGCACTGGGTTAACCAAAATGAGCGGGTGTTGTGGCATAACTGCGATGCATTTCCAGTAGTGGGTACAATGATTTCTGTGTAATACAGAAATGGGGAAATTAGTAGTGAGACAGTTCTCAAGCACCTGCCGCAGCGGGGGTAGATGGCTTGGTGGGGCAGCCCTTACACCGTCAGCCTCAGAAGGCCATAGTACTTTGCATTTCATTTGTTGTTTTAACTAGACAAAAGGAGACCAATCTGAGGATGGATTAGGATTTCTTGGTATTCCAGAATTTGTTAAAGTGTGTTTCTCTTCCTGTATTAATACAGTAAGACAAGAATAGAGTTAATTTATTACCCTCTTTAAATTGTTATAATGATCTAAAAGTAAATTGCTTGTATTGCTGTTGCACTGTCAACTTCAAAAACTCTACTTCTGTCCAAGAAAGTATTGGCTGTAATTTTTTTATTTTTTTTTTTTTCCCCAAATGTATTTGGCCATTGCTTTCCTAAGGTAAGGTCTAGGGCCTTCCCTTCTGTTGCCACCAGCTGACTCCCTTTGAAAAATCCTGTCCCTTTTTGCACAGGGGGAACAAAAGAAACCCAAACCTAGAAACCAGAAAACCCAGGAACCCAATCATTCAAGTGCCAGATAAATTTAGCAAACGCATTTCTCTAGTTAGCTTTAATCTTTAATTTTCTTAGCTGTAGGAAGCAGAAGAAGGGTTGGGTGGGTTGTGCTTACCTCTGCTCTGATTTAGATGAGCGCTGGGGCTCAGTTCTGCAGAGCCCTGGCGAGACAGATTCAGTTCTTTCAACTTCCCAGGTAAGAGCCACATCCACGGTGTGGGTTCTACACAAGCATTTATGCTAACGATTTAATCTGAACCATCTGACCCTTCTGTGTGCTGTGACTTGTGCTCCTGCTGACTGCATCTTTCCAGCTTTTCAGTATTTACATTTTTGTTGGAAGNGTGTGCTTCCCGGGGCCAACTAAAACCCCCCAAAAAAAAAAACAAAAAAAAAAAAAAAAAAAACCCAAAAAAAAAAAAAAAACCAACCTAAAACCAAAAAACAACTTCAGCCAGGCTTCCAAAGCGGAAAAGAAGTGTAAGACTGGGTAGAAACTGAGACAACTGAACTCTTAATAATGGGTATTTCTCTTGGTATCTGCTAAAAAAAACTGAGGTACATCAGGCTGCCATGTGCAATAGGAGTGTGTGTGATGGGGTTTCATTCTACAGTGTTTCTGGCTCTGGATTGTAGCTAGTAGTTGCAGACAAAAAGAAGCTTCTGTGGCAGCACATGAATGCAGTTTAATGTTAGCGGACAATATGAAAGTATGAAAACACTTGCCATTCACTGATAAAGAAAATGGTTTTTAGCTGAAGAACACATTGCCTCAGGGCCTTGGAGCTTTCACACTATGACAGAGCAGTTCAGGTGGCAGGCCCTTTGCTTCTGATGTTACTCACAGGACACATGTTTACACCTGTAATAAAAACAAAAAGCTTACCAACCAACAACACCCCCCCTCCCCAATCCCCCCCCGGATCTC
>VYXH01009505.1:232099-248025 GCA_013397275.1 Burhinus bistriatus
TATTGTATTGTATTCTATTCTATTCTATTCTATTACCATCTTGGTACTTTCTAGTTGTGTCTTAAGTGTCTGGACTCACAATTTTCATGAGTTGTTCTCTTATCCTCTCTGATCTTGCTTCTCACTCCCAGCTCCAAATTGAGACCACATTCCTTTCCCATTGTTTCTGCTGTTGTTACTGTTAACATTTGTTTTCGTCAAACAATATCAAGGAATGCCTTGAAAATCAATGTTTAATAAGTTACAGTAATGTTTTCAATTTCCTGTCATCTGTTTTAATGTACATGTGTACCCTGTCATTTCTCATCACTTTCCAAATCCATCTTGTTATCAGCAAGGTATAACTTAATGTACAGCTAACTCTTTCCTAGGTGACCTTAAAGCACACACTGCTGGGGATGCTTCGGAGAAGAGTCATTCTTTCTTTGCAGCGAAGGTGACAGAGAGAACAGCTTGGAAGCAGCAGCACAAAACTTCAGCAAGGACTTTCACACTTGCGTAAATGTCCTGAAAAAAAAACAACCCAAAACCCAACCCAAAACAAATAACCACGCCCCCAAAAAATCCCCAATAAAACAACCCAGAACTGTTTTCAGCACTGGGTTAACCAAAATGAGCGGGTGTTGTGGCATAACTGCGATGCATTTCCAGTAGTGGGTACAATGATTTCTGTGTAATACAGAAATGGGGAAATTAGTAGTGAGACAGTTCTCAAGCACCTGCCGCAGCGGGGGTAGATGGCTTGGTGGGGCAGCCCTTACACCGTCAGCCTCAGAAGGCCATAGTACTTTGCATTTCATTTGTTGTTTTAACTAGACAAAAGGAGACCAATCTGAGGATGGATTAGGATTTCTTGGTATTCCAGAATTTGTTAAAGTGTGTTTCTCTTCCTGTATTAATACAGTAAGACAAGAATAGAGTTAATTTATTACCCTCTTTAAATTGTTATAATGATCTAAAAGTAAATTGCTTGTATTGCTGTTGCACTGTCAACTTCAAAAACTCTACTTCTGTCCAAGAAAGTATTGGCTGTAATTTTTTTATTTTTTTTTTTTTCCCCAAATGTATTTGGCCATTGCTTGCCTAAGGTAAGGTCTAGGGCCTTCCCTTCTGTTGCCACCAGCTGACTCCCTTTGAAAAATCCTGTCCCTTTTTGCACAGGGGGAACAAAAGAAACCCAAACCTAGAAACCAGAAAACCCAGGAACCCAATCATTCAAGTGCCAGATAAATTTAGCAAACGCATTTCTCTAGTTAGCTTTAATCTTTAATTTTCTTAGCTGTAGGAAGCAGAAGAAGGGTTGGGTGGGTTGTGCTTACCTCTGCTCTGATTTAGATGAGCGCTGGGGCTCAGTTCTGCAGAGCCCTGGCGAGACAGATTCAGTTCTTTCAACTTCCCAGGTAAGAGCCACATCCACGGTGTGGGTTCTACACAAGCATTTATGCTAACGATTTAATCTGAACCATCTGACCCTTCTGTGTGCTGTGACTTGTGCTCCTGCTGACTGCATCTTTCCAGCTTTTCAGTATTTACATTTTTGTTGGAAGCACATACAAAATTACTGGAACACATAAAGGCTGAAGCTGATGCATAAATTGGGCTTAGTGCTTCTCTTGTCCTTGTGTTAAACTTCTCCCACCTCCCTTCCAGTCTGAATTTTGAATACTGACAAATCTGTCTTCCCGTATTTTGGAAAACTTTTTCATGCTTTGGTTGCATTTCTAAATTTGGTAAAACCAGAAGTTTATGATAAAAATGCTTAATTAGATTGCACACCAACTTCTTTATGCTAAGTAATTAAGAGTGGCAACAGCTGCAATGCAGAGGTGCTCTTGCTTCTAGAATCCTAAAATATGTATTTTGTTTCTGCAGCGATACAGAATTCTAAGAAATAAAATAACATCTTGTTATTTTTCTTTTGCAGCAACAGAACACGTGTAATTTACTATACCAACCAGTATATTTTAGTATTAGATAGTATTTAAGTGAAATTTGTTGTATTCTTTTATTGTTCAATGTTATATCTATCTGCTAGAATTCTTTCTCTTCCTTTTTGGGCTGAATGAGTTTTTAATTTACCACAAAAAAATCCCAAACAAACAAACAAACAAAACCCCACAAAACAAACAAATAAACAAAAAAACCCTCCAGGAAATAATGGAATTGAAGAAAAAATCATGTGTCTGAATCAGGGCATGGAAAATCCAAGAATGACCTGAGACCGCTCTGGCTGCAGGATGATCTCCGGAGTGGCATGGAAGGCTCGGGAAGCACCCCAGCCCCTGAACCCAGCTCCGCAAGCTCCAGGGATGCTCCACCTGGGCCTTCGGGCCCTTGTACAGAGACTCAGTTACCAGCCTGGGGACAAAAGCAGTGTCTTAAGTATTGCAACTTACGCATTTAAAAAAACATATGGTGTGAGACAATGCAGAAAGAAGTGACAACATGAAGAATGTGGCGGTCAGGAGTTATTTCCAGTGTCTATATGCAGTTGTCTTCACAAGCCCCTCCTTTTTTGTCTTCTGGAGAGCTGCTGCCTGCCTGTGAATAGTGAAGACTTTGTCCCAGCTGCTCAGCGCAGGGCTGGGAGGGCAGGGGAGGATGGGGAGGAGTGCCTTCTCTTCAGGTCTGATTTCTAAGAAGATGCATACCTCTTCCGAAAGTCCACTGCCCTGCAGGCGGCAGAAGGCTGGAAGACTTTTGTTCGCTGTTGATTGCCTCGAAGTTCTCTTCTTGCCTCCCCTCCTTCCAGAGACAAATCCAAATATAACTGTATATGTTTTAGAATTGTGTTGAAATTTCTACGTGCCGAAATCACTTGGCGACAATGAAGGATTCCCGCCTCATGTAAAGAGCTAGGAAAGTCTTCCATTGTCTCTAGCTGTGTGTATACAAAAAGATGGTTACCAAACTACTTCAAACGGAGGCTTCTAAAGCTTTGGATGTAGCCAGGCAGTCTGTTTAATATTCTTTTAATAATAATTACCTTGTGTTACATGAGCAGTGAATTTAAATGAGATTAACTATAAAGGCCTGGTTATGAAAGCACTGACGTACAACATTGTTTTATTATTCCTACCAGTCCACCTGAAATCCCTTCCCTGTGTGTACTCTGCCATTATAAGGTGATACTTAAGTCTTAAATTTAAAGAATAGATTTTTCAGGGATTTCTGGTTTGGATTTTTGAGGAAAATCTGTTTGTTTGGTTTTGGTGGGTTTTTTTGTTTGTTTTTAAAAAAAGGTTGTCTGATAGTCTGTTAGCTACCAGGCTGGCAAACGAAGGTGTCTGTGTCCTAACCTGAGGAGTAACCTGTTGGTAGTCTTGAATCCATTTCACAGCCGAAGGGTTGAACCAGACTGCATACTGTAAATGGTTTTGCAGATTTCACTTACTGACAGAACTACTTTGATGAAGTGATATATGACTGCCTTTGTCACCTAATTTTGTGTTCATAGGCCTGTGAAGTTTATGGTGTTAACTTTTACCCATTACGCTGACAACGGCGGCTTTGCGGGTAGAGTCTTTTTGCATGTATTTGACAGGATCAAAGGGGCCAAATGCTCAGGAAGCTGTCGAACAGTGACACTGCCCCTAGTGCCTTCCGAGGGGGCAAACTGAAGTACCGCAGAGGAAGGTCGGGGTATCTTGGCCGCTGTAATGTAAATCCTCTATGGGTCTGAATGAGCTGGCAGTAAATCAGGTCCAGGAATCGCAGCAGGGCGTTCTAATGTGTTTTAAGAAGTGTCTATAAATGGTACTTATCATCTAGTTGATTTATGCAGTCTAACTTGTTTATTCAAGCATTTCCAAAGAAGACTTTTAAAACTTCCAGATATAAAATTTGTTTATCAGTTGAGAGGAGGGTGTGAGAGAGATAAATCTATATTACTTGTCCTGCGGGAGTGTTGCCAGGAGTATGGATGCTAACAATCTTCCCCAAACTTTGCAGACTTCATCAACATGCATAGCAGTGACTCAAAGCTGATTGCCAAAACTTACCGTGGGTAAATTGCTGTAATTGAATGTATCCACAGCCTTCCGAGCACCGTGTGTTCCATACCTCTAAGCCTCCTAGATAAGACTAGGGTTGAACTGTGACACCTGGGCTATATATAGAAGGTGACAGTTTGCTGCTCTGGAAACGTTTGGGTTGTTGCACTCTGGTTTGTGACTTTCATGAAAGAATTGGAGGAAGAGGATAATAACACAGTTCCAAAGAGCACTGCCTTCTCTTTGAAATCGTTTAACACTACCTTTTTAAAAATAGTTTTATCAACAGCAAAACACGATTTTATCTTTCTTTGGGCAAGAGGTAGTGGTTCCTTGTCAGAGAATTTGAGAAAGAGGTGAATACAAATGTCTCTTGACTCACGTTGATATTTGGACCTTTAGGAACAGTTTAGTTGAATGGAGATGGGGAATTGTTAAACTACAGATACAAAAGGAAGGCACAGGGTTAAAGCTGTGTGCCTCTATGAGCTGTGACCATAACAAATGAGAAAGTTGTCAAAACAGGGAAGCTTGGAATTGCCCTGGGTCTAGACAAAAAGGGGCGGGGGGGGAACAACAACTGAGGAGGAGAGAGAAAAGTGATGTTTAGAGCTTTTTGGCAGAAGAAGCTCCAGCTGCAGAACCCAAGCCCACGCAGGGCTATGTTCACCTGGCTTCTTTGCGAAGTTACATTCCTGAATTGTCGGAGTCTTGGTACAGATCTGAACTCCAAGGTAATGGTTAGAAACTGAGTCAAATCAAAATCATGTGTCCGGACACTTCAGATTTTGGTGTCTTTGAAAACTGAACCCCAAATAAGTAAGTGGGCCACTTGAATCCACCTTTGGCTTTATTCAGAGCAATGTATAAAATAACTTTGTCTAAACAGTTTCTTAATATTAAACGTTCTCTAAAAACAAAACTAGTAAGTACAAAACATGTAAAAAATGATACTCTTTTGTTTCAGGGGAAGAACAGAGGAAGTGGAAGTCCTTCTGCTTTTTAAGGTGTGTGTTTTATTTCTTGCTGCTCAGATGCCATGGTTACAAGCGCTACGGGAAACAAAGCAGTGGCACCAGGTAGGCTACCCGGCTGTTTTCCAGCAGTCCTCATTTCTCTGCCCACTAGTGGGATTCTAACAGGAAACGGAGCGAGGCTGAACACTGATGTGTTTCAACAACGGAAAGGACCAGATGTCAAAATCTTCTAATTTGGGCCAGAGAGCCAAATCTTCCTCATTATATTGTAAGATTCTGCTACATTTCTAGGGGGAATGTATTGTGAGCAAGTTTTGTTTTGGTTTCTCATCAACAAGAAATGAAGTAAAGGTGAAGGCAACACGCTTTGCTGGAGCCTTCCCCACAAACTGATAGGTTTTCCCAGAAGTGCTGAAACCAACGGGGATCCACAGCTAAATCTGTTACTTCTCGCTTGGCCACCCGTTGCTGTTTTCTAGTGGCAAGGACCCGTTTGTTACAGGTGAGTCAATGCGTTGAATGACTGTGTCATATGTGCTGTATTGTAAAAGCAACTAACAGTAGGATTACCAGCCTAAAGAGTCAACCTCTTTGTGTATACAAGATTTGAAAGTACCTGGTGTGGCATCTAATGTATTCAAGGAGGGAGGTAACACTTGAGAATTCCGTCGGTATTGCCAGCACTGTGGGGATCCATTTTCCCGAATTAGGCAGGCAGTATGCTTGGAAGCATGTTATGTGGGAGCAAAACGTGAAGAATAAAAAACCCACAAACAAACCAAACAAATGCTTGAATGCATGTAACTTTTCTTTCCTGATCTACATATTTTACATGACACTGATTTTCTTTATGTTCGTTTGCATATTTCCTTTCCCATCGGGCCTATGTCATTTACATCTATTAATTTAGCATGTGTGTGTGTGGCTGAGTCAGAGTGGTCATTGCTAGGCTGGCCAAGGAGAACTTGTCTCTGAAGTGTCCAGGGTTGGATGGGACTTACAAAACCTGTTTGGGTGACCAAACAAAGCAAGAAGATAGAGCATATGCATCTGTCAGTTACCCTAGATACATCAGCATTTGCTATTTATGCAAAACCTTAGTGTTTCACTCAATAGCTGAGTCTCATAATATTTAAGTCATAGGAGACTACAGAACATAAATTTTGAGGAGGTTTTTCTCAGCTGAATTGGCCAGTTAGGCAATAAAACCCCTACCTTGAGAGACATGTGACCAGTTCTTCATTAATGTAATTCTGGAGTTAAATCCAGACTGCATGGATAGAGGATGGAGGGAGGAGTGTCCGGCAGCAGACTCCATCCTAGGAAACAGAGAAGCCTTTGCTTACGTTGAGTGTACTTACTTGAATTTCATGTATAATACAAATTAAAGCACAAGAAACCACTGGCCACATTCAACAGCAGTCACTTCTGTGACTGGCAGCAAGACCCTTGATTTCAGGAAAGACTTGATAGTTTTGAGAGATGAGGAAATGCTCTGGCCTTATAGATTCATTCTCCCTGTTAGTCTAAGTGAGAGTTCTTCACTGCAGTCCCCTTCCCTTTTTCCTCTGGCAATAGGAAAGCTTTTTCATCAGCTCCTTTGCAGCATTTCCCCCCTCGTAGCTGTGTTATAGACTGATTGATTGTAACAGCTGTAAATTGGTGTGTACCAATGCACAGAAGACACAGGCAATTTGTTGGCAAATTCTCTTTTTATCTTCTCTTCCCCCCCTCAAAAACCCCTGAGAGAATACTTCTCCTCTCCTTGTGAAGCCTTGTTAGAACTATACAAGAAAAAATGTTATTAGTTATTGTTATAACAACTGATGCATCAGTATAATAGTATTTTCATTGCATCCTTTAAAATCTAAAAAAAAAAAAAAAAATATTCCAAGGTGTTAAAGCAAAGATAGGTGTTACTAATTGTCCTCCCTGGAAATGCAGCCAATAGACCTTCTAGCAAAAACCTGAGAGGTCAGAATCTGGTTGGTGTTTTTTGGTTTTTGGGGTTTGTTTGGTTTTTGTTGTTGTTTTGTTGTTTGTTTGTTTGTTAGTTTTTTTAAAGGGGTTTAGGGGAGTAGATTATAATTTCACAAATAGAGGAGTGGTGCTTCTGGGAAGGAATAGGGGTGGGAATGGACTCCTAAGCACAGAGCATCAGGATCTTGGGGTTTTGCATTGTATTTTGAAGACTCCCTTCATCACTGGAGTTTTGAAGCCTTGGAACAACGCTCTGGTTCAGCGTTGGCTGAAAGGATGTGAATCATTTTTCCTGCTTCCTGCAGCAATTGAAAGTGCAGCCTGTGCCGCTGTTACTGAGTCACCCTGACTGGCTGTGCTCTGTGACAGCCACCGTGGTCACCGCTAAGCAGCCAAGTGCTGCTGATAACACACCGCGGCAGAAAAGCAGCTGCGTAGACCTGTTGGTTGGCTTGGTTGTCCCTGTTGTCCACATGGCAGTGCTGCTCTGGGCAGCTGCTTCCATGCATCTGCAGAGGACATGTAAGGTATGATGTAGGAGTAGTTGTGCCCTTTGGGTCTTATAACCCTCATTTTGAGACCAAGCACATTCAGGAGCTTTCCAAATTATGTGTCACTTCATATAAAGCTTTCTGAGAACTAGAGGACGTCCTGAGTGCTCTGTACAGGCATCCCAAAGCTCCTGAGGAGCACGTCATTGCTCGCATGTAGGTTGCTGTCATGGACTTCACCAAGAATCTGTGCTGGCTTATTGAGAAACTGCTGGTTCAATGGAGGGGTTAATGAGTGGGAGGCTTACAGCTGCTGTGAGAGTAGCAGCTACTCAGCAGACACTTGCTCCAGAATCCTAGATTTTGGTAAGAAGCTGTGCACTCCCTCTGCCTGGATGAGAGGATTTGATTACACCTGTTTTCTGACCAGTTCAGAGAATCACGGAATTTTTTAGAGTTGGAAGGGACCTCTAGAGATCATCTAGTCCATCTCCCCTGCTGACGCAGGAATGCCTAGAGCACATTACTCAGGACTGCATCCAGGAGGGTCTTGAAAATCTCCAGAGAAGGGGACTCCACGGCCTCCCTGGGCAGCCTGTTCCAGTGCTCTGTCACCCTCACCGTAAAGAAGTTTTTCCTTATGTTTGAATGGAACTTCCTGTGTTCCAGCTTGTGCCTGTTGACCCTTGTCCTGTCACTGGGAACCACTGAAAAGAATCTGCCTCCATCCTCCTCCAACCCACCCTTTAGATACTTCTAAGCAAGAATAAGGTCTCCCCTCAGCCTTCTCTTCTCCAGGCTAAAGAGTCCCAGCTCTCTCAGCCCTTTCCTCATAAGGGAGATGCTCCAATCCCCCAGTCATCTTTGTTGCCCTGTGCTGGACTCTCTCCAGAAGTTCCCTGTCCCGCTTGAGCTGGGGAGCCCAGAACTGGACACAGTATTCCAGTTGTGGCCTCACCAGTGCACAGTAGAGGAGGAGAATGACCTCCGTCGACCTACTGGCCACACTCTTCCCTATGCAGCCCAGGATTCCATTGGCCTTCCTGGCGACAAGGGCACATTGCTGGCTCATGGATAATTTACTATCTACCAGGACCCCCAGATCCTTCTCCTCAGAACTGCTTTCCAGCAGGTCCACCCCTAACCTATATTGGTGCCTAGCATTCTTCCTCCCCAGGTGCAGGACCCTACACTTGCTCTTGTTGAACCTCATTAGGTTCTTCTCTGCCCAGCACTCCAGCCTGTCCAGGTCACGCTGGATGGCAGCGCGGCCCTCTGGAGTGTCAGCCACCCCTCCCAGTTTGGTATCATCAGCGAACTTGCTGAGGATACACTCTGTCCCCTCATCCAGGTCATTGATGAATATATTGAACAAGATTGGACCGAGTATTGACCCCTGGGGGACACCACTGGTTACAGGCCTCCAACTTGACACTGCTCCATTAATCACAACCCTCTGAGTTCTGTCACACAGCCAGCTCTCAATCCACCTCGCTGTCTCCTCGTCTAGCCCACACTTCCTCAGCTTCCTAATGAGGATGTTATGGGAGACAGTGTCAAAAGCCTTGCTGAAGTCAAGGTAGATGACATCTACTGCTCTCCCCTCATCCAGCCAACCAGTTATAGCATCATAGAAGGCTATCAGATTGGTCAAGCATGATTTACCCTTGGTAAATCCATGTTGACCACTTCCAATAACTTCCTGTTCTTCAACGTGTTTGGAGATGACGTCCAGAACAAGTTGCTCCATTACCTTCTCAGGGACAGAGGTGAGACTAACCGGCCTGTAGTTCCCTGGGTCCTCCTTCTTGCCCTTTTTGAAGATTGGAGTGATGTCAGCCTTCTTCCAGTCCTCAGGCACCTCTCCTGTTCCCCATGACCTTCCAAAGATGATGGAGAGTGGTCTAGCAATAATATCTGCCAGCTAATCAGTTAATCCGCTCCTGTGAAGGACAGAAAGAACCTGTACCAGGCTCAGATGTGTGTAATGTAGTCTCGGACTCCTGGTACTCTGCAGGTGTCTGTTGAGCAGGAGACAAATCTGTGTACGTTGTTTTGGAAAGGGGCAATGTGTAGGTAGATATCACCCATGTTGGGGGTCAGCTGTGAGTAATGAAGACACCCTTGTTTTATGACGGCTGGTCATAAATATCAAATAGCATTTGCAGGCCCAAAGGAGGCAAATTCGCTAGAAACTTGTGTGATTCAGGCCTTGTTGAGACACATGGGTGCTGTGAACAACCTCTCCCAGTTGACAGAAAAGTTTGATGGGGCTGATAATGGTGTTGATGTGTCTCTTCTGGGCTTTTTTCCCCCCCTTTTCAATCTATGGAACACCGATTGCAAAGGCTGTTGCATGGTGACAGTGGTGAACTCAGTTTACGGTAGGGAGAATGAAATTCTAAAGTTTTACTAGTGTGCCTCTCAGTCATGGACGGTCCAAACCCCAAAACACAGCAAGGCTTCCACAGGGGGCCACTGGAAGCTGAAACCCATTTTGAAACACGTACCTGAGTGATACGCAGGCTCCGGGTGATGCCCAGTAATTTCCCTGTCCTCTCAATGGGCACATCATTTTAAGGATACTTTAAAGCATGCCTCTTTGGTGATTTTAAATTAGGCTGCTTTAATTTGTAGTTAAATGGTCTAGGAGCTTTGCAGGGTTCAGCTGAGGGTGAATGAATCTGGGCAATTCCTGGAGCTATTTGCAAATGCATGCTTGAAGATGCCTTAGGTCTGCACTTTCTCGGATGCAAAGAAAACTGCTCACCATGCTTTCAACCTATATTTTAGCCTGAGATCAATGTAAAAACTAAAAAGCCACAAATTGCGGTAATTTTATACTTAAGAAATCAAAGGCCAGAAGGGATCAACTAATATAATTGCTTGTATGTTGTTGTTTTACTAAGCAGTTTTTGTTTGTAACCAAAGCAACTTGTATTTGCTTCTGGAAAGATATTCTGTCTCACTTGACTAGATGACATCAAGAGAAAGGAAATTCATGGCTTCTTCCAGTGTCTAATTTCAATCTTTTTCCTTCTCATTTCAAACAGCTTGGACCCACTATCTAGCTCTTGGCATTTAAGGCTCTACTTTATTGCATTAAACGACTTTTTGAACCCATGACTTCCTCAGCTGGTGAGCAATATAACGTATGTATATTATAACATATGCAGTGTAACTAATCAAATCGCCCTCAATCGTCATCTTGTTTAACTAAATTAAGCTTCAAGTCTCTTGCTGTAAGGTGCATTTTCATATTTAAATGTTTTCTGCACCAGCTTTGTGTTTGGTTTTTTTTTTTAACCTTCTTAAAATGCAGTGTGATGAATTGCACTCGCTGAAAACAATAATGAAATGCTAATGTTGTACAGGGAGCTAAAAATCCCATGGGAGGAGAGAGACTATTTTTTCCCCTTTTCCTTTTCTTTAGCTTAGCTCATGCAGAAGCCTGAGAGGCTTAAAGTGCACAATGTAGTGACACTATCCATTTCGATAACTGGGGACACAAGAAATCTCTATAAGAAAGAGTATAAATGCAATTTGGGACCAGGCATCTCATACAAGAAAATGAAAATACGTCTTAGGAAGCAGAGGAAGGATAGGCTTCTGACTAAGACAGCTGGATTACTGGATTATTTGAATCCTTGAGTTTTCCACATGCTTTCTGGATGACCTTGTTCAAGCCATTGTGTCCATCTGTGGAGCAAGAAGATGTTCTCCTCCTGGGGCCTATCCATACTGGCTTTTGTGTTTCTGTGGTCCAAGTGAGCATGGCCCAAGCTGTGGCTGGTGGGGCAAACTCAGCAGGAGACGTGCTGTTTGGCCCAGTTGTTTTCATCACAGGAGAAAAGAAAAAGCTGCTCGGGCAAAAGTCTTGGTGTATTCCAAAAGCTGAACACCAGATTTGTAAAACCCTTGTGTCTGCACCCACGTCCCTGGAGGGTGGAGGAGCAGTTAAGGCTGGAGAGCTGCTTCTCTGTGTGTGGGGGTGTGTGCGCGCGCGCCTGTGTGCACATAGCTATGCTTGGAGGTAGGTCCATAAATTGGAAAATCCTGAAACTGGGCTCCAACAGCTGGAGATGTCGAGTGGATGGCCCCGTGGGGATGTCATCTGTGGAGAGTTTACCATAACATGGCAAGGCTCTAGGTGCCAGGATTATCCAACATTCATCCCAGTACTCTTCCCATAGAAATAAATCCTCCTTTTTTGTGACTTGTTTCAATAACATTCTGCTACTGACAGCATCTTGTATAGTAAGAAATACAAGAAATGTGTTACAGACAGGAACGAACTGTCTGCTTAGCAGAAATTTCCCTCTGTGTGCATCCCCTAACCCTGCTGCTGAGGGCCGGACTGAATTTTTATTCTTCTGTTTTATTTTTTTAATTGGAATAGAGACTGAAACATTTATTTATCTGGAGAGGAAAACTCTGTAGAGAGCTACATGATACTGGCTAGTGGGAGACAAAGGAAGATGTAAGTTGACTGGGACAATCTGAAAGCTCAATCTTGCCTCCTGGCCAGAGGGCTCTGACAAAAGACCTGGTACATGTTGCCAAGAGGTTAGGAGAGGGTTTGAACCATAAGTCCTCCCAGCTGACCTGGGCTAACAAGGAGCAGTTTTCCCCTGCAACAGGTGTGAGTGACTGACATGCAAAGACAGGGGAAAAATGAGCCCTTCTTTCTATTATTCTTCAACTGCATATCAAACGAGAGTCCTCCTGTTAGTGTGCTGCTCCTCTCTCCTCTTGCAGGGCGGCACACTGTCAGATCAGATAGTCTGTTTGTATTACTTTGGAATGGAAAAGAATAAAGGCAGTTTCTATAAAGAAGGACTTGAAAAGGCTTCACTGGTTTTTCATCAGAGCTGCTGGAAACCTTCCTTTCCCCTCACTGCCCTTTCCCCAGTCCCACCCCCGAAACGCTCACCTCTTCTTGCCTTTGTCAGGGAAGTGTCAGATTTGACACCTTTGCACTAAGGTACAGAAATGCAAATGGAGAAATCCAGCAACACCTCATCAGAGGATGTAAACTTTCTGTGAACCTAATTTGTGGATTTAGAGAGGGGAAAAAAAAAAAAAAGCGCTATATTGCTAACACGTTTCTAAAATGCTTCTGATGCTTTTTAAAAAAACTCCTAATAGCACTGCTTTGACCTGGCTTTTTCTTTTCAGCTAATACAGGACTGAGAGGTACACAGGGGAAAGACCTGTTGTCCCTCTGCTGTGGCTCTTCCTAACCACCCTGGCTTTGGGAGAGCAGGCGGCCGTGGCTGGCAAGCTCACAGCTGTTCTGCCTGGTTCCTTCCGCAGTGGTGGGGAGGGGATGGGATGGGATGTGGCCAGGTCTCCAGCCATGGTGGCAGATGTGCAAGGAGCTGTGTGCGTCCACCAGCTGGTGAGGGTTACCCCAAGTGTGGGAAGTGCAACAGCATGAGCAGCAATGTACACAGGAATGAGAAAGGGAGCAGGTAAACGGGGAAGGCCAGCTTCAGCTCCAATTCTCCAGGGCCAGTACAGGAACAGTTAAGCAACATGTCTCCAATGCTGCTTAGCAGAGATGACTTTGCTGCTAGCTCACCACCCCCAACCCCACCCCACCCCCGCTGAACCAAAGCTGGCACTTTTGTTGACTCTTGGCTGTGTTTCTGTCACTGAAGTGTCAGGATTTGCACTTGCTTTCACAGGAGCGTTACAGAAGAGCCCTAACCTGGGGCTCTTTCATCTCATGGAAATGAAGCCAAGCCAAGCCGCCTCTGGTGTTCCTGCAGCAGCAGAGGGGATGGAGTGGCTGCCCCAGCCCAGGGTCAACCCTGGATGTCACACCTGGGGATAGCCAGCTCAGGCAAGCGTCTGCAGCCTAAGGCTGCTGTGTGTGCTGTTGTGAGCCACAGGCTGCGCTGTGGCTGCTGCTGTTGTGTTAAGGAAACAGGCTGTGGCTTTACCTCCCTCTTGAGAGGGACTTACAGAAAGCGGCGTTTTCTCGATGTTAAAAGCAAAGGGGCTCTGTCTTAGCGTAGCAGGGTAACGCACTTCGATGTGTAATGCATGAACTGCCCTTGGTGATTACAGTGAGGTATTGTTCTCTGGGCTAAGCAGAATGGGAGACTAAAGTAGCGAATACTATGTGATACCCAGGGGAAGGAGCTTTATAAAAATAAACCTGGCCTTGCACTGCGGCTAGAGAGGTGCAGGCTCAGTCTGAGAGGTCGTCTTTTAGTGCAAGTGCCCCAGGCTCCTCCTTCATTTACACTTCAGAACGCTAACCTCCCTCCCTAAAGCAGAAAGGTCACTCCAGAAACTCTCACATCCCTCTGCTGAGCTGGTTTTTTGCCCTTCTCCCCTCAGTTCAAAGGGAATTTAGCACAAAAGGGGATGAGGAAAAAAACAAACAAATCTGATGGCCATCTTTGAAATAACAACACCCACCTCAGGTAACTTAAAGAAAATTACAAAGGAGAGCTCTTACCAGATCTTAGTTTCCATTTTTATTATTCCATAGGGTTGTTAACAAAAGAAAGTTACATGTCTAGTCCCTTGGTAGTTAGGTTGCTTCCTTTCTTACTTGTTCTATGTTTAGGAACTTCCATGTATTAAGCCACTTTACAATTTTTTTTTTTCTCTCTTTACAATGGCAGCTCTCTGAAAGCTATTATCACAGCACAAATAACCTAGCATCTCCCAGAACTAGGAACAGGGGAGGTGTCAAACCTCATGCACAAGAAAGCTGAGGGTGTCCCCCAGGCCCCTAGAAACACTTTGATTTTAAAGAACACTTTCCAAATCCATTGCACACTCTATTCAACCTTGCATTCAAAAGGAGAAAAAAAAACACCAACCAACCAAACAAAAAACCCAAACAAAACCACCAAAACTCAAAACAACCCCCCCTGTGAAGTCATGCCCCAGGACAGGATTTGCCTAGCACTTCTGAAGTTAGGGCTGTAGATATATAAGCAACACCTTCAGATGGCAGATGAAGTAGAGTAAGTTTGAGACTGGCATCCAGATAAACTAGCCCAGATATCTGTGGCCTAAGATAAACCCTACACCAGTCTGACCTTGTTCACTGCAGTAACTTAAGTATATTCTAGTCTTAAACAAAAGAAACATTTGAATTCCATACTCGAGCTAACAATGCTTAGTACAAGAATTAAGTGCTTAGTTACTGGCATTGTTTCCATTCTATCTACATACTTTTGTTAATAGTTAATAATAGGGAACTGTATTTTTAATTTTTTCAAACCAGTTAGAAGTGCATCACACTCCACACTACATGCAATCAGTTGTGAATTCAGTAATTTTTTTATTAAAGATTAAAAAACATTTGACACCCTAATATACATAAAGTCACAATAAACTCAAATGTGCTAAAAAGCAAAATGTGCATAAAGACACTCATTTCTAAAAGGCACCCTGCCACCAATCTCTCTTTAAACGTTCATCTCATTCCACCAGGTTTCTAGTTTTCTCTTCCTTCACTGAAGGTGAGACTCTAGACTGCTACCGTGTACAGATGCTAGCCACACCAACCCCTTTCAGGGATCTTTGTTATCACTAGAACACTTAAAACTGTGCATGCAGACTTAACTCGAGCTTCTCATGGAGTTCACCACCACGACTGAAAATGCACAAGGGCTTTTTCTTAGAAGAAAAAGGTAGTGATACTTGGGCCACTTATAAGGGCCAAGAGAAAGAGACAGGGTTATAAAATAACTGCTGTGTACCCACTGAAGAGCTTTGCTACTAAAAACAAACTCCCTCCTCCCCCCCAGTAAAAACAACCCCTAACATTACAAAACGCTGCACACGCACACATGGATGAAATGTTAACGCTTTTAGCTATTAGCCTGTCAGGGTGTGACAGCGTAAGAGTGCCATTGATGCAGTCCCCAAAGGCAGCGCTGCCAGCCGCAGGCACGCAGGCTGGCGGTCCCCAGTGCTGCTGGGAGGGGAGCGCAGGGCCCGGCTGCTCTCCCCGCTAGGTAGGTCTGCGTTGACTCCCGCGCTCTCCTCCGTTACCAGGGTCTCCACATGGATTTGGGTAAGCTAGGCGACGGCAGGCCGCGCGTCCGGGAGGCGTCCAGTCCATCGGTGGAGGTCTGGCCCGGCTCGGCCTCCGCCTCATCCGAGTCGGAGCAGGTCTCTTCGCTGGGGGAGGGTGAGGGCGCTGAGGCGGGGAGAGCCAGGCCCAGGGTGGCCTCGGCTGCCGGGGCCAACGCCTCGCCACCGGGCCAGGGGTCTGCCAAAACGTCCGCCATCAAGTCCGGGAAGCCACCCTCGTCGAGGGGCATGGACTCCAGCAGGTGGTTGAGCAGCTCGGCAGCCGTGGTGGCGTCGATGCCGGGGCAGCTGGAGACGAAGGTGTGCACCTCATGCATGCACTGGATGTAGCCGGCGGCAAAGCGCTCGCTGGCCTCCCGCTGCAGCCGCCCGCCCTCTGCGCCGCGGGAGACAGAGAGGGCAGCGGGGGGAGGCACCGG
>VYXH01009505.1:248563-328684 GCA_013397275.1 Burhinus bistriatus
GTTGAGTGTCTCCCCGTTTGTCGGCCGGGGCTGTCGGTGCCCATGGCTGCCAGTGTCAGCTGTGACCTGGGTGTGAGGCCGGTCTGAGGCCTGAGCGGGAAACAAGTGGGGGCTGGCGATGGCCCCGCTCCGTTAGCCCTGTCTCCACACAAATGGTCAGGAGGCTCTTCAAGTCAGGCCCTCTCACGCCCGGGGTGGGGGCTCTGGGTACCTGCTCGGGGGTGACAGGCTCCCGTCGGGCCATGTCGCAGTGCCATGTCATGCACTGTGGCCAGTCTCTGGCGAGATGAGGCCGTGCAGCCCTTCCCCAGCCATGGGGTGCTGGGCCCTGAGGGGTCGGCACCGAGCGTGTCGCAGCCCTCCGCCTGCCTGGGCTGAAAGAGCCGGGCAGGCCAGCTTTGTGCGGGTAACTTGATGCTGATGACAGTTGGCAGCTGCAGTTCCCCCAGCAGGCTGAGGCAAATAAAAGCATTTGGGCTCTTCCCGAGGGGAGCGACAGGTGTTGGCTCCCGCTCCTTTGTTTCCCTCCTTTTATTCTCCTCGCTAATGCATGTCATATTTTCACCGCCCGAGGAAACGGGAGATGTGTCCGCTGCTTGAATCAGCATCACCGGCCCAGAGCCGCACGCTTGCCTCCCTGTACGTGTCTGGCATAGCTCCCCTCCCGCTCTGGCATACCCCGGTTCATTTCACCATTCAAAATTTGCCCAGGGAAAATCCTTGAGTTTTGGTGGTGCTGAGGTTTTCCTTCCTGAGTGAGAGGTCCAGTGTGAGCTGGTGTGCCCATGGTCGTGCAGAGAGCCCCGGGACCCCCAGCTCTATTACTTTTTATTGATCTGTGTCTGCAGGTTGGTGTCTGACTCGTCCCGCGTGGTCCAGCAGGTAATGGCATGTGCTCTAAGAAAGGCAAGGGTAGCTCTTACTCAGTCCTGCTATTACTTAATTCAGCTTTTCATCTTCAAAGTGCTGTATAAACATCCATGCCTGCAATATGGTAATCCAAGTCCGATCAAAGAGCACACCGGGATAGAGAGGTTCAGCACCGTCTTGTCATGGCCATTGCAGAGGAGCGCATCAGAGATAAAGCTGACACATGGGACATCTTGGCTGGAGACCTAAGCTCAGACCACTCTGCTTTTTGTATCGTAATGGACAGGAGATTTTATTTTCAGAAAGGTGCTTCTGTTACATTTCTTCCTTTTATTTTAAAGCAACAACGCTTGGATTTCGGCAAAGAGTTTGCTCTGTAGATTACATGTTTCCTTGCTCCAGGCAGGAGCAGAGTGGGCTGTACCTGGGATGGATGATTAAATCTGTCGTGCCACTTCCGATGCACCCAACACCCTGTGTAACACAGTGAGGAAACTGGCTCATCCTTTTCATTTATACCATTAATGCAGACTAAGCAGAAATGTTGTCTAGGCCAGGCCAGGTACATAACATTTTTGTCTTTAAGCAAGTAGAGACACCTGTGACTGCATTTTGTGTATAGTTTATTTATAGTTAGCCTAAATGGGAGGGGAAAAAATATAATTGTATGGGTGCAAACTACAGTGAAGTGAATGGGTGTCACAGTTTTGAAGGAGCCGTCTTTGTTCTGAACCAAAGCTAGGCATGACACGTATAAAAACACACGAATACACACACACATGCATATGTTTATAAAATGTGCAGTAAACACTGAATATATGTAATCACATGGCAAAAGATGAACCTCAAGAATTTATAAGCTTGTTTTCTCTTCAGAGAAAGCTTAGCTTTTCCTAGCATACATAATCAGAGATGCTCAAACAGTGGGTTTTACACAGGTGTAAATTCTGCTGATTTACACAAGAAACATTGTACTGCTGCAGCTGCAGATGTTGTCCCCAAATCTGTTGGGCCTCTTTGCTGCAGTTGTTTGTGTTGGTTGTGTTTCAAAGCTAACTTAGGTTAGAGCTGCTGCAGTGTTAATCTAGGAAAATGTCAAAGGAAGGAGCTCCTGAACTCACCTGGGTCGCAGTTCAGATGTGTCAGGACTTGGGTGATGAAACACCGGTGGCTGCTGAAGAACAATGATTTCCCACAAGCCTCGTATCTGCATGGTTTTAAGTAGTGAGGAGCCACAGGCACAGGGTGAGAACTTCCAGATGCATGAGAAGAGAAGACTCCAGCAGCAGGCTAGCAAATCTTGGCTAAGAATGGTCAGAGGGAGTTGGCCATGGCTATAACTTCCTATTTCTGTCCTGACTGGGTGGGTGCTGATGGCAAGGTATTTTATACATTGCTAGCTCTTGCTCTGCAGCATGTCTTTTTGTATTTTCTTTGTAAAGCTGCAGGTCAAATGAGTTGACAAATGCTGGAGCCAT
This sequence comes from Burhinus bistriatus, assembly GCA_013397275.1. Lineage (NCBI taxonomy): Eukaryota > Metazoa > Chordata > Aves > Charadriiformes > Burhinidae > Burhinus > Burhinus bistriatus. The sequence goes on from VYXH01009505.1 coordinate 250,912, forward strand.
TTGTGCTGGGCATTAAAAATGTATGTGCCATAAATACCAGGGCATTACTAGAGCTGCCGTTCTGGAGGAGGAGGCCACTGCAGGCTATCTGCTCTAGCCTACAGGGATAATGTGACATTTTTGTGCCACTTTAAACGAGTTCCATCACATCAGGTGAAGCGATTCATGATAACCTCATGCATTTTAATGGAAATGTCAACTGTAATCTAGTAAAAGAAAATGTTCCTTAGATGCCTTGTCTCATACCTCAGTGCTTGCTCATGCACGGTGTGAAGGAGATTTCGGCAAACCCGTTGACTTACCCATATCATTCTTTCCAGGTTAAACCCATCCTGCTGTTTGCTGAAGGGGAGGTGCGTGGGCACTGTTTTCTCCTCAATGGAAGGCGGGAGCTTAACCTTTGCTAGAGCAGGGGACTCTGTCCTGCCAGAGGCTGGTGCTCCCACACATGATATAAATTACAGTTTAGCTGAGGAGCAGCATAGTTTTAGCAGAGATACTGGGATCAGTGCCTTGCTGCTTGTGCTTTCCTGCAAGTCCATGCGTAGAGCAGTATAATGCAGCATATAACTGGTTTTAATTCTTTGTAGATCACGTATGATCGCTAATGCAGCTGTGGTGACAGTGGCAAAGGCAACTGTGGGAGACGATCCTGCAGCCTCAGTTACTTGCCATGTGTTCTGGAGGCTCCCAGTAAGTGGCAAATCCTCATGAGATGGGGGAGTCTGCCATGTAATACCTCACACACTTCTGTTTGAGCTATCAGGTGTATTTGAAAGGTCTCCAGCTCCTAGAAGAAGCTCCACAGAGACATAATGCAACTCTGAAAAGTTTTAAGGACTCCACAGGCAAGTGTGCTGCCATCCGTGTTCTTGGGCTTGAGTCAGAAGGTCACCCGGGCTCTCTGTGGATAATATAGTCAGAGCACGGAATAAAGACATGATGAGCATGGGCAAGGTCCATTGGAGATGCTTGAGTAGTTTCTTTCATAAATAGTGTAACATCTGTTGTCGTCGGAGGCACAAGTCCCTGTCAAAGAGACACGTCATCCTTATAAATATTAATAGTGCATATAAATGGTGGTGGGTGTGAACTGTGGCGGATGTTAGGTTAATGGGTGAATTGCTCCTTAGGCATCAGTTTGCTGTCATCATACTTATTTCTGCACTAACAAATACAAACTGTTTAGGTGGCAGAGTAAGCAAGTAACTATCTTCCCCCTCCTCCTCTCCCCGGAGTCCCTTCACAAATGAAATGTGTCCTGTAATTAGTCTCCTGCCCTGTCTCTGATGAAAATTAGTCCCGCTCGCAGAACCGAGGTGGAGGGGAGCATGCCTGGAGCTGGAAGAGCTGAGGGCTGTAGGTGATAAATAAAGCGAATGAGGAAGGCTGTTTGGAGGAGTTTGCAGCATTCCCCACCAGCTTGATCCTAGTTGCCTTTAGTGCTATTGATTTCTCTGCTGTTAAAAGCAGATGTTTAAGAGGAAAATTGGGTTGAATATCGCAACTGAGCTGCTCTTGGACTTGAATCTATTTGTTACTGCAGATTGAGTTTGCTGCCTTGAGCACTGAGTTTCTGTTGCCCCTTTCAAAAACCATAAGGCTTTTCCTATCCTTTTTTATTTATCAGCAGACTTGGCAGCAGTGCTCGTGTTCATCAGCTGGGGCACAGAAGAACAGCTCATGCCAGCCACAACCCTAATGAGTAGGATTCAAAAGGGTCTTATATCCGTTCACAGAAGAGCCCCAAGACTGCATTTGCCGCCTGTGAAGGCTCGGGTTCCCCCCTGGCTGAGAGGATGGGCCCTGCTTTCTGCCGTTTCAAAGGTACTGGTGGTGATACTCAAATGCAACACATGGTGGGGGGCTGTGCTGGGCAAGTAATGAGGACAGCACAACCTCTCCCCACGGGTGAGTGACAGGTGGGGGTGTTGTGCACTGGGGGGCTCGCCCCAGCAAAACCCTGCGTGCCACTGGTATTACCTTGTCGTTCCTTCCCCTCAACCTGTTGGGCTCCAGTAGAGTTATGTCTGAACTCATGCATCGTTGCAAACTGCCTCAACTCGTACCATGTAGCCTGCAGCCCGTTATCAGTGACTGTGGCAGGGTCCTCTGTCTTGTGAGGTTAGAGAGACCGTCACTTGGTCACGCTGTGTTTGTGGAAGTTATTTCAGGGAGGTAAGAATAACTACCTGAAGCAAGTACAGAGTTTTTTCCAGTTGGATTAAAACCCCTATAATCTGCCTGTGGTGCTTCAGGGAGCAGTTTCGTGGTGTTTCCAGGGAAGCCTCTTGTATTTGATTTCTCTAATATTTCGGGGTTTTGAAGGTTATCCTAATTTTGGGGGTGACTTCATCACAGGCTTTATCCTATCTTTGTAACAGTGATGCATATATTACTGGTCCTCCTCTGCAAGATATTTTTATTAGTTCCTAAAAGACTTAGAGGCATCCTCGTTAAAGTACATTTTCTTGAGAAGGTGCTGAATCCCTTGAACATGATTCTGACTGAGGCTGAAAGCTTTTTTAAGCGTGTGCCGTTCAGAGCATATTTCTCCTGATGTGCAGTGCGTGGCCAGGGTAACTCCCAGTCTGTACCTCTGGCAATGACACTCCAAGTTTGTTGACAGGACACAGGTTTTATTTTTATCAGATTAACATGTACATAATCAGGCTCTGAACTTTGCTCCCCTGTATTTTGTGAAATGCTCTAGAAAATGCCTGCTTTCATAGTCTCCCAGGGGTTTGCATTCACATTGCAAATGACATATCGGTGGGTGGGGGAAAAAGCCCTGTGCTCTCAGGGGGATGTTTGCGAGATCCTTTTTAGCAATGACACAATATATTCTATCGTCAGTTTTGATAAACACTGGTCTTTTCTAAATCAAAATGAGAAATATTTTACAGGCAGAGACCAATCTCCTTTACTTGAGAGTCCTGGCACCTATTTTTGGTGTTTTGTATAAATACTGGGTTTGACCCTATTGCAAGAGATACCTCAAATTGCACTGATGCATTTCCTGGAGGTGTCCATGGACAACCTGGGATATGACCGCAGTAACAGATATTTGTGGATCTTGTCTTAACCATGCCATGCTCTCACACTCTGGGCTGGTTGTTTCTCCAAGGAGCTGACACTTTATAGCCCAGACTTAATGGTACGGAAAAGGACCCTTCTGAGGACTTGGTCTATTGTGTACTGTGGAGGAGGATGTCTTCTAACTAAGTTTAGAGTGGATTTTAGCCTTGCTGTCCTGCACAGCTCATTTACTTGGCATGCCACTCAGCTGGTTTATATTGGTGGTTGAGTCCCTTAATCTGCTGCAGAAGCTTCTTACATCCATTTTGGTGAGGAACCATCAGAGTGATGCTGGAAAGCATTGATAGGAGGTTGCGTGAAGGAAGCTTAACGAGCATATTTGAAAGAGGTAATGAGTGGTGTCATTCCTTCCTCTCCATGTGTGTTTGCCCTTCTTTCTGGAGACGCTCAGCACAGTTTAAGAGTAGCATAATGTTTTTGAATACTTGGACTGAGAAATAGCTCTGGAACTTCAGCACAGAGAAACATAATCTCTACAAGGTGCTTTCTCATACAGGCAATGCACAGTTGAAGTCAGTCAGCTACAGAGCAAGGGGCTGCTGCTGGCTGGAAACCCACTGCCTCCAGTTCAACTGGGAGACCAATGTGGAGCTGGCAAGTCAGTCCCAGTAAATCTCGTTTGGGATACTCATGGGTGTCAGAAAAGGGGTAGAAACAAAAGCACCCAAAGACATTGCAAACTATGGATGGAGGCCAGTGGATGTTACCTGCCTGGCTTTCCTGTTCTCAAAGGCTTGTTGGCTTCCCAAGGCTCATGAACGTGATGCAGGATTACAACTTGCAGAGGAGAACGTAATTCCTCTGCTTGGATAGTCATTTTTCTTCATGTCTTTTTCTAGTGGGACATAGGCGTTTGCAGGAAAATGCAAAATGTCTTCCTGCTGTTTTCTGTGTGCTGACTTTTGATTGTGTGAGGCTGCTCAGTACTTCCACTCCCCTCTCAGCAGTTGTGGGGTGGCGATGGAAGGGACCTTTGGAGGGCTGAAGTGCTTCCAAAATCTGTAAGAAACAATTGCTGTTCCCATGATTATGCCTGTGTCAATAGGCACAGAGCACTGTAGCCAGTTCACGTGACTAGAACAAATCACATAAGCGAAAAAGCTCAGGAAAAATTAATGGAATCGCGGGAAATCAGGAACATCATGTGGGCTCTTATTTGTGCTATGCAGGGTGACTTAAAAGAGAAAAAAATGCTAGTGCATATAAAACAATGGTATTTTTTTCTAGAGAATTAAAAACGCTTTATTCTATTTTGGGAGTTGGTTTCTTTTTCTAAGCTCTGGAGAAAGGGCAGCACTATCATCTGCAGCATGCCTTGTTTTATGGAGCACATTAGGAAGGGGTTCATTTACTTGATGAATTCAGGATCTGGTTTAAGTGGACTCTGAAATGGCTATTTGGAGGGGGGAAGCCATTTTATTGGCTTCCAGGGATTACTTGATGTTCTCTAAACTCCAGTAAAAATTTCTTAGCACAGCCATAGCTTCTGTGTCCTTGCAATTAATAGACAAAGTAAACGCCAGGTTTGCACACATGCACAAACAGGGACTTCTGAACAAAGTGGTAGGACTAGATCCACTAGAGGCTAGTGCATGTTGCCGTGTCAAATAAAAATCACAATGATATACAGCCTAAAACCGTAATTAGAGGGCAGCTTTGAAAAACAACATACAAACTGAAAATGCAGGCAACTTTGGTACACCGTCTGAGTTACTCTTCTTGGTTGCCTTCCCTCCAACCCCTTTCAGAGGTGCGGTATGTGGTCTGCCAGGGCTGCATGAGAGCAGGGGTGGCGTGTCCCCAGAGCTGCTGAGCTGTCTGGATCCCAGCAAGCTCATTTGACAGCTGTACCATCTAAACTGTCTACGGATACAAGTAGGGCAATGAAAGGTAGGAGACCAGGCATTTGGAAGAGCTGCTTGTCCCTGATTAAGTGTTTGGTGAGTAACAAGGAATTCAAAGAGCAAGATGTTGGAGAGCAAGAGCCTTAGGGTTGTGGCTGGTGACTTCCTAAGTGTGTTTGTGTTACAAGAGGCATGTGCTGGAGAAGGTGCAGAAGGTGGCTTTTGCTCCAGGTGGTCTGTAAAATGCCCCTGGCCTATAGGGGTATATAGCACAAACTTTGTTAGGGATGTGGTTTCGGGCCATAGCAGGGAAATCGCTAAAGCTTGACTTAAGAGAGGCCTCCAGCTCCTGCTTTGCTGGCCATCTACTCTAACGCCTTCCTTCAATTTGCTCTTGGAGGCTTTCTGGTGCAGCTTTGCTAGACTTCAGGATCTGAGAAGAAATCAACTTGTCAGTCCCACGCCTTCGTGCTGTATGCCTGGGATCAAACCATTCACCTGCAAGATGCAAGCTTAAGCAGTTGGCCAACACCAAACCCACAGTTGCCTGGTCTTGAGCAGAGCCCACTTCCTGTCTCTAACACCGTAATTAGAGACAAGCCCAGAAGGAGAAACAAGACTGATTCCTTGAAGAGCTCATCTGGAGGATCAGGAAGGACAGAGTGGATGGCTTCAGTGCAAGCTCTGAGGTAGGCTTAAGCTGGGTGGAGTCAACCCTCAGGCTTGACCCTAGATGTCAGTGTAAACAGATCCTCTGGGGACTTTCATTATGGAAAGCATGGGCAAAACTGCAAGTCCCTACCTGTCAGTGCTTGAAATTCAAACAGCCCAGGTTGGGCAGGTAGGCCTGAGCTGCCTCCTGCAGCTGCCTGCGAAGAGCCTTGACCTCACTTCAACAAGAACGGAGAGCTCGCTCAGCCCTGGGCACGACAGGGACCTGCATCATAGTGGTTGGAGTGTGAAACTACTGCAAAGTGAGGGCACCAGTGACTGTGGGTGACAGATCGGCAAGGTTGGACCAAGGCAGTGCAGGCAATGAACAGGTCACAGCACCCTCTGGGAGAGTCCTCAGAGATGCTGGTGCTGTTCCTTATGGAGCAAGAAGGCAGGCCCTTTGGGCACCAGACTCCACAAGATGAGGGCCCTTCTGTTTGAGCAGGACGTATGCTTGACCCACTGCCTGCCAGCTTTTCCTTATTATGAAGAGCAATAAGCCCAGGAGGGCAGGGGATGACACGGGGTAGCGGTGGATGACTATTGAGCATGTTTCTGCCTGGTGCTGTGATTATAGCCTCTGTTCTGGGCATGTCGCATGTTGTGGCATCCTGAACTCCTTCAGTTTCTCACCTTTCTTCCTCCCAACTGTCCTGGACAGCTTTGCACCCTCTGGAGCTGGGTCAGGCAGATGCATGGAAGTTCTAGTCATGCTCTTCTGCTGCTTTTCCTCAATCAGCTGATACTCACATATTCCTTAGTATTCTCTATAGTGCCAAAAGCATGTGGTGTTTTTTAGGGAAACTCTTCTGGTGATAAATGTAATCCAAAGGGCAGCCAGAAGAAGCTGTCACAAGTTCCTGTTGGCTGTCATGGGGGTTGTATTTAGCAGGTACTGAGTGCCAGAGCATGTGGTTTCCTTCCGTGTCTCCCTACAGCTCTGCTGACACAGTCATCTCTCCTGACACAGGAGGTCCTCACACAACTCTTCCTGTTTTCTGGGATTTTCTTTTCTAGGAAAAGTTCCTTTATTATGATGACTATTTTGGGTTTCGGTATTCATTTATTTCACATGGCTTTATATAGGAGAAAAGAGTTGCAAAGAGAAGAGTTGAGCTCCAAGAAGGAACTTCAACATTTACCATCTAAACATAGTGTCTGAGAGTTAAGTCTCTTGAAAAGGAGGTCTAACAAATCCATGTGCTTAGCAAGAAGCTGTCTGGAAATTATCAGAAGGACATTGTATGGGTGTATCTGAAACCGTCCTTACCCCTGGAGCTGATTTAAGGCTTCAGACAGGCGCTCATCCATTCTGGCTCTAGACCCATCTCGTAAGGGTGAGCATGCACAGTGCTTGTGAGCAGCACTGCTTCCATCAGGATAGGTACTGCCTTTACTGTCGTAGTCTCTTGGCGAGCCCTGTCCTGCATCAAGTAGGAGACTTGCTTTCAGTTTTTCCTTTCAGGCCAGGCAAACCCACCTCTTGGAATTGTGAAAGCAAGGAGGGAAGGGGAACGTGGGCTGTGGGCTAGGGGTTAGGAGAGAGTAACTTGGCTCCAAGGCCTGCTTTTATTCTTTTTGTGTCATGTTTCCCAGGAAAAGGCTTTATGATGTTTGTGTTCAGGCCCAAGTGGGGAGGGCAATTGACTGATTTACTGTAGTGCCGTCTCTCTCTTTGTTGTATCAATAGTTATTTGCACAGAATTCATCTGAAGGAGGAAGTGATCTTGAAAGCCTCTGGTCTAAATCCGAGTTTCCTGCTCCTTTTCCAAACTGAGCCACTACTTGAGAGTCTGCAAGGCTACAGGGGCCCCATCATGGTGTGTGGTAAGTCCCTGGGGAGGGCAGGAGAAACATCAGTTGGTACTTGTAGCAGATTGCTGTCTCGGGGTGGCAGCAAGAGCAGGGCTGACATCCTGGACCCACATGTTTTGCATTTGAGCATCTCATCACTAGATGATGGAGCAATGCTCAGCGATTGTATAGCTCTTTATTACAAATTATTAAAAGTTCTCTTTTCACCTTAGACTGCCCAGTATTTCACTGCAATGCCTCTTCTGTGGTCCTGCTGGATAGAAATTGCCTGTGTAAGACTACCCAGCATCAGGCTGCTTCTGAGCTCCAGAAATGCTGAGTGCTGGACTGGACAGGACTCTGGATCTGTGCCAACAGCAAGTGCAGTAATGTCCAATTCTGGGATTCTGGGGTAAGAAGGATTGTGAGAACATGGAGGGGGTCTGGTAGGGAACTACCAACATGGGCAGGACCTGGGGGAGGTGGGCTGGGGGGGATCTAGCAACATCCCACAACTACTGGAAGAGCAGTTACAGGGTTGATGGAATCAGGCTTTTCTCATCAGTGGCAAATAAACCAAGGGGCAGTGGCCACACAATGCCGCTTGCAAGGTTCAGATCAGATTCTGGGAAACCCTCTCTTCCACGGTGGTGGTGCAGCACTGGGACAGGTTGCCCAGAGAGGTCAGGAAATCACCCTCCTGGGTGGCTTTTGAGGCTTAATTAGAAAAAGCTACAGTCAACCTGATGTATTGTTGGCAATGGCTGTGCTTCAAAGAGATTTGGACTAGAGGTCTCCTCCAACAAGCATTTCGGTCACTCTGTTCATTCTGGTAAGGCTGCCAGCATGCTGTCAGAGTTTTCAAGGAGAATTTCTGGACCTAAATATATAGCGGTTTTTGTTTGACACAGTAACCCAGATCTAGATGGAAGCTGTCTGCTCCAGCTTGCTAAGGTAGCATGATCTCAGTATGAAGAATACCGGTTTGGGAAGTGGGATAGATGTGGAAAGGAGTCGCTTTTGCCCCCTGGCCAGGAGATGGGTGTGAGGGGACGAAGCTATTCTAGGAGCCCGAGGTGGCTGGAATTTAATTTGAATCCACTCCAAATTTTGGAATAGAAGCAAGGCAAAGTTTGCTGTGGCAGCAGAAGGCCTCTGGTGTATGTGCAGCACCGTGTGCAGGAAACCCTGGAGCAGTAACAAGCTGCCTCTTTGTTACGGTTTCAGGCCTTTAGCACTTGGGCAATACAAGTAGCCAGGGAAAGAGAGGAGGGGTGACATAGAGATATCTTTAATATATTTTGTGATGTACTGTAAGCCTCTAGGAGAAAGTTTCCTTCTACATGTGCCATCTAGCAAGCTTTTCTGGGAGCAATAAAGCTTGATTCCCCACGGCTTTGTGTTGCCTGCTTGGACACTCTCTCCTTCATATCCGTACTTTGTTCCTCTGCATCCCAGCAAAAGGTGAACTACTGTTGCAGGACCTCTCACCTTGGCCCAGATGCCCATATTCACAGAATTTACAGGAACTTCATTTCTTCATAGTTTTTTTTCTTCCTTGGTGTCGTGGTTTGGGCCAGATTGGCCCAATCTGGTGGAACAACAGATGCCCTCTCTTTCTTGCTCCACTCCCAAAGGGAGGCAAGAGAGAGAGAAAAAGAGAGACTTTAGAGTTCAGAAGGAACTAAACTACTTTAATGAAATATTAATAATAAAATAATAAAAAGAAAATAATGAACTATATACAAAACCATATCAAGCTCCCAGGATGACAGTCACATCACCAGCAGGCGCTGGGGAAGTCCCAGACTGGACTCGGTGGCAGACGGGAACTGGATTCTGGATCTGGATTCAGGATGGGATCAAAGGCAGACTCAGAGACAGAGTCCTCCTCGGACTCCGGTGTCCTGGTTTGAGGTAAAACAGGANTTTAGCTAGAGAAGTCGAACGTTACTGCGGGAGGACTGGCAGGCTGAGGAAGAGGCTGAGGCTTGCAGCGGGATCGTTTCTTTAGGGGAAGAGAGGAGAGGAAAAAAGAGTCCAGGGAACCCAACAGTTTACGCATGTCCTCTTATCTGCTGATCTTGAACTTAATCATCACAAATATGTCATCATTGCTGAAGTCATAATTAAGTTCAGCATTTTACTGTCAGCATAATTGCATGAACCATCTTCCTTTCTTGCTATGTCTTGAAATACAGTCTGTTTTATAGACTGTCTGCCAAGTTATCCAATTTTAATGCAGTTGGAATCAGGTTTTTAAAATGCACCTCAAATGCAGTAAATACACTGAGTTCGTAGGGCCTGCCATGTTTTTGTATATGAATGAGATCAACTGAACAAGCCAAGCGTGAAGATGTCGTGCGGTTGAGCCCTACTGAGCAGCTGTGTACTCAGTGGCACTGAGCTGGCTCAGCGTCCCCTGGCTGTGCTGCAAAAGGCTGGTGACACTCCAACTTTTCCAGAAGGACCTGTAAAATTTTCACGTTTCTTTCTTAAAATTCAGGTTGCCAGAAGAGGCTTCTCCTCCAGTGAATTGCATTCCTTCAGCCTAAATGTATTTTCACAGTATAGCCTTGTCTTCAGGGGGTTAAAAGTAAAGGGCATCTGGTCCTGCAGGGTGCCGCTGAGGGTGTCCTGGGGGGGCGGCAAGGGGCACCCCCAGGAGAGCCCTCTTGCCTCTGGGCTGCTTCTGAGTTCTTCAGGGATGTGATTCATCTGGACAGACAGACAACTCCCTCTGCCAGGGTAAGCTGTAGCTCAGCAGGGGGCTTTTCTGGCAAATGCTGTAGGGCTCTAATTAGCTTTTGGCTGGCCTCCAGCATTTGTTTGCTTGTTTGTTTGTTTGTTTTTCTTGCACTGAATCACCTTACTGGTAAGATGTGAGCAACATGTCCAGCCAACGTCCTGAGCTGCCTGTTTCAGACGTTACCCGTGTTGTTGCTGATATAACCATCCCATAAGGAAAAGCGGGGTAATTCTCATCTTCCCCATTAATGCCTGGCCCCTTTTGAAATCCTGAAGGAAGAAAGCTGGGTTTGTAATATGGCTCCCTCTGCTCCCCCCTTTATTTCAGACAGCCACATCGGTGTATGAAACACGCGGAGGAGCTGAGGTGCAGAGAGAAAATCACCTGGTCTGTATTCCCTTCCCACGTGCCGGGATTGTGAAGACTAGGGACGTGCTGCTCCTGAGAAACGATGGTGGCCAAAGAGCCGAGGGAGGTGAGGGTGTCTGGAAGGGAGTCGTGCACACCACCGGGTCCTGGGCGTGAGGGCAACAGCGATCTCTTCCAGGTTACACCCTCTAGAAACTCGGGGGCTACTGTGCGTGCTGTTTCCAAAAGGAGTGATAGTCTAAGCCTGTGCTTGCTGCCGCGCACAGGGAGGTGAGGCTCTGAAGAGCATGCAGTGTTGGCCTGCTGCTGGCTGGCCTTGTTTGCTCTAGTCGGCCCTCCAGCGCTCTGCCTCGCTTTGTGTGACACAGAACCAGGAGGAGTTGTGTTGTCTGCCCACAACCTCTCAAAAATCGCATCTGTTGTTGCAGGAGATGAAAAGAGGAAAAGCAAAGCAGAGGTAACCTGCCCCTTCCAGAGATACACAGCAGATCAGAAGATCAAACCACATTCCCAGGTCATGGTCCACTCGTGAGCCACATGTTTCTATCAGCCACATCCTGCATCTTATGGGAACTCTCTGGAGATCACACCAGGTAGGGGAACTTTAGAAGTGTGATGTGAATTCATTGCTACCCTTATGATCTGATTGAGTGACCCTTTGCTTGCAAGTGTACCAATACTTGCGAAACCGTATCCTCTCTCAGGGCTTCCTTACTGCTGGATTGTTTTGTTAGAGCACTAAAATTGGATGTCTCGTCTTCTGTCTCGCGGCAGCTGTCTCTTTTGTTGGATGATTTGTCAGCTGCTGTCTGACATCCGTCCTGCCATTCCTTCCCCTCTACCAAGAAAGCCATTGCATTACAGCGGCAGTCACACCTCTGTGTATACGATGCCATTGATAAATTCCAGTCTGGCTCAAGCAGGAGACATGGTCCTGAGACAGCCCTTTTGAAGGTCTGCCATGATCTCTCCCTGTTGGCTGGCTCAGGGTTATGTTTTGTATTAACGCTCCTTGATCTTTCTGCTGGTTTTGACACCGTCGACCGGGATGTCCTTGTGGAATGCTCTGAGCAGATGGTGCATCTGGCTGGTGCTGCTTCAGGTTGATTCAGATCATATCTTGGGGAGAGCTCCTTGTCTGCACATTCCATTCCTTCCAGAGGGTTTCTGTCTGCTGCCTGCCTTGCTCTCTGAGGGGATCCTCCCATTTTGGTGCCTATTGATCTATTTTGGCTAAGCTTATTAAGCATACACTTGCTTCTGGCTGCCTTCAGGCAATCCTCACACTCCCCGCTCTTTTTCCCAGCCTGTCATTCCAGCAAAGCAGGGGCATATTTGCAGCTTTTTTGAGGGCATGTCAGTGCAAGTGGTGTTGGTCTTGGTGAATCGGTGCCCCAAGAGCAATGCCCAGACTGTCTTAGGAAGAGAAGGGTCTGAGTGTCTTCCCTGTGTACATTGCTCCAGATGTGCACACCTGGCTACTAATATCTCTGCTACTATCTCTACCACAGTGCCAAATCTGAGCGGTGGTGCCAGCTGGTGAGTGATTTGTTGTGCTGAGCCCTGCCTCTGCTGTTAAAAATCCTCAGGGGATGTTAGTCCCTAGGGTCACTGTCTGATAGAGATGTGCCAGCAATCCCAAATACTCAGGCTCACTTATCACCTGCTTGTTGGTATAGTGTGGGGGAATTTTTGGCTCTCCATAGTATTTGGGTGCTGTTCTGTGCTTTGCTGTACGCTTTAGTGGTGTAACATTGCAAGGACTGACAGACCAGTATACACAGTTGGGCTTTAGATGTGTGTAAGAGCTGTGGACAAAGAAAACAGCCCTTTTCTGAATACAGCGAAGAGAAGTTACTTGGGCTTGAGTAGGCCTATTTTATAGATAGGACTTTTGTTCTTTAGTTTGCTAAATACTTCCATAGACTGGAAAAGTGAGGTGGAGAAATGACATGACTTCTCCCAAAGTCACACAGTAGACAGCTGGCAGATGGAGTAATGACCCAGCCCTTCCCATCAGGGTGCATTGCCACTGTACTTTTCCTTCCTGAGACACAGCCTGTGATACTCCTTTATGTATATATCCCCTTCCCTTGTTCTTTCTTCCTTCCAGCCTGTGGGGTGAGGTGGAGGGGGGGATGGATTTGGAAAGGCTGGCTTGCTGAGCTCCATCTGGAAGAAGCAGCTCCACAACTCACCCTACTTGCAACCAACACCCCACTCAAGGATTTCAGCAGATGACCCACCCATTAACAGGAGTAAACTTGGTTGGTACATTCTTACCATCCCCAGTACTGGGCTAAAAAATCCACCTTCTCCCCAAAAGTGACAAATGCTGCCAGTCGTCACACCTTGCGTCCACACTGCTGACACCCTTGTGTCTCAGAGCAGTGATTTCAGGATGAAACTTCAGAGGTTTCTCCTTTATGGGCTACACATTGCACCTGAACTTTATCATGAGCAAGGTGATCCTAGCCTGTCTATGGTTACATTCCCCACCTGGAACTCACCACGCGAGCAATAGCGGTGTAATAAAAGTCAACAGACAAGCTGGTTGCTTGGCTCGGCTTTGAAGTGGGAGCGTTTGGCACCTTGCCCCACTCCCGTCGGGGCTCCACTGCGTGTCCACCTGGGCTGTGGGGCAAGCAGGTGTCTTTGGGTGCTGCACAGCCCCTGCTCCTCAGGGCTGGAGTGGTGGCCGGGTGGAAATAGAGACCCTGTTTGTATCCCTGTTGCAGGACACGCTGCAGTGGGAGCTCCGCCCCTCACAGGCAGCAAGGAACCCTGCACCCTTGTGGCACCGGTCCATGGATGCTTGGTGGTTTCACCCTTCATAGAACCACTTTGCTGAGTTTTTTTCTTTCAGTTCATCTCATTTTTTTCTTGGTGAAACCCGTCTCCTGAAACCACACTAAAGGTGCACACTGGAATCAGTGCACCCTCTTGAAACCTGCATGCATCAGCTCTGGCTTTAAATTAGCTGTTGTCCTGTGGAAATCTGGGCAGTATCTGTCATGCCTCCCAGGGGGATGTATTTTGGCAGCTTTACTTGTGAATCTTCTTTTACCTGGCATTTCACTGAGTCTAGCAGCACTAAATTTAGCAGGACTTTGTGTGGACTAATGGCTCTGTGCTGTAGTTTGGCAGAATCCAGCCTGCTCGGAGTAAACCTGGGCCATTTCTCTCTGTCGCTCTTCATTTGCTTAAGTGCAACTCCACTGCATAAAAGCTAGTCCCATGATGGTCTGAGGCCTGGGCAGGGTCTGGAGCTTGGGACAATTGCCTTTTACACTTCATGCAGAGTGCAAAGGAGGATGGGGGAGAAACCGATCCCTCAAACAGCAATTAAAAATACTCAGGGGAAAGTTTGTGAGCTTTTGTTTGGGGTTATGTGAGATAACCTCTCGCTTGCACTTTCAAGGAGAACAGGGCAAAGTACTCCCTGCCTCATGCATGCCGGCGCAGGAGCAGGGACGAGGAGCAGTGCCTGCCCAGCTGCACCAGGGAGGTGGGAAAAGGGCTGCAAATGTAGATGAGCAAAGGGAAAACAAGTTACTTCAGCAGCATCGCAGAAGAAACCAGCAGCAGTTGCGGATGGGGCCCAGCTGTCCTGCATAGTGGTGCAGGACTGCGTGTTCTCCCTTGGCACTGAAGGGTTGCTCTGCTCCTGAATGACTGTGTTTCTCCTTTCTCCAGATCATAAGCCAGAATGGCATCTGCATGCAATCCCTCCACCCAGCCCACAGCAGCCAGCTCCTGCTCCGTACAGAGATACCAGCCAGGGCCATGTGTGCCCGCAGTGCCTCGCAGCAGCTCACCTGGGCTGAAATTTGGCTTTGCTCAGCTTTCAGAGGCATCGGTTGCTCTTGCAATCAGTGCTTGCAGGCAAGCCGTGAGCTGGAGGTATGTTTCCTAGAGCTCGTTCAAATGTGATTTCAGGGTTTCACTAGGCTTTTGCAAATAACACACTGACTTGAAGGGAAGAAGGAAGAGATGCAGCTTTCGGAGAAGAAAATAACTGTGGGGATCAGTGTTTCGGTAGCTGCCTCCAGAGAACCCGGTCTGCGCTGGTGAAAATCCCTCTTCCTTTTCAGAGCCGAGCAGTCGCATCGAGTGTTTGCCCTAGCTGCCAAGCAATGTTGGGTTATCCTGTATTCAGTATATTTACCTTCCGAGCGGTCTGGGATGCAGGGGGCATGCAGCAGCTGTTGTACTGTGGTGTTGTACAAACACAAGGCAGGTGTTAGCTGGCATCCCATCTCTCGTATGTCGAGTGCAATTGCAGGAGCTGCCATGTTTCCGCCAGCTGGGCGAGTCCCTGGTGTATTTTTGTGGATATTGTATTCCTGTAAATATAGATTGTCATACCGCACCAAAACTCTCCCCGTCAGGATGTTCCCCACCAGTTTCCGCTGTGGATGAGCCCCTCACTGCACTCTGGTTTCAGATACCAGCAAGGAGGTGTTGCAAACCCTGCCCACACCAAGGCTTTCCACCAGGCTGTCTGTGCAGGCACAGGGAGCTGGACTGTAGAACTTTGAGACTGGTTGACCACTCTGCTCTCAGTTTGGAAAGGGCTGCCCGTGGTCAGTACCTTGGCAGGCTCTGGCTGCATCTGAGATTTCTGACTTCTGTGCTCTGCAGTTGGGATGTGGGGTCACTCAGAGCAGGTTGTTCCTACGTGGAGCGCAACCTGTATGGGGAAGTCTTCATTGATGGCAGTCATTCCCATCCGTGTTTTTCTCACAGATGTGATGTGCATGTATTATTTTTGGCCTCCGAAAGTAGGTTTGGTGGTCACCCATGCCAAAATTACATGTGAAAGGAGGTCTTTCAAAGAGGCCAGTGTGGAATTTCTCCTCCCCTGGCCTGCCTGTGCTACATCTCCTTCAGAAGACCCTTCACCTCCTTTTTTGCAAATCTGTGTTCCTGTAGCACAAACGAGTAAACCACCCAGAAAGCAAGTAAGGGCTCCCCACGGGCTGAGTTGTTGTAGGCAGCTGGGGAATCATGGATCTGGTAAAGGGGTTTGTTGTGCAGACTTTGGACCAGATCAGAATCCCAAATTCTCCTGAACTGGGGGAGGGGTGGGGTGGCAAAATTCAACTCTGAAAACGGCTTTTCCCCCTATGAATAGCCACTGCTGATGTGAACTAGGAAGAGCTTGCAGTCCCTGGGCAGACGAGGTGAGATATACTCCTGTCGGGGGGCAGATCTGTGAAGGAGGATAACATGGTGGGAGCACAAGGTGTGGTGAAATTGCTAGAGAAAATGATCCCCGGGAGTCAAAATGGGAGTTCCTGCGTGCTGCAGGCATCAAAACAGCCCCCGAGTGCAGGTGGGAGCCTGAGCCAGCCCCCGTGCCACAGCCAGACTCCACATGCCTCTGGTTTTCTTACTCATGCCTTAATCTTTTTATTCCCTTGGGGAAACTCATAAAAGTAATTGTAAAAGCTTTGGCAAGGCGATGGGAGGAGAGGGGAAGCAGGGGGGAGATCTCTGCCCCGGCTGCTCTGTCAATGCTACAGCTGCCCCAGGCAGAGCTCCCCCTTTTCTGGGGACATCCGTGCAGGGACCTTGTGTCTGTACTCACCCACCTCTTCCCTCTTAGCTGTGTTGGCTGGTCTGGAAACCTCCCCTGAAGTGAGTGGAGACCATGGAAACAAAATACAGGCCCTCACCACATCAGGTGTCCTCACCGGTGGGCTGCTAGAGGTGGAGGGACGCCTCTGGAGAAATGCTGCTGCAGAGACCAGTGCCACGGCTGCATTGCCCTGAGATGGTGATGCACCCCAGAAGCAGGCTCTTCTGGAGAACATCTCCTTCACTTTGAGGCTGCACCATCACTTGGAAAATTAGATTAGGGCAAATATATTTTTTTATATCCCCCAGACATGAGCACTGAGCTGCTGGGTATTTGATACATCGGAGTGATTGGTCTCGCAGCTCTCTGCCCACCGCGGCAATGGGCAGCTAAGCCAGGGCGCTTAGCATCAGGAAATGCCTCATAGCACAGCAGCCTTTGAAGGCAAATGTGACCCTTTGATTGGCAGCCCTAAATCTGACTGGACTTAAAATAGGAACTTCTGCATTAGCTCTCTGAAATTCAAGTCTCCATAATCTTCATTTTTTTGGCCCTGCTTAATTCTGATTTCAATATACAGGGATTATAATTAGGCAATCTGCAAATGGAAACCATAAAAAAAAAAAAATTAAGTGGGGGTGGTGGTGTGCTGTGGAATAACAGCTCCGTGCTTGCCCCATTTGCTCTTCCCCTGGGCCACTGGAGGTGAGGTGCAGTGTCCGGGGGCTCCTGCTCTCATCTAAAGTGATTCTTATGCTCTTGTAACAGGTATTTCAAGCAAACAGGGGAAATTTCTGTCTCTAAGCTGGCTGTTAGACACCAAACACACTGGCACGCACACATCCCTCAGCTCGGAGGGTCTCCAGGCCAGAGGCCAAATGCATCAGTCCCAGAGTAAAGGTGGGCAGAGCCTCATGCTAAGAGCTCTCCTCTGCTTCTCTGTCTTCATCCATTTCCAGCTGCCTACAGTATTTTTGATTGCTTACCTCAGCCAAAGCACCTTCTGCATCTGTATTTCACCCCAGAGACGGGAGTTTTTCACTGGCCATTGAAATAGTCCTCTGTACCTGCTTTGCAGAGGACTCCTGGATCAAACAGCCTCACACTAGTGAGTCTGGTCAGTGCAGGACGTTGGTGGCAAAGGTTGGTTTGTTTGTTTGATTTTAATTACACTGCTTCACTGCAAAATCCCTACCAGTCATACCAGCATAAAAGCGCTGGCTAAACGAAGCTGATTTTGCTTGTCTGATGTGTTGATTCCCCTGGTGGATTTTGCTGTGGTGGGGAGTTTTGCCAGTATAGCTGCACCAGCAAGACTGGTTAAGCGCAGGTGAGAGGAGCTGGATGCATATCAATAGATTGGCAGCCAATACACCGCATCTCCCCGTTCAGTCGCTGCTGGCTCAGGGATATGAAGAGCGAGGGTGTTTGCTTCCTAAGCCAGTATTCAATGCGTTGTGGGTAAGGCATGGCCAATCCCTGCTCATGTCTGGAAGCAGGAATGCATGGTGGGCTTCCCATCATTGGGAACAGAGTATTCGTCAGGGAACTCACTGTCTCTGTGTGTGTGGACCCATGCTTACGTGCCCGTACCCCATTGTACCTTGAGATTGAGGGTTTCTCTTGAGAGTGTCCCAGAGCCAGATATTTCAGCACCCAAAGCCTGAGCTGAGCTCTCTGTAAAACCCAGGTCCTCAAGCATGCAGGGAGCCCTCAGACAGTGTTGAGCCGCGGCCTCTCGCCATGTCCTGGAGGTCTGCATGGGCTGGCTGCAGGCAAGCCTTTTGGGTGATCATTTTTGCCACCTTGACTTGCATTCAAGCACTTTGAGAGTCATCTGCTGGGGAGCCGCCAGTCGCGTGCTGCTTCTATTTGGGTCTGGGTCGTGCACAGACACGCAGGGGAAAGCATTCCTCCCCTCCACCTCCTTACCTCCCCCGCAGGAATGCAGCGTCTCCTTCATTTAACATATACACACTGCGCTCTCTCGCTAGGAATGGCCAGGGCAAAGCAACCTTTGGAAATTACTTTTTTTGAGTTGGGGAGAGGGGGATGCTAAAGAGGAGCCGATGGTTTTGAGGGCGCTGGATAAGGAGAGGAGCATGGAAATAATTAGCATATTTATCCTTTTTCCTGAAAATGGTGGTCCTCCTGCTCTCACACCGGTGAAGTGTTCCTTCAAAAAAGGCAAGGCCTGTTCTCCGCAGTAAAAAAGCTGCATAATCTGGAAGCCATTTCATCCTGCCTGTGAGTGTAATAAATCTTTGGAAGCTCAAAAAGAGATCTGCCGTGTCTTCCCACCCATGCCAGGTTAGCTCTCTCTGTGCTGGGCATGAGGGGCACACCAGGAGTTGATCTCTGGCTCCTTTGGAATACCTGGGAAGCCAGGACACACCAAAAAATGCCATGGTAGGACTCTGATGGCAGCGTGTGCAGGGCGATTTGCTGCTCGCCTTGTGCTCCATTTATTTCTCTGTGGTTGTTTCTCTTTGCTCTACTGCCATGGGTTTCACTGCTGCTTTGGGCTGGGTCTTCTGCCCTCGGTCTTACTGACTTTATTGTGGAAAAACATAGGGAGGCTCTTGGAGAAGCAATTATTTTGTGTAGTGGCTTTAGTCTCTGCATGTTTTGCTGCCTCCTGATCTTTCTGTTTCCCAAGTAATCTGACAGATATTTCTTTATAGGTATGTATATACATATGTACTAACATGCATGCACATACATCTATATATATATATATACACACACATACACACAGAGAGATGCACACATATGGGTAGATATGATGGGCTGAAGAAACTGTGTTAGTTGTTGAGTTACTGCCATGTCCCTTAAAGTGAGCATGTAATGCCTTCATGTATTTATTGAGAGACGCTTTTCATATCGCTTTGAAGGAATTTTAATAGGTGGCAGCAACGTACCAGTGGTGAGCTCAGAGCCCTGGCATGGCTAATCACCACCAGGTCAGCCCTGCACCATGTGGCAGTGCGGACCTCCAGGGACTTGATTTGGCCACAGATGTTCTGTGGCTCTGAGGCAGCCAGAATCCACCCCTCCTCAGCCCTTTGCCTCTCTGCGAAGAGGCAACAAGGCTGAAGAGTACATGAAAGCGTGGCTGGGACAAGGACATCTCGCCTTTGAGGAGGCAGATAGTGTCCACCTCGTTGTGGTTCATGTCCCAGCTGTGGAAGGACTTGGGACCTCTGGCTGGGGTTGGCAGAGACACACGGGCACTGGAGTGAGCCTGCTCTTGTTCTAAAACTTACAGCTTGTGTACCTGCTTTCCTGGTTGTTCATTTTTCTCCCTGTATTTCCTCTTTGACTGATGAAAGCCACTAAAAATAGCATTTCCCATTTCAGGCAGAACCCCACGTGAATGGAGAATTCTGTCCTCTCAAGCTGGCAGCAGTTGGTCTATCTGAGGGGGACCTCGCAGCCCACGTTTGCTCTGCGATGGGTGCTTTCCTGATGCCTACCTTGAGCTCCCTGTCATCTCTCAGGATTCACTGTGACCACATGAGCAGTTGTGGAGATACGCGGTGTGGAGCAGAACCCCCTGCTCTCGATGGGAGCCTGTCCGGCTGAGGACAGGTAGGTGCTACCCAAAAGCATCTCAAGACTGTTGGCCCAGTGGCCCTTTGGGTAGAGGGGTGTGCCCTTGGCAGGCAGATCCCTTCCTGCTCAGACTTGCTTCCCGATCCCCAGGAGTGCTGCGAGCTGGCTTTCTACATGCAGCTGGAGCAGTGCCTGCCCTGCGTTCAGGGAAGGAGAGCTGTCTGCATGCTGGGTGAGGCCTCTCTGATCTGCGTGCCAGGAGCTGGATATAGACACAGCTGGATGAAAGGTGAAAGGCGTGTAAAATCCCCCCCCCGAGGGTCTAGGATTAAAGCTGTGAAACCAGAAGTTTATGGAAACACTTTAGGCTCCTTCTGGGGTAGCCATATTTCACCCCAAAACCAGTGGCAGTTGAGAGATCATAGACTCCAACGGTACTGGCATTTCATTTTGGAGCAGTTGTGTGCTTTTGAAGCAAATTTCCTAATTGTCCTCACTCTCTGTGCACTGTATCAGTTGGCAGTGCAGTTTATGTGCATGCAAACTGGGTTCATTCTGGTGGAAACTAGATCAGAAGTTCTGCTCTGAGCTTGCACCAGATGTTCTCCAGCTGCGGAGGAGGATGTGGTGATCGGAAGCAGCAGCTGGTCCTCTGGGCAGCTGTGAATGCTGTGCATGTCCAGGGGTTTGGTCCAGGTGACTAAGTCTAGCTGGAAGTAACATCCTTGAGCAGCTTACATGGTGGATGTAGGACCCTCAAAACCAACTGCTTCAGCCAACTGATTTCTGTCACACAATTATTTGCTGATGTAGCCACTGCCTTTGAGCTTATGTGACTTTGAGCCCTTGGTGAGTAGCGGCCTCAAGTGGGTGTTGAAGTTTAGCTCTCCAGGGACCATAGGTCATCACACTTGTGTCCCACACCTACAACTGCAGCATGGCTTGCGCTGAAGTGTTTGCAGGCTCCACTCTGCCAGGGTGAGGGCTAAGTACTCTCCCTTTGCAGTAGGGTCATCATGGGCCATCAGGAAGAACACAGGCTGCTGTTTTATATGTTAGGTGTTTCAGAAAATGGCCAAAATGGTTTTCCTCCTCCACCTCCGTCTGCTGAGACCTCCATCAGGACAGATGGTGGCATTTCCCTGGGGTTTCTGTGGTCTGGAAAAGTAATTGCAGCCATCCTGGGATCCCTTGCGAAGGCCCTGCCACCCTCTCCTGTTGTAAAAGCACCTCCACTGGAGAAGATCAGGGTGTGGGAGGCGATGGGCTTGTTTGTTGGAAGCATTTTGTTGGGAGGTGAGATGCGCCATGCTGCCTCACTGCCAGCAGCACCGCTGGCTGATGTGCTCAGCTGCCAGGCACTGTGTTCCAGCTGCGCTGAAGCCGGGCTGAGCAGCATGACCAAGAGCTGCACTGTGCCAAGGAAGACCCCCAGGAGCATCTCCAAGTTTACCGTCTTTGGGCTCTGTCATTCAGCTACCACTGACCTGGCTGTGGCAATGTAACTGGCTGACGCAGTGCTCAGAGCAGTGCCAGTTTCCCTGCAACTGTCAGAAGGACAGCTGGAACAGACAAACGACTCTTTTCAGGCTTAATGCCAAGGCTTCCCCGTTCCTTCTTGCCTGTCTGCAGGTATCACCTCAACTCACACGCTTCCTGAATGAATCACTAATGCCTAGAGTGACCAGGCACCACCTCCAGCAGGAAGGGGCAGAGATGCTGAGCAGAGCCCGCTACTCTAATATGGACATCACCTCCCAACCTGTTGATAAGGAGCCAGGGCTGGAAAAAATTCATCGTGAAAGAAACAAAGGGTCACTCTGCAAAAACAATGCATCTTCCAACCATGAGTTAATCTTCCCAAGTACAGCTTCATGCTTTCATGTTGCCTTTATGTCAGCTGCAGGAGGACAAACATTGCCTGATCTGGCGGGGGATGTGCACCTCAGCCAGCAGCGTGACTTCAGACAGGACTGATGCTGTGTGTGGTGTGAGCTGGGCAGTTTTGATCAGGTGGCAAGATGTGGGTTGACCATACCATTGCCAACACAAGGGCAGAACAGTGGGAGGGCAGTTAGGTGATGAAAGTCGGGTGGGGAGCATGGATCAGACAAGGCTGAGAACAGCGGGAAGGCTGGGCCAGATGCTGCCCGCTCTGTGGGGAAGGCTCCAGTGGTAGCAAGGGTATGTTTGTACGGAAGGACTTTGAAGAGGCAAGTGCTGGAGCTGGGAAGACAGTGGAGAAGTGATTCATATGACAGTTGGTTGGAGATGTGCTTTTCAAGTCCTGCTTCATCTCTTTAATCTATGCAATCCCTGGTATCTTGCTAGTGCTTTTCATCTAGAGATCTCCGAGACGAATACAATCATCACCCCCAGGTAGGAGACTGGAAATATTCTGGTGCGGAGCAAGTGGAGGTGAGAGTTGGGCTTAGACCAAGATCAGCTGTCTCGTGAGGCCATGCTTAGCTGCTGCCCCACACTAGGCTGCTGTAACTGCATCTGCTCTGAAAAAACACAGACAAATCGACACCAAGTTCAAAGCCGTGGGTGAGGTCAGCTGTACTGGTAGGCTCAAGGCTTTCCTCTAGTGTCTCGGGTCTGTATTGGAAAGCCCTCTCTGCTTATGGGTTCTTATGGACGAGGGAGGACAAAGCCTTGGACAGCCACGGAGGTCTTCTAATAGGTGTGTGCTTATGTGTGCAATGTCAAACTATGGGAAACGCCGGGAGGCATTGGTCTCCTTTTCCCCAGAGGATTTTGACAGCAACGTGTCTGGTTTAGAGAACCTGTCTGTCCGGGTATTGCTTTTGTTGTGTTCAATGGTCTGGACGGTTCTTCCATCACACCTATCAAAATAATATCTCGGCATTTTTGCAGGAGTACATGAGGTGATGTGATTGCTATCCCATGTGGACTGCTTGTTCTCACAGCCTCTCCAGTGGGAAGAGTGCATATCTTAAAGTGCTTGGCTTTGTACTTTAATGCTCACGTAGGCTAGCTAGGGTAGGGCAGGGGAAGGGCAGGGGGCAGAGAGGTTTGAGGTTTCGTGGTTGCTCCTGAGTGGTTCTTCTCACAGCCCCAGTGGGACCCAGGAAAGTCCCAGCTCCTGCCCGGGGATGCTCTGCCCTTGCTGTGGGAGCTCCTCTGTCCTGAGGAGCTCAGCCATGGCTCTCCTGGCTCACTTCACCATCCTGCTTAACATCTGCTCTTCTGAACTGTGTGGAAATACTTATTTCTCTCTTTCTCCCTTCTCAGTCCATAGGAGGTAGACAGAAACAGCTTGAGCAGTCGGAGATGCTGTGACCATGCAGAGAGGTTGCTGGGGGAAGGCTAAGCTGTTTGCTGAGCTCAGTTTTGGTTGTGGGTTGTGCTGCAGAAGGCTGCCTGCTCCCTGGCATGATCCACACTCCATCCACTGGCTGTCTGGGACAATAAGGAGTGGCTTCCAGAGCCACTCTGAGGTATTTCTCGCCTTGTAGTTTTGTGGTTGTGTAGGACTTGCTTCTGGCTTTACAGTTTTTCAACTGAAAAACATTTTTACTGTAGCAGCCTGGAGTGAAGGGTGAGTGACATACAGGGGCAGGGAGGTAATTCCAGCAAGGTTTGCTCCATTCCCGTCCACAGCCACCAGAAATGATGCTCGTGGCCCAGAATGGTATGAACTCGACCTCCTAATGGGAATGCATCTCCTGGTGAGCGCTGGGGCTTTGGAAAACACCAACATCTCGGCTAAAGGTGAGGAAGCTGCCGTGTGCTGTCTCGGGGTCGGCAGTGCCGGGGCTGTGACAGATGGCTCCCTAGGGGCTGGCCGGGTCCCTGGATAATCCTGTTAGTGTGCTGTACAAAGCCCGGGTGCTGTGCAAAGCCCAGGTGCTGGTGGCCAGGCTGTGAGAGCGAGCAGGGTCCCAATGGAGCCTGTGCAGGAGGGTGAAGCGGATGCCACACCAGGACAGTGAAAATGCCTGTGTGGCTTATGTAAAGCCCTATTTCGTAAAGCTAAGTCCTGTGCTTTTAAATACAGACGGTGTGGCAGGAGCCTACGAGAGCTGCCGTAAATGTCCGTATCAGTAGAGGATAAAAGTGAAGAGGCGAGCGCTTCATTCAATGGCTATGAAAGGCAGTAAATGCGCTCCTTGCAGCACAGAACAGCATTTCTGATGGGGTAGCAAGACCAGCCACTGGGTTTCTCCTCTCTGCAAAGAAATTTACAGATGAACTATCTAGGCCTGTTACACAGAGAAAGTTTCAGGGTTGTGGGCTGTGGGTTTAAAACAAGGTTGCGTCATTATGCCAATTTGAGCAAGAAGTTGTTCTACAGGAGACTTCTGCTGCTTGGGTATGCTCAAGGACAAGGCATGCTGGGCAGGGGCAGATGAAGAGAGGAGAGGATTTTAGGAAGCTCCTAGTGAAGGAAGGGATAGCTCGGCAGTGGTTTCTTCATCCTTCCTCTTACCCCTCAGCAAAGCCATTCCCTGCTGCCCAGCTTTCCCACAGCCACAAAAATTCTGCCCTCCCATTTTCCCTGGCCTCCTCGGGAAGGAGACCCTGGAGGAGGAGGCATGATTCCCAGCTCTCCTCAAGGACATTTGCTGTTTGGTAGAGCAGGAGGGAGAGTCCTTCAGCCCCAAAGAAGAGCCCCTTTGAGCTCTTGCTAGAGGCCCAGATCTCTCTGTGGCAGCAGATGTGGGATCAATTGCAGAAGTCCATTTGCTTGGTCATGTCAGCTGTAGAAAACTTGACGAAAATGGTCTAATGTGCTTTTTAACTCCAAATGTGTGGTAGGATTTATGACACCTAATGCAGGGACCATAGGAGACTCTCAAAAGCAGCCTGAGTTCCCAGGCTCTGGTAGGTCTGCAATGATGCCTCAGGCAGCAAGCCACATTCTCACCAGGACTGTGGTTTATAAATGAAACATCTCAGCAGTGCAGATCAGATCCAGGGCTGGCTTCAGCTTCTGCTGCGTTATTCATGAGTATGTGAAAGCTCTGAAAAATGTGACAGACTTTGGGTTAGGTTCTCAACACAACATTACTTCTCATAAGATGAAATATGACCGTGTCCCTGTAAAGACAGGAATGTATACACTGGAAGCTGTGCGATAATGGCATATATAAAGGGAAAATGAAGTCTTTAGTGTTCTGCTGTAGGTGGGTTTGTTTTCACTTCCGTCCCAAAAGGAGCACTTTGCTAGTGAGGTACAAGTACTTGCAGCTACGGCAGTGTGGTTCAAATCAGCATGAAAACGTTTCACCCCAGAATTGCTTCTGCATGGGGTTTTGCGAGGTTGCTTCCTTGTGAATGTGGAGGATTAGGAGCCCCTCCAGAGCTCCTGGAGAGGTCACACTGGCAGCCTGGAGTCTCCTCTTTGCCAAAGCGAGCACTCAATGAAGAGGTCAGCTGGAAATTTGGCTCTTGTTCCCTTTTTAAGCAGCATGCTCAGCCCTGTCAGGTAATGATCCGCAGGGGCTCAGCACCACTCCTAAATCCCTAAAGCATTTTGGCCTGGTTGCTGTGGGTGACTGGGACTGTGTGGGTCAGAAAGAGGTTGCTCTGGTGCCCTCAGGGTGGGAGAAGGAGTGAGGGAAAAGGCAGGGATGCTCGGAGGCCCCGAGGGTTCTGTGTGTCTGGGAGAAGACAGCATGGCAGGGCCACAAGTTCTCTTACACACTCATGAGCCTCTGTACTTTCCTAATGGCAAAGGACTTGGTCCCATTTTCTGAGAAATAAGTGGGAGTTCTGTTGGTTTCTATGAGATCTGGTCTGGGAGTGCAGTTTATATAAAGGGAGCTGCTATGCTTACATGGGTATTTTGTCCACTTGGGCTTACGTTATTATAGAAATCTACAATTCCTTTGTGTTAAAGGCACGTGGGGGTCCTGAGCCTCAGGTCCAGCCTTCCCCACATCCCCATGTACACAGCAACTGGCCTCTGCTTTTTAATCCTCTGTTCACAACTATGCATCTGGAACAGCACTTTGGCCGGGGACAAAGCCCAGATCTGCACCAGGTTGTCCCAGCCCTGCGTGTGCTGGGTGAGACGTGATGCATCTTGTGACCGCTTCTAGCAAACAGGTCTGTCTGGCCATGCCCATGCCGAGGAATCTGGTCTGGGTGCTTGTCTTGGCCGTTTTCAGTCTCCGGATCAGGTGAAGACCTGGGTGTGCAGCATCCCCGCCGTCTGCCCCTCCAAACCCCCAGTGCCTTGGGCATGTGGTCCCAGGTGGGAATGGTGGTGCAGTCTTGAAGGTGCCTTATCTGGGTGCTGGGGGATTGAGTCCTGGGCTGTGCTGTGGCACCCCTGGCAGCCAAGAGACACAGCTGCTGGCACCTGCTGCAGGTGTGAAAATAGCATCCGTATGGATCCTGCTGCTGTGTCCAGGGCGTGTGTGATGGTGCAGCTTCAAACACCAATTTACAAAGACAGTGCTAGCTATTCTGCATTAGCCAGCTGGCTGGGGGAGTTTCTCTATGCCTCCTTTTTCCTGGGGAGAAGACGGCAGTAGCTGGCAATGCATTTTTCAGTTGTCAGGGGAGAGGTGCCTATATTGAAGAGCAAATTATTATTGCTTTTGTACAGTCCTGGTTGTGGTAAAACCAGATGGGTTTGAAGTAAATACAGAGTTCCTTTGTCAAACACAAGTAATAGCTGCAATTCATGTATATGAAGTGCTATGAGTAATCTTCTGACTTTCTGAAGAAATGTTTTCTTTACTGAAAACCAGTGACTCGCAACGGATTCCTGCAGCATTAGTTGGATACGTGACAGGGAGATCATATAAAAGGTCACCATTGGTTTGAAATGAAGGCAATGAAAAATGAGTTTCTTGTACTAAAATTGTTCCTGGAGGTTGTTGGCCAAGTATTGCAGTCTCACTTTTCTATTTTTAAAACTCTCTCACCAGCTGCGATGTGACGCTTCCCTCCACACCCACAACAGGAAAAAACCCTTACTGATCAGAAACAGGAAATAATAAAACTCACTAACCACAAAGTATTTTCAAACGCACAAAATAAACAAGCAGAGATGGTGAGAAATACATATTTCCCACTGATCTCTTTTCAGTGTGGTAACCATAGCCGATAATTGTAGTCACTGGGGATTTACAGCTTTTAGAGGGAAAGTATGTTTTTAAGTTGATGCTGTCAAACCATAGCAAAATATTTCCATCACAGCCTCTCCCAGCATAACAATAAGGTGGCCACAAGTGCCATGAGATGTGTTACTGACACCATCTAGAAGTAAATGAAAACTTCAGGCTCCATCTGCTCCTCTTGCCTGCCCCACTGGTGTGTGGACCCCAGCGCTGGGCAGCGGAGGTTCCTCTGGTGGGTGCAGCCATGCGGGCTTATGTGGCATGGGGACTTAATCTAAACTCAGCAATATACATGATAATAAACTGGGAAGGTCTTTAATGCCTTTCCTCTTCCAGGGTTTTGCAGTTTGCTTTGCCTGAATGTTTTCCTTGCCTGTGAGTGTTCCATGTGCTTTGCTGCAGCTGTGTGCTTGGGCTGGCCCCAGCTCCCACCCTCATCTGGATTTTTGGGGTGGGATGATTTGGATGTATCTTCTGTATTGGTGGTCACTCCGGAGGTTCCCATCAGTAAAGGGGGAAGTCCTAATTTTCAGGCAGAGGGTGGAAATGGAGGTTGTGGTAAGATCTGTACAATTCCGTATCTTCACTTGCCTTCTGACCCCACGGTTGAAGAAACCTGCCTTGCTTCCGTGCAGCCATGTGTAGGCCAGTTGTTTCTCCTACCACCCTTATGCCACTGCTCCTAATGGCTTTTCAAGAGGGCTGGATAAAAGGGAGAGCTTCACAGAAAGAGATGCTAAACCCAGAGGTGATGATTTTCACTCCTTCGGCACATCATCAAATAGATCTTGCTGCATAATGAGCCCGGTCCATTAATTAGTATGCACAATGTTTGTTTAAGAGCTCCTTGCTCTTTTATTTTAACTGTGAAGAACTTTTAACTGCCTTTGAGATGAAAAACTGGGACCAAATGTTGCCAGCAAGCCGAGCAGATTTGTCCCAGTGTACTTGGTCCAATTTGCAGAGAATTTTACCTTCTGCCCTTTAGATTCTCTCTGCGATTCCCTTACAAGTAAAAGCTAAAGCATTGATCCAGGCTGATAGACCCGAGTTCTGATTTCTTTCATAACCTTTTAAGCGTTGCTGTGATCCAGGTGATGCTGGCTCTGTGTGCGTGTGTGTGTGGTGCACACTGCTTTTTCTGCAAAGCATCGGGGGCAAAACCCAAACCATCTCTTTCAACCGTGTTTAGGAAAAACCGTTTGTGAAAGAAGGAAACAAAAGCAGATGCCCAGGTACTGTTTATTCAGAGCAGACAGGACAAGGCTGGGAGAAATATCAGTCGTTATCTTCCAAAAGTTTATTTAGAACTTTTAGTTATGGAAACAACAACATAATCCCTAAATATATGTAACATACATATATACACGTAGCTCACTAGTTTAACAGTAATGTCAGGATGTCCAGGTGGCTGGGAACAGCACAGCCAGAGTGAGCAATCCAGAGAGCATTTCTAAACAGCCTAAGAAGTCCAAACCAAGTCTCTGCCTTTCTCTCTCTTTTTCTAGTCACTGCAGCATTTTTACAGGAATCAGAACTGGAATCTCCTACAGCTGCACAGGGATAATAGTAAAAATAAAAAGCAGAAGAGATTGGCTGTTTACCCCTTTATCCAACAAAGTGATCTCGGTGGCTTTACATGAGATCTGAGAGGTAAGCTTGATGCCAGAGAGGGTTGTTGCTTGTTGTCTTGTATTTTTATTAATAGGAAGTTAATTATTTTAAGAATGTAAGACAGGAAAGCTATATAATTAATATACACTAGAGAGCATGAGAGGATTCTATACAATAATTTAGATGTATTAAATAAATAAAAAATAATAGCAGCCTTCTACAATGCAGGCTACACATAGGTTTACTTCGGCTTGAAGTACCCTGGTCTTTCGTACACCTACAGGAACAGACTTGCTCCACAAGTGTTTTAAAGAAACATATCTATAAGATACATACATAAGAGTGTCTAAGGTTAGGATAAACATTTTAAAACACACTTTACCATGGTCTCCACATATCTAATGACCCCATTCTAGGGTTGTTATGGGAAAAATTTGGCTGCAGGACCTGTCTGGGAGGCGCAGCATCAACCTGGCTGAAAACCGACAGCGACGGCAGCTGGAAGCAATTTTTTGAAGCCTGCTTGTTCTCCATGGGGTAGAAGCGCTCCTGTGATGGGTTTATGCCCCAAGTGCTCCCCTTCGGGCTCAGGGTGCTTTTTGGTGTCAAGAGAGGCTGCTGAGATGGGCTCGAAGACCTTAATGCCGCTTTGCAGGTGTCTTCGCCAGACCTGGGTAAGGATTTCAGCAGGTGGTTTAACAGGCGCGCCCCAAGGGTCTTGTCCATCCACTCGCAGGTGAGGAGGAGGTTGTGCACCTCATGCATGCACTGAATGTACCCGGTGCTGTACCTCTGCTGGGCTTCCAGACCCACTTTGGAGTCGGCTGCGTTGGAGAAGAGACAAGAGGAGTTAGTGAGCAGGTAAAAGCTGCCTGGCATGTTCCTGCTGAAAAGCGTTCACCAGGTTCCCCTGTGCCTGGGCTCCTGGGGGGCTCGTTGACTCTGATGACTATGGGCTGATTGGGCTTTATGTTTTAAATTTAAATTTAAATTTTTTAAATTTTAGGAAAAATTTAAGATGAATCCAACCAGGGAAATGGCTGAATCACCATCCCTTAGGTATTTAAAAGACAGGTAGATGTGGTGCTTAGGGACATGGTTTAGTGGCAGCTTGGGCAGTGTTAGGTTAATGGTTGGGCTCCATGATCTTAAAGGTCCCTTCCAACTGAGGCGATCCTGTGATTCTGTGAATCACCTGCAGGGCGCAGGGGGAAGGTGATGCAGGGCATGAGGCACCCAGGCAGAAAGCTCCCGTGTCCTGCTGCCCACCGCCAAGGGCAAAACTAGACCAAAAAGCAGAAAGCGGCTTTGGAAGGAAGGAAACCTTCCGTGGGTTAAGCAGTGCCCAGCTCCATCTCCCCATCTAGTGGAGAAAGCCAAACCCGAGCAGTAGCCCGGACCTCAACAGGTTTGAAAGATGGTTTTGCCAAGCTGCCAGCGGATTAAACCTGCTGGCACCGTCCTGCCCCAGCGCTGCCCGTGCTCGCAGGATGGGGGGACTGGGCACTCACCCATCAGCTTGCTGCTCTGGATGTTCTGGAGGTGCTTCACCGTCATTTCGAGGATGTCTGCTTTTTCCAGTTTAGACTGCTGATAAGGAAAGAGTGCAGCAGTTAGAGGCAACGAAGGGTTTATACCATGCCCAGTTTCTCAACAGGGAGAGACGGTCCCCCAAAAAACCAATCCCTCCCCACCAACAAAAGGACAAAAAGCAGCATAAAAATGAGCACTTACATCCAGATGAAATGCACCCACAACAGTCTCCTTCAGCTGGTCCAAGCAGTTATTAATCCTTTCCCTTCGCTTCCGCTCAATGAGGGGTTTCCTTAACTGGCAGGGAAAAGAAAAGAAAAAGGAAAAATTGCAGTTGATATTTTTTTTCTTCCTCTCCCCGCTGCAGTTCAGAGAGGGCAGAGAGCCCCATCCCCTGTGGGAAGCCAGCGCAGGGTGACGCGATGCTCAGCAGGGACAAGATATGGGTGGAGAGTGCGCTGTCTCCAGCTCTGGTCACGGCCTGTCCCTTAGATGGTATCACCTCTCAATTCTCTCACTCCCACTCATTTTAAGCAGAGTTTACCCAAATGAAAAAGAGAGAAGCCTTTCTAAAGGTGGAGAAAGGAAGCAGAAAAAAACCCCACGTGGTTTAAGTTCAGAGAAAGCATCTTTATAATAAGAGCAATAAAATTGTCCCCTTCCTCTTTCCTAGAAGCAGTGCCCGTAGCCCCAGCACTCATCGTTCACGCGCCACGCGTGGGGCTGCCGTCGGGCACGCGTGGGTGCAGCAGCGTGGAGGGGACCTACCTTCCTCTCCTCCTTGGTGCTGGTGAGCTTGTGGGTGGCTGTGGCAGTCATTGTAATCCAGCCTGCCCGCCCCGGGCACCGGCGGGACACTCGGGCAGCGGGTCGCTCCCGTTCCCCACGGGCTCTTCGCTGC
Organism: Burhinus bistriatus; assembly: GCA_013397275.1. Lineage (NCBI taxonomy): Eukaryota > Metazoa > Chordata > Aves > Charadriiformes > Burhinidae > Burhinus > Burhinus bistriatus. The sequence goes on from VYXH01009505.1 coordinate 281,768, forward strand.
TCCGCTGCTCCTCTGCTGTATTTATAACCCAGAATTAGCATGTGAAAGGGGACTTTCCTTGGCGGGACTTCTTTTCCCACACGAGGGGTCGAGCCCGGAGGTTTGTGGCCATCAATCAAAGCTGACAGGTCACTGCTTCTTTTCAATGACCACGCCGGCCCCCCCAAACGGCGACAGATGTCCAGCCTCCGACGCCGGGCTTTGGAGAGCTCTTTTGTTAGGGAAGAAGGGAAGGAAAATGGGCGCGCTCTGAGCAGCTTGCACAGCTCCTCGCTCAATTTGCAGATTCCCAGGGAGGGAAACAATAGCTGGGAAGCGGTTGAGTTACACCTGGGAAAATGCCTTCTACCCATCTTTTTTCCCCTCTGTCTCCTTAAAGCAATGCCTCTTTTTACCTGCTAACCCAAGCCCCAGCCATTTTACATCTTTGAAGCAGCCTCTTAATTTAACAATCGTGTACTTGAGCTAGGAGTTCCTGCTCCCAGGAATTATTATTACACAGCCTCTTAATTTAACAATCGTGTACTTGAGCTAGGAGTTCCTGCTCCCAGGAATTATTATTACAAGGTAATGATGATCGATTAAAAACTGTTGACAGCAGGCGCCTGTAGGAATATTGTTTCCATCACAGAAATCCTCTAGGGAAAACTTGGGAACTTTATTTACCTCTTGGGAACCTGAATTCTCTTGCACATGGATGGATGTAGGAAATACACAACTCTTCCGGCTTTTGGCTGCTGTATAGAATTTAGTATTAAACTTACAGGCCATTGCAGATGCAAACAAACCTAGAGGTCACTTAGTTCTGTGGGATTTTTACCTCTGATTTTTTTCAGTGTGGCAAGGAGGCCTGGGTGGCTTTAGGGGGAAGGGTGTTCTTCGATTCGCTCCTCTGAAATGCTAGTGCAGAAGCAGACGGGCCTTTGGAGGAGATTTGGCACAGGATGAGAATGCACTTTTATGCTTCCTCCCTTCTGCCTGGTTGGGGGGGGCGGGGGGGGATGAAGGCGTTTTTCATGACCGTGCTTTTGCTTTCTGACGGTTGCTTTGCTAATGAGCAGGATTTGGCAGTGTCCTGTTGAGTCCCCCTGGTGAAGCCCTTTGGGTTGGTGTCAAATGTGTCACCTTACTGAAATGGAGAGGAAGCGGCCGCAGCGGTTCAGAAGCACCGCAAGCTGTCCCGATCTGCCGGTGGGATTTCCCAGCACCACGTAGTGCAGTGGCTGCAAAGCCCCCTCTCTCCCCACCCCCCCGCCGTGGGTGGGGATGTACCCCAGAGATAAAAACGAGGACATTGCGTCCCTTGCTTAAACACCGTGTGGGTGGGTGTTTGCCTGTGTGTAAATGCAAACATACTTGCAGCACGTCTGTACGCCCTGCTGCCTGGGCTCACCGTGAAATCCGGCCCTCAGACGTGGTATCTTGCAGGCAGAGGTTGTTTGTCAGTCAGATGCGGAGCTGGGGGTGCAGTTACCTGGTTTTATAAGCGCCCTACTTGGCAAGGGCCTGAGACGGGCTGGTGTGGTTCTTGCGCTGGGAGAGGAGGGTTTGGGAGGGGAAGCTTAATAACTTGTCCTTTGTGCCAGGTAAAGGGAGCAGGGATGGGCTCCTCATCTCAGGTGCGTCCCCTGTGCAGGCAGCGAAAGGAGGTCCCACCGCCCTGTGCGGGAGCCCTTCACGTCAGCCAGCCCTGGCTGCGTGTAAGTGAAGAATCCTTTGGTTTTTCAAGCCTTTTCCAGCCAGCTTGGGGAAGTGGGGTGTTGCTGAGATTTATAAAAGGTGTAGCTGAGGCATCTGTTTCGGCACACAACTCCAGCAGTTTGGCATGGAAGAGGCAGCGGGCGGGCTGGGGTAGGGCTCTGCCCTGCACACGGGTAGAGGGGCATGGAGTGGGCACACCCCTGGGTCTGAGTAGTTTGGTAGGGTGCTCCAGGATGGAAGCGCCTGCCCATCACCTGGGCACACAGCTTCTAGCTGGGTTTGGCTCAGATGGTGGGTAGGGAAGAGAAATCCCCTGTCCCGTGTGTGTCTGTCCCCCCTCCCCAAATGCCCCTCCACAAGCACCTTGTGCAGAAAGAGGCACCTTCCCAAGGCAGTCGGGGCAGCAGGGGGAAGCCTGTGACCACCTTGGCTCCTGGCCCAACCGAGCATGGCAGAGGTGTCCGCAAATGCCAAATTGCCTAAAAGCTCTGAAAAACATCTCCTGTGCCTGTTGACATCCCTCCCTGGCTGGGCATGGCTGCAGCGTGCTGTGTGTGCCCCCCATGTTAGTGGCCCAGGGGCTGGCTGGCCCCAGCTCCACCAGGAAAGGTCTCTGTGATGGAGGCACCTCCTCCCTCACCCTCCCTTTCCTCCTTGGCCTGGATTTGCTGCTTCTGCCTGACCCTCCCTCCCACTTTCCTCGCCCTGCGAGGTGCTGCCCAGCTCCTGGGCGAGGAGGGTGCTCTGCAAGAGGATCACGCAGGCTTCCCTGGCAAAGCGGCTTCCATGAAGCAAGCAGGCAGGGGGGTGCTGGTGGCAAGGTGGTGGGTGCCAGAGACAGCCGGGTGTGATGGGGGGACAAGAACAGCACGGTGGCCCCCAGGTTCCCAGCCAGGGTCCGTGCCCAGCCCACACAGGGCAGCTGAGCCCCCGGCCTCGGGGGCCGAGACCCTTGGCTTACCCGCTGGCGTCTGCTCTGGGTGAGCTCATTTCAAGGTTCATTTGTAAGACAGCACCGCAGTGAAAAAGAAGAGCAGCTTTTGCTGTAAACAGTTATTTTACACCTCTCAGTCAGGGCAAAGGCCTTTATTTGGGAGGCAGGGGAGTGTGGGTGGGAGAGCTGCCCTGCCTTTGGGGGAAGGCTGACATCTGTGCTGGGGATTGTAGGGACCCAACAGGCCAATGCAAATGAGCATTAAAGGGAGCTTTCTGCAAATTCCCGCTTTCCTTTTGCATTGCCCGCTGCCAGGTTTCACTGAAAAGGGGATTCTCCTTCATAAACAAAGCCTCCCTTTTTTCCTGGGCTTTCCAAAAAAGAAAAAAAAAAAGGAAAGAGAAAGGGGTCAGCGCTGCTTGGAGTTTTCTTTTTTGCTATTTCTCTACATTTCACACCCCCGAGAAAGAAAACAACTTTTAACATCTGTTCCTGCACTTTTTAAGAGGGAAAGAAAGGCTCTTGAAAAGGAGGAAAGTGTGGCAGATGTTGGCAGGTTCCCTCCGACGCAGATGTCTTGCTCCGAAGAAAACTTTCTTTGGGGACTGGCAGCCAGGACTCCTCTTTGACTCGGGACACGCGACTGCTTAGCGAAGGAAGGGACGTGGGAAAGCGCTGGTGAACAAAAGGGCTTATTCAAACAAACCTGAGAGCCGTGAACAATCTAATAACCAGCAGAGAAATGGTCAGCAGCCGCCAGCCCCACCGGGGAGGGGTTCGGGGCAGCCAGGGGCCACGGGACAAGGGAATTTCACTGCGTCCCCAGGGCTGCGAGCAGGGGTGTCCCCTCCTCGCCCCCTGCCTGCTCCCTCTGTGGCATCCAAGGCAGCGCTTTGGCCAAGGACAGTCCTTCTGGAGGTGCTAAATAGTCTCAGCTGGTCTGCAGCCCCAGCTGCGTGGGAGCCGGCTGCCCCATGGCGGCAGCAGAGGAGATGGAGGGCAGGTACCTGCGGGGTGGCTGGGCTGGGCTGTCCCACACCCACCAGCCAAGGCACCGGTGAGCCCCCTGCCAGCCAAGGCAGCTGCAGAGGAGCAACTATGGGACAGCAGGGATGTCTTTAATTAAGCTTTTAAAGAAAAGATTCTGCCAAGATAATGATTAAAAAAAAAAACAAACCAACCCTATTGATTAGGATCACTTGAAAGATCCTTGTGAAACTGATTTTGAGGAAAGAAGATTTTTTTAATGGAAAAGAAAAATATTGAGAGAAAGAAGTATTTTCTGTGAACCTTTCATTCACCCTCTCCCCTTCTCTCTGGATGGTAAAATAAAATGATTTAAAATAAGTTTTTGCCATGAAAGCTGGTAATATTTCTGTTTAGGCACTTTGTATGAAAAAAGGGAGCAGAGTCAAGAAAATTCTCATAAGAAAGTAACTAATTCTGGTTTGCCATTACAGCTGAGGAGCTCTGTGATTATTCCTCTAATTCCTCCAAGTTTTGTTCTGCCTCATCTCTGTCCCAGTCCATTTGCTCTGGGCAGGGCAGAGCTGCTCCTGCCGGCGAGGCTGCCTTGTGGGCTGGCGGGGAAAGCCTGGTGAGATGGAGCTGTGTTGCCTCTTTGGAGGCAAGTGAGCAGCCCAAACCCTTGCTGTGGGTGTCCCCCGTGTTTCTCTTATCAGCAGAGACCTCTCTGCATAGTGGCTGGAAAGCAGGAGCCATCTCAGCCATGCTGAGGAGCCCCATGCTGCAGGAAGGATGCTGCGTGTTGCCAGAGACCCGTGTGCTCGGCCAGGCCGGTCCCTCCTGCCTCCAGTGACTCGGGATGACACTGCGGACACCAGCTCACAACCTGGTAGGACTCACCAGGAGGGCTGAGCAGTGCTGGGGCAGCCCCTGAGTCCAACCCAGGCCCCTGGCTGGTTAACGAAACGGCCTCGTTGAGACGGCTGAGCCTTTTGCAGGGATGGATTTGCTGTGAGAGAGTGGGAGGAGAGATGAGCAGGTGCTCCCAAGAACTGCCTTCTCTGCTGCATGTGTGGTTCACAGCAGGACCACTCCATCCCTTTTCCTTTCCAGGCTGGGGATGCATCTGGACTGGATTTGTCCCCAGTTAAGCGACTGCTTGCCCCTCGTCTGAGGTGTCTCTGCTAGCTGGGTGTGGAACCATGGGTCCCTGGCCCACAGGAGGTGCCGGTGGGCAGGGGTGCTTGCGGTGTTCTGCCCCATCCAGCACTCCCAGCTGCATGTGGGTTTGCTGGGTCTGCTTTTATTATAGCAGCTTGGCTTTCGGCACACGTGGTAACGCGGGGTTTGTGTAGCCAGGAGCAAAGTGCGGGCTGGGGAGCCGCAGGAGCGGGCAGGGTAAGGCGGGGGTATCGGCACGGGGAGCGGGTCAGTCCTGATGTGCAACCTCAACACACCCTCCGCACCCACGGTCCCTCTCTCGGGAACGGGCTCCAGACCCACCTTGCCACAAGCAAACACTCATCAAGGAGAGGCTGTTTTTACAGGGGAACTTTAGTCATTATGAATAAAGAGGTTTTTGTCTGGGTTTTTCAGAAGGTCAGTTCTGGTTCAAGGTTGAGGTTTAAAAATGAGGGATAAAGCTCTTCTTTAGAGGGTTTAAATCTGGAGGTTTCTTGATAGCTGTGTATCCCAAGCAACCCATGCCGAAGCCCTGTGTTGCCCAGGGTTGGTTTGCTCCCAAAATGTTACAGCAAGAGAGGAATGTGAGGAGCAGCAGGACATGCCAGCACAGTGACTGGATGCACTGGGTCTGGAGGGTGCAGGCGGTGCCTTGGCAGGCAGGCTGGCTCCCGGCACGCAGGCATGTAAACCGCAGCCGCTCGGAGATTACTCACTATTGCATTGCCCCGGGGGGACCAGGGCTACGTCTCCAGACTGGCCTCAGTTCGGGACATTGTACCCGCCGTGTCCCATCTCAGGCTGGTGCAGCAAGGTCCGCAGGGGGACCACGTGTCCTGCAGCCTGGCCAGGACAGGAGAGCGCTGGAGGTAAGCTTGAAGGCACTGTCTGAGCTTCCAGCAAGGGGAGCTGCAGCTTCACTGGGGAAGGCTGCTCCAGACACCCTTTGCTTTGGAATGCTGTATCGGTTAAATCATTGGAGCTGGGGTGACAGCCATTTTTGGCAGAGGGCTGGGAGGCAATGGGGTTTGTGGCTGGGCAAGAGTTGTGTGGTAAGCGGGGAAGCAGCAGAGGGCATCTGGGAGATGAGTCTTGATGTCTATGGTCAAGTGGTGGCCTGTCAAGACAGTGTTCTATGCAATTCACCATGGTGTAGACAGGGGTAGGAGCACAGCTGGAGGTTCACCTGCTCCAAAGACATTTACAGGTGTAGAGAGAGAGGACATACATAGCACTGAACAGTGCTACATGCAGTATTTTCATCATAGGGAAGTCCAGCTCCAGAAGTAGCATTGGACATCTTCTGGAAATTCTGTTGATGTCTCTTGATCCAGCTCCTTTATGGAGTGCACCAAACCTCACTAGCCCCAGCTCAGCCTCCTCGGTACCAGCGGGCTCTACCATCTTCTAGACTGCTGGTACAGAAAATAATTACAAGGCTGGTGCCAACTGAGTAATTCAGCTTTTCTTTCACACACCCCCGTCCAGCCTTCGTGTTAAGGATCAGCTGATGTTTGTGCCGTTGCTCAAGACATGTCCTGTCTGGTGGGTTAGCAGTGCTCCCGGCCCTGGAGGAAGTCTTATCTGCTGCTTTGCAGCCAGAAAGCTGCTGCTTGCAACATGGCTCCTAGGCTGAGAGCACCTTATAGAAAGAAGGAAATCTGATAAGCTGTGTGGGTGGTGACAGACTGATAAAGGTTAGCCCCTTGCCTGTGCTGAAGTGGTGGTATGAGGGGGTGGAGAGGTCCAAGCTTGGTGGAGAGGGTGTAGGGGGCTTCCAGGGAGCGTTCAAGGGGGTTCTTGAACTTTCCTTATGGGGCATCCCAGGAGCTGTTTCATTCAGGAGGGCAGCTCCGGGCTTTCTCACGCTCTCTGTGTGTGTGTAATGTTACCAGATGTTCCCTGATAACAAGCCTCATTTATGATGCAGCAAGTGCTTGGTTTATTCAGTAAGATTTACTTTCACAGCAGCGTGGGTGTCTGGCTCCCCAAACGTCAGAACCCCGTATCACATCCCCTGCACAGCCCATATCCCATCCCCGGCACACTCTATCTCAACCCCTGCCAATCCCGTATTCCAGCCCCTGCACAGCCCGCGCAGCCTGTTTCTTACTAGCTTCTCGGGTCCCGAAGCGGCAGAAAGATCTGGGTTAAGTTTCACCTTTGTGAGACAAATACCTCTTCTGTGACCATGAGTAAACGCAGCTTTTGTCATGGTTTGGCCATGTGCCAATAGCAGGTTTCTTTTTATAGTACGTGCGTATAAGTGTACTGACACCACATCCTGACCCCCTGACACAAAATACCTCGTCAGCACGAACGAGGCCGGCCATCGCTAATGCTCTGCAGGGTGAGCGACTTGCAGCCCTCCTGCTGGCATGTTGTCCTGGGCCGTGGGCACATCACCTGCGGCTGTGGGGACAGCAGGATGGCCGGGAGGGCATTGGGCTTCTCAGCAGCGTTTCCTACGTGGTGCTGGTTTCTGGTGCTGCAGGGCTGGGATTGCAGCATCCGAGGAAGTGGGGAAACACCCACTCGGGTTTTTTGCACTTGCTGGTTCAGTCTCGGTGCAGCTCAGCTGCTGCTGGGACAGCAGAAAACACAAGGGTTTAGGATGGGAGGGCATGAGCCGCAGGGTCTCTGCTCTTTGTGAGCCAAGTCCGGCCTGGATTGGATGTAAAATCACATCCTGCTCTCTAAGCTAATTTTTTTGTATCTGTATTGTTTTACCTAAATTTCTTAACAATTAAAGCAAAAAGTTTTATACTGCCTTTTTTTTTTTTTTTTTTTTTTTAAATAAATACTGTCTGGTTTTAACCATATTTCTCTCCTCTTTAATTTATTCAATTTTTTCCTTGCCAAGTATATCTAGGAGACTGTCCTTTTTATAGGGATGAGTATTTCTTATTCCTTTGGAGGAACCAAAGGGTGTAGGAAGTCCTGCTAGCTCTTGGGTCATGGTCGCTCGGTGGAAGGATGCCCTATGGCCCCTGCAGAGTGAGAAGCAGGCAGGAGCTGTGAGGAGGTGGGTGATGCTCCACAAGGCAGTCTGGGAAAGGGAAAAGCAGAGCCTGCACGTGTTTCATCTTCTCCATGATGAGGCATTTAAAAATAATAACAAACCCCCGCTGTCACAAGCCTCTTTTTCTTTCTTGTCTATTTTTAATATTAGGAGTTGTGCCCTGGGTTTGCTCATTTAAAAAGCAAAAGAGGCCACGACACACATTAGCTCCCCAAGGAGTTTTCCAGAAGAATACCTGTGATCAGCTGGGTGCTTTGTTGCGTTTTCACGTTGATGTTTCCTCCCGGTTCCCGGTGTGTACGTATACACATGTGCAGACAGCAACTCACTTGTATGCCTGCACACATAAGATTTTCAGAAGATAGAAATTTTGCTGTAGAACTGAGTAGATGACCTTGCTTCTGAAGGTGCCCAGGTGAATCCCGCTGAGCTGGGGGAAAGGGGCCCAGCCCTTCCCCAAACCAGCGCCTGACTTTGAACGTGGGGACAGGCAGAGCTCTGGAATGCCCTCCTCCTCGGGAGCCAGGGTTCCCATCAGGAGGAGGAGGAGGAGAGGCACAGAAAACCTTTGGAGAGTCTTGGGGAAGGCATTTGCTGGAGTGGCTCAACATAGTGTCATAGTGTCAAGTGATGCTGCAGTGGCTCCTGCGTTAACTCGGCCCTACAGCAGCTGAGATGGAATCCAGCTCAACAGCAGCACTAAGCCCACGCCACCCACTGCAGCAGTTTGCTGCTGTACGAGCTGATGGTTTGGCTTCTGCAAAGTCCTTTGAAGGGGTAAAGCTCTAAGTAAGTGCATGGCAGCGTTATCCAGAGGGTGTGGGCTTCAAAGCTTAACGGGTACTACTTAAATATGAACCGAGTTAATAAACTTGGTTCATAATTTCTTTAAAACATAAAGGAACAGGGAAAGCATCTGGAAAAAACCTCCACTGATCGTTTTGGTAATGCTGAGCCTGAGGAAGAGTCACTGAAAGAAGCCAGCTCCCTGGAGGACGAGCAATTGGTTTCCAGTTCCCCTTCCCTGGCTTTCAACCTTAACCTCCCGGCATAACCAGGAAACACCTTTCTCCTTCAATAATTTCATATTTCAGAATTGATTCACTAAAAGCAGGAGAATAATCGTGCTCAGAAATGATAGAAGAAAAGCAGCCCTTTCGGAAAGATTGGTGAGTAAATTCAGGCTGGGTAGAGAAAGCTCCTGTGGTACCTCTGCGGTAGCTCAGCGTCTTTTCTCCCAAAGCCTCAGGAAATTTTGACGTGGCAGCTAGCCCTTGCATGGACACGTGGACCAAGGCCGGCTGGCGGGGATGACGGCCATTCAGACACGTTGGGTGACCAGCGCAGCAAACTGTTGCCCTCCGAGAGCACCTGCGCGGGCTGCCTGCCCGCCTGGGGGCACCTGCCCAGGTTCCTGGACCTAGGCTGTCCTCTGCCACTGCTTACAGCCCACGTGTTAAAAAGGATGAAAACTAAACGCTCCTGCCAATAAATGGAATATTCTTTTTAATCCTTTCGCCAGTCTTCACAGCCTTGTGTCTTTACTGCATGATTTGGGATTCGTAGATGTATTTGCTGCCATTTTTATTGAATTATGGATGTGTTTAACTGGTTCTTTGCCCTTTTTTTAAGTCAGGAAACACATTCTTTTACAGTGCTGTTTTTCAGGGTGACTTCTGTTATTTCCTTCAATGTTTACCGTGCTGATGGAAATCTAATTTTGGCTTTAGTAGTAGATTCTGGCTGGAATGGATGCTGTGCTTTATAGATAACTTTCAGTTGTTCCACAGTAATAAAAAGTTTATTAAAGAGACATGGTTCTGCAGAATGACACACTGTTCTTCTTGCTGTCCAGGAAAGGAATTTGCAACAGATTTTTTTCTCATGATTCCTCTAGCAATTGTTTTTCTTTTCTGACAATCTTTACATGCTATCCTTAGTTCTTGTGATTTGCAATAGTATTTTTTAAATGTGTTTTAATTCTGAAATGGCACCTTGAATTGAAGATAAATCATAACATCCCTGTAAAGAAAAAAATCCAAACACACAAACCAAAACTGATATGGATGACAATTGCATTTACTTGTGCTTTCTACCGTACATCAGATTTGTGGGGCAGGGGTGGGGTGAGTCTGTTCATTATGTATTAATTGTATGAACTGAAAGATAGCAAAATACTCATGAAAAGATGTTTCTTTGAGGAAAGCTTCCAGAGCCTGCAATGCACATCCCCAGCCAGTAATGGGTGAAATGCAGTTTCAGGAGCAGTCACAGGCACTTGCGAAACCCGGGTGATTAAATCTGGCCACTTCAGCTTGGTCCAAAGTCCATGGAGAGACTCAGGAGTCTTGTTCTTCCAATCTTTAAGCAGAAGATATTCGGCATAACTTAGTGGTTACTAGTCCTGATATTTCCTCCCCAAAGCTTTTTCCCTTTGTCAGGGACCAGGAACCTGGGCTCTGGGCTCTGAGTCACACCAATGCACGCTCATGCCCAACTTAAACATAAGCTGGATGTTGTTTATATCCTTTCCTCTTTGTGTATTTGTAAAGGCAGCTGACAAGAAGACCCAGATTATTTTTTCAGATGGTCTATGTCGTGCCCATTGAGCTGGCCATGCAGTTGGCAGGAACACCTCCATACCATCGCGTGGCCAGGTGGTGACATGCCCGGGGTCTGGGCAGTGATTTCTGCCTCTGTGCCCCACTTTCCTACAGTGCTTCAGGCTCTTTGCATTGCAGCCCTGGGAAAGAGCAAAGATAAACCTGGTGATGAGTTGCTTCCCCTGCACAAAGTACTGAGGAAGAGGAGGGTGCAGTAGAGGGATTAAGAAACAAGCCTTGATCCCTGGGGATGGGGTGGGACAGAGACCCCCGGGGTTGCTGGGGACCCACTTTTAAAATCATATTTGAGAGGCAGTTGTATTGCTGATCTCTGAAGGAAACCAGCCCGGTGTGAATGACATCCTGCAGGCCTGATGCTGTTGCAGGGATGTATTGGCCCAGCCTGGTTTTTGGCTGAACCACAGGAGCCTCTGGTGCTCTCGACAGCCTCCATCGGCTCTTGGCCTCAAGGAGAGCCGAGGGAGGCTGGCCTGGGACAACCAGCTGCTGCCATGCAGGAGCCAGCATCCCGCACGGGGCACAGCGGCTTTGCATGAGGTACGGTCAAAGGAAGAAAAGGGGTGAGCACAACAGAGCTGCTTGAAGGAGGATTAATTTCACAGGATGGCATATTATTTTTCCCCACCGCTTGTTGGTGTAGAACAGTGATTAGAGGAGCTGAACCTGAGTTGCAGAGATCACTGGGACCTCAAACCAGCAGCAGAAAGCCCTAGGATCTCATTCAGCTGTCTGTCCCTCCTGAGCAAAGCACCCCAGTACTTGCCTTTCTAATGACCTTTTTTTTTTTTTCCCCAGTGAAGTAACTTGGATTTTTTAATCATGTTTATTCACCTCCTAATTTACAAGAATTACTTAATTCACAATGGATGTCTCAGTCATGGCTGTGAATTAGTGAATTGCTAGTGTACTAAGAGCTCTCTCACATGTTGAATTCAATTCCTGCTTCTAAGAGCTTAGAAAAATCATGCTCTCCCTGCTCAGGGATTTCCCTGCAGTATACTACACAGGGATGGTAATTGCACTGAACTTGCATGATCTTTTTTCCAATAGTCCTTTGTGAAGCAGTAGTGTCTATTTTCCAGGAGCTGGTGTTGAATCCCTGTACTAGCAGCACTTGCCTTTAATTCTTTCTTCTCTCTAGTCAGTACCCTGAACATTATCTGTTTAAACTTGAATGTTTTTAGCATAATTACAGGTTAACAGTTTGAACCCAGACATCCACACCCTTTCCACGTTGGCTTTGGAAACAATTATTCCCAGCTGACAAGCGGGATATACGAACTGCCAGCATTTCGCTGACTTCACGCTGTGGGCCCAGGCAAGCTTGGCAAGCCATTCCCCCATGTCACCTCGCACAGGCAGCACGTCCCCCTGCCTGCTCCGGGTCCAGAGCTGCTTCATCGCCTGTATCTATATTTGGGGGATATGAGCAAGTGTATATAAATATATATTTAAAAAAACCTTTCTCTTATGTCTATGCTCTTTCTCTCTGTAAAGATACAAGAGGAAGACTGTGTGTGTATATATATTTTTTTTTATATACTGGCTTATACCCTCCATGTACTGTCCGGTGAGGTGCTGAGTGTGGCAGGGCTGGCTGGGGTAGCCCCCGGTGGCACCGGCACGCTGCCAGGCTGGACCCGGAGCCCATGGTACCGGTCCAGGGAAGCATCCCCACCAAACCAGTACTGCTGCAGCTGCCCAGCCACACCACCCCATGCAAATTCCTCTGCGCTTCCATGCTGTCCTTCACAGGGACGGTCGTAAGTGTGGTCAGAAACATTTTCCTGCATCCGAGGTGTAGCACACAGCTGACTAAGCAGTCTGATTCAAGAAACCCTGTTGGCCAAGCATTTCACATGTTCTATGAGACCTTTCCACATTGGAGATGGCACCAGGAATCTCTTCTCTTCTGCTGTTAGGAGTTGTTTCCTGCAGGACGTTGTAGTCAAGCCCAGGGAGCTCCCAGGGTGGAAACTGGAGGAGCACAAGGGGACTTTGCGCAGGGAAGCTAATGGGATGCTGCAGGCGGTGATGTGCAAAGGGTCCAGGAATGAAAATCCTTCTCACGGGGGTGAGAAGATGGACTGTGAAATACTGGAGGTTGCTGTCAGGCTGCTAAAAGACACAGCTAGCACAGAGTATGTGGGATATACATCCAAAAATGCGATGCATGGGGCAGTGCAACGGCCCAGCACACTGCTTGGGTGCACCCGCCGAGCACCCCTGGACTGCTGTGTTTTCTGGGACAGCTGGGGATGTTGTATGAGACTATTTTTGCTTACGTTTGAGTTGTGGTGGTTTTTTTTAAATTTGGTAAACTTCCAGCTCGGGGGAAGGGAACGCCTGCCAGGCATGGGGGAAGAGGGGAGACCCTGCAGTCCCCAGGGGAGTGTGTAAGTCCAGCACATTGCACCAACTCAGGTGGGGCGACAGAAATTGCTTTTGCTTTTCACCCACCCAGTCACCTCACCCTGGCTAGAGTAAGTTCTCCATATCATGGGAGCTCGCTTAGCTGTGAGTACAGCCTAGGAGGTGAGAAGAACTTCAGCCCATCCATGCCCAGGCCACCCAGCAGGAGCTGCCGTCTCCAGCGCAGCATCCTGGTGGGAGGTAGCTCTGCCTGCCCAACGCCGTTCGCTCACTGTAGGGCAGACAAGGCAACCGCGACACGTGAAGTCCAGAGCAGCTACATGCTGCTGCAGGAAAAATGACGGCTTCGAGAAGCCCAACCCAAACCCTCCCCAGCGATTTGACGGGGAATTGCAGGAAAGGGATGCAGAGACGCGTCATTAAGGAGCTGAAGACAAGAGCTGTCAGCTGGAGCTGTACGGTGCAGCACAGCATGAGGAGCTTAAGGACATTTCTGGAAATCAGGCCAGCAAATCCGACGCTGCTGCATGGCAGTAACACATCAGACCCGTGGGGGCAAGGCTTCACCTCTTGGCTTGTAACAAATTCATGGCTTGTTCCATAAAAATATATTTTTCCGCTTTAAAATCACGCTGTGTATTATCCTGCGCTAATGGACAATATCAGCTTGATCTGTGCTGGGAGAGAGGCAGGATTTTTGCAATTCAGGCTAATCTGCATTTGTCACAGCAAGCGTAATATATGAATGTTACCCACCAGGGACACCGAAGCAGCCCGAAGCCCTTCCACGCCACGATGGGAACTAGCAGAAAACCTTTGGACTGTAATTCACTGTCAACCCGACGCGCGGGGCCGGCTGACGTCGAAGTCCAAGGCAGGACACTGCGTCACAACCCCCCGGCTGAGCCCTCGGGATCGCCACAGGGAAAAAGGGGTTTTCTGACAGTGCAGAGGGTGCAAAGGGTCTGCAGGAGGTCAGGGCAAAGAGGAGGTGGGAATAATAATAAGAAAAAAAAATTATAAAGCAACAAATACAAATAATAAATAATAAAAGTCGAGTAATAAATAAAATTGAATAATAATGAATAATAAAGAATAATAACGAACAAAAAGAGTAATAAATAATGACAAATAAAAACAAAAGGAGTAACAACGACTGTTAACTATTAACAACACCGGCAGCCCAGCCCGGGGCTGTCGCCGGCCGCCCCNGGCGGCCGGCGCTGGGAGGGCCCGGCCAGATCGGCCTCGGGGGCGGCGCTGCCTCCCGGGGGCTCGCTGGCGGCCTGGGGAAGGGGGGCAGCTCCCGGCCGGTAGCGGCTTCGCTGTGGTGTGCGCCGGTGGGGCTGGGGGTGTCTGTGTGGCTGTTGAAGCCGGAGGCGCGCAGACGGGGAAGGGCGCAGACCGGTGCCGGTGCGGCAGCGCCTTTGATGCCGGAGTTCCTCACATGCCGTACGCGGGTAACGAATCAGTCCGCAAAACTGCGCGGGGTTTTACCTCAGCCCGCCGGAGCGGAGCCGCCTCTGGGGCGGGGGGCGGCCGCTGCCGCACGGCCCCCTCCCCGGGGAAGAGCGGTGTCCCGGGGGAAGGGGAGGTGGGCAGCCCTCGCCTTCGGGTCCGGGGAACTTCCCCCCCTTGAAATCTCTCCTTTGTTATGTCCCGCATGACCCGGGCCGGGTGGAGGTGCGGAGCAGGCGGTAACTGAGGCGGCCCTCTCAGCCTGCGGGTCTGAGGCCTCTTCCTACAATTGTTGTGACTCGCGTTCCTAGTCCTCGTAGGCCTCTCTGCAGGAATGACTGCATGTGAGGGCTGTGAAGAGCCTGATTTTTTTTTTTCTTTTTTTTTCTTGCGAACCAACCCACAGAAAGCTAACACAGCTCTGTGTTCCATAAAAGAAAAGAGTTTTTTCATTGCCTTTTCCTACAATTCTGTGAAATACTACTACTATTGAAATTGGGATGTATTCAGTGTCTTGGGTGTTTTTTTGTATTTTTTTAATAAGGGAATTTAATTTTTGGTAGGTGATCATGTAGGTGCATAGGATTTATTTAAAACGTGTATGCTGTCTTATGAGAATGGTGTGATTTAATTTGCATGGTGAGTCAAAGATTAAATTACATGACCTAGGTTCTTTAGTTTCAGTGAAGGAAGTAACAATGCTTGGAAGAACAGTTTAAAAGTAGATCAGAAACGAAATTTGACTAGCATCAAACTATTGTGAAGTTTTGTGTGTGTGTGTGGTTTTTTAAACTTAGCTGTCAGAAACTCTGAATTCAAGGCCCTGCTTTCAGCGGTGTAGTTCATCGTCAGGAAGTGTGTCTTCCTTTTTAATGCAAAGAGCTCGTGAAATCATATACTGCCAGAGGAAATTGAACATTCTGAGCTTGGGCCCTGGCATCTAAGCTTTTAAATAATAGATATTTACTATTTAAAACACCGTGTACCTTTAGTTAATACCGATTACCTAATACCTGTTGATGTGGCACATGCCTTTAACTGCAGAGAAACAAAAGGCCAAGAAATATTCTGTGAATTAGAATAAGCATGGTACCTGTTCCGGGGTCAGAAATAACTTGCTTTTTTTTTTTTTCCAGTTGTCCTGTACGAATTGGCAGCTTACCTGATCTGTAAGAGTAGCACGATGCCCCATGGCACTGTGTCTTGGTAGGAATTTGACTGTCCTTGACTAGCTGTTGTAAGAATATTGTATTTTACAATTAGCTTCATGGTTGACTTGTGACGTGAGAAACTATTGAGTCAGCCAGCTAGTATACGCTTGGCTTACTTGTATTTAAACTGTGATCTCGATGGTAGTGTGATACATGTGTTGTTGGGGACTTTCCTCAGCCAGATAGAAAAAATACCTTAGTACAGGAGGAGATTGTGTCTGGTGGTGTTGGGAGCCAGCAGAATAAAGGTCTAGTAATGTAAGTTTGTATGGCTGGACTATCATGCTGCTGAATATTTCTAAATGCTGGTAGCGTTGATTTTTTTTCAAGTTAGTTGCATTCTCTTATTTACGTTGACGTGGAGTTCTGAAACTCTGATGCGTTCTGTAGGCATTTAGTGCATGGTTGTAGATGGAGAGTTACAAAACAGAATGTGTATTTTTTTAAGATACATGTATTTATACAAATAAAGGAGACTAAATAAAAGTGCCAGTTAAGTAATACTTTGTGACAATATGTCTTTGAGAGATAATTATGCTCTTTGGGTATTATCAAGCGCAGACAAATGTGTATTCCCAGTGGGGTGTGATAATATTAAGAAAACTCCACCTCTTGGAATTCCTTGATTGCTTTTTTCAAACATTTATTCAGGAGGGAATGGTATCTCTTTTGCATGCTATCGTGGAAGCTAATACGTTAATCTCTTATTAATTAACGGATGGTAGTTGAATGAGACCTTACTGTTGCGCTGTACATGCTGCACCTTCTAGGTTTTTATGGCATTTTTGTGAATGGTACCATTGCTGACCAGTGTCCTCACTTTTGAGTCGATTCTCTATGGAGTTTTTGCAGATTTTTTTAATGAGACATTTGCGGCCTTAATTTTTGTGTAAAATCTTCCTGAAAGCTTTGATAATCTCTGTAATGCACTTAGAGGCTTTAGAGTCTTGCTACAATGTTGTCTTTTTTTGTACTGCATGTAGAGTTTTGGAATGGCGCGCTAATAGTTGGAGCTGGTTTGAAGCAGGGGGCAGGAAGGAGCCTAGGTGACCTTTTGAATTCCCTTCTGGCCCTGCTTTTTTGTAGTTCTGACACTTTATAATATGCTTTATTATAAGAGCAGCTATTAAAAGTATGATTACCTTTGTCTAATTGGAGGCATCTTGTAGCTTCCTATCAAAAATAAGATTTGACTCAGCTGCTCCTTCAAAATTACTACTACTGCAACAGCCTGCAGCTACTTTGTGGGAATAATGTGCAACGCAAAAATATGAGTTGAATTTAGAATATTGTGTTTTCTATGTTGTACAGTTGAAATCTTGTAAATGTAGCAATTTCTGGTAAGGAAATAGTGGGCTATGTGCACTTCTACCACTTCTTCTTAGCTGCAAGTTGAAGCTAGATATTAATCACATTGGACAAAAACCTTTTTAGTTGTTCAGTGATCCTAAGTCATAGTGTTCACTGTAACTGTATTTTTGTAGCTGTAGATAAATCTCAAGCAAGATGAAAAAGTCTTTTTGCTATTAGTGCTCAAGGCTGCCCTGTTCTACCAGGAGGGGAACTTTTAAAATGTTACTTCCCCAGTTTGTTGTCTGATTTAGGGTGTTTATTGGTCTTAATTGTTTGGCAGTTCAGCTCTCATTCCCTTCTGCCTGGGCTCTCTCTTTCCCCATGTTTTCTCTCAATATTGCGCTTCTTGCACCACAAGAAGTAGAGGTGTGAGCCAGAAGGAAACGGAATGTCTTCAGTTAGAAGGTGAAACTTTACGCTGAGATCTGTCCCCACCCCCGACAAGTGCAAACACAAAGGTTAAATTAGAAGATGATGCTGTCTTGAATTATTTTAATGGACTTGAGCTAGGATTTTAAACGTATGCTTCAGGAGTACCTAAGGCTTGAACTGGTGTCATGGGAGTTTGGTCTTTCTTTAGCCTGAGCAGATTTATATGCTTTTGTTATTCCATTTGATGATAAAATATTTGCTTTCTAACTCCCTTGTTTTGAGTATTCTAGCTAATGCTTCATATAGTCAAAAGACAGTATAAAAAGTTCCTGACTGTAGACTTCAAATACGCTAAAAGGAAGCAAATTTTAAGCCTATCCACAAGGGCATAAAATTATGGGGGAAATTGTTGGATGTTGTAGCTAATCATAGAATCATAGAACGGTTTAGGTTGGAAGTGACCGTGAAGATCATCTCCTTCCAACCCCCCTGCCATGGGCAAGGACACCTCCCACTAGACCTGGTTGCTCAAAGCCCCATCCAACCTGGCCTTCAACGCTTCCAGGGATGGGGATTCCACAGCTTCTCTAGGCAACCTCTTCCAGTGTCTCACTACCCTTTCTGTTTATTGGAAATCTTCTACTTCTAATATCTAGTTCCTTTCTAAAGATCCATTTGCTCTGTAATTCTCCCCTCTCCTTCAAACACTCAGATTATTCATCACTAAAAAGTTAAATGTAGCAAGACAGTTAAAAAATTGAGAAGTTGTAATTAGTACAGAACTGTAGTATTAGTGTAGCATGTTTTTCTAAGTTCAGGAACATCTTTGGGTGAAGTTAATTAGGAGTTACTACTTGGAGTTACTTTAAAATGTCCAGGTATACTGTCAAGTGTTTCACAGTGAAATGGCTGCACCAGTGAAAAACTGCTGTGTGCTGCTTTTGATCCTTACCCTGTTGTGTATTTTTTACAATCTCTTTGTACTGATAACAAATTCATTTTTCTTACTAAAAGAGTGTAACTAAAAGTTTAACTGGAAACCCTGCAAGATTTGAAATGTGACACTTAAAAATAGGTAAGATAGAACTTGGCTATAAATTAAATTGAATAAATATGTCAGCTTTTCAGGGAGTTGAATATGCATGATTGAGAGAGAAGTACTTATGTTCAGTCATTCGTGTGTGAAAATGCCTGGTCTCCTTTGAAGTTATCTGTGCTAAAACATATAATGAAAAAATTGAGAAGCATTCCCAGAAATGCGGAACATGTAATCTTTTTTGGGCTGCCAGAGGTGCCCAGGCAGACAGCTGACATCTGAAGAAATACCTTTCTGAAAAGTTTTTATTGTTTTATTTACTGACTTTAAAGTAAAACATGCTAGCACATAGAAAAATGAAGAAAGCCCTTGGAGCATGCAGTTGTGGAAGGCCCCTCGGTCTCGCCGGCCAGCTCTCATGTCTGGTGCCACTTTGGGATTTGCCAGACAGAAGCCGACTGTGCAACTTTCACTACTGTTTTTCTCTTTACTCCCCTGGCCAAGAGCTCACCTGGGAAGGCTTACTGTGGATGGATACCTTTCCCCCCCGCCCGCCCCCCAAGTATTCATTCAGAGCTATGCCAGCTCATCTGCTGAGAAGGTCGCTTTAAAAAAATCCGTAGACGTTTAATTATCAGTAACATCTTGAATGGTGTGGTAGATGTGTGTGCTGATAGCACACAGTCAGAGCATCCTGCTGCAACGGAGTCTCTGATCTCTTCCTCTGGGTAAGCAGTTTCAAGAGTTTTTGCTACAGTTGTAGAAATGAGACGAAAGTTACTTGTGTCATTATATTTTACTTTGACTGTTACGTGTAAAGTATGCACTTTACTGCTCTGGCAGATCATACTCCTTTTATTATATGTCAAAGTAATTTTTGCCCGATGTATTGTAACGGTTTATAAAATTAACCAGCATGTAACATTTTGACTTTATTGAACATTGTGCCTCAACAAAGACAAAGCAAAAGAAAAGTTTGTTCACAGAGAAGTAAAATTTTGGAAAAGAAAATGTAGGGCATTTTATTTTACCTAAACGAGACCTCAGTGCTACAGATGTTCATGGAGTGTAACACAGGTGAGCACTAAGAAGTCTCTCCCACACAGGCTATGAAGGCATCGTTCTTCTAACCTGTAACACCTGCTGTTCAAGTCCTAAGTTTCTTCTGACCAGAGATTGGTAGTGATGGAGAAACTTTATGGGGGAATTTAACGCGATAACCTTGTAGCGGAAAGTGTTGAGGCACGATTCTTGATAAAGGCTTTGTATATGCTCAGTACTATATTAGAAAAATGTTGAGAAAGAGAACTTAATCCCTCAAAAGTTAACAAATTCTCAGAACCTCACTTTTTTGTACGAAGTCAGTATAACCAAGTTTGATTACATGACTGTTTTCAGGTTTTTTTCAGCAGGACCTTTTGTTCAGTCAGCGCACAAGAGAACGCTCGGTGATGGGGCATCCTTTGCATGTGCTTGTTTAATTGAAATGTAGCATTTGGTCTTTTGCTTTATTACATAAAACTCAGTTCCCTGTTGTTATGAGTTTTTCATTGGTTCACAGATACTAACGAAAGTACATTTCACAGTGTTCTTCAGCAGCATGGTGATTCACCCCCTTTTTTTCAGGTAATCACGCACAGAGAAATTTCTCCTGTGTTTGAGTGGGTGTTGTTGTGTGTGTTGTCTGGTGGAGCACTTGAGAGCTGACGCTTGCAAAGCTTCTTTTGCAGTGGCATCCATTTGTGATGTGAGATTCAGTTGCCTAAACATAGGTATCTAGTATTAATTTTAGATGCTCCAAGGCATCTGCCCAAGACAGGTAGGAGGTTTGTGATTTCCTGAAGGGGTGGTTGGAGACCAGCTGGGTTGTTCTAGTGCCTTTGCAGTGGCATTTGTCATTTAGGCACCTGAATTGCTGCCATGGTGTTAGTTGTTAGCCTCAGAATCTCGTTTTGCACTCCCAGAACGGAAAAGAGACTTAAATAGTGACCACTTGTTATTTACTTGGGTTGTGTGTTGCCTAATGAGAAAGGAAGATTTGGAGTAGAATTCTGCAGTCCGGGGCAGTACTTGAGAGTCTTGACTGAGGGACCTGGTTTTGCATCCTCTGCTTTGTTGCATGCTTTCCAGCTTCAAAATCAAATAAGGAAAAGTTCCTATGGAAAATTAATCTTTTTCATAGTCTGGTATAGTTGTCAGTGGAATAAATGAAGGCTTCTCTTAAAAAAACCCAAACAAACAAACAAAAAACCACACAAAAACCAAACAAACAAACACCCCACCCCCCAAAAAAAACAAAACAAAAAACCAGCACAGTTGAGGAAAACTAAAATAATCAAGATAATTAGAAAACCATAACCCAGAGACTGGGTAAAATAGTCTTTTTCCATGGATTTCACAGATTTTCATGGATTTCTATGGATTTCGCAGATAATTGACAATGAAGGAAGCTTCTTGAAAATATTCTTAGTGCTGTTCTGGATGTGATTATTTAGATTTTTAATCTCTAAGAAAAGCAGTGTATTGACTCATGAGTATTGACTAACAGTTCTGTTTTACATCTATAATTGACATTGAGCAATATTTAAACTCTGTAATAGGGTGGAGCTGGAGTAGACAGTTTTTCTGTTAGGAACAGCATCCATGCACAGAGCATTTTGGGCAGTCCTGGCATAGCTGTGCAGTCTGACTGGTGTTACTCGTAACCAATGTGTTGTGGTGAGGGGGTTAACATCCTTAGATCCAAAAGAGCCTCTTTATTTTGGGGTTACAGAGTATTTTCCAAAAAAGTCGCGAAAACTTCAGGGTGTTTGTGCATTGATAACAAACTTGGGAATGTACTGAAGTTTTAAATTCTATGGAATAATCACGTGTCAGTTTTTTTCATTCCTTTAACTTGGAAAAAACAAACAGCCCCCAACCTCCCAGCTTTCTAACTGGTGATTGTAGGTATTCCTTCCTACCAGTATAAATACATGTTTGTCTGTCTTAAAGAGAAATTAACTCTGTTTAGTGAGCTTTCATTCTTTGGGAACTTACATGGGTGTGTGCATATGTATAAATAAAAAATGTTAACAGCCATATAAGCATGGATTTATAGTGTACGTCCAACAGAAGATGGATTACTTTTTTTCCTTTGAGACTGACCACGCAAGGCTTTTTGCTTCTTTTAGGAATTGCACTGAATAAGGTCTCAGCGTTGCTGCAGTCGAGTTGTTGGAGTGGAGTCTGAAGAGTGGTTCTGCTCTCCCTCTGGCATTGGCAGTCGCCCTCCTGTATTTATGCAGGTTGAGGACTTAACAGTATCAAATGTAGGAAGAAATGTCGAATCTGTGTTTCAGAATTAGCTATTCTTGAGCTCTTTAGCAAACAAGGAGAAGGATTGTTGGCCAGAAATACAGAATCTTTCCTCTCTAAATGGGTTATTTTTAACTTTCAGAATTACTTACAAGCATTGAAAAGTCTTAGTACAGCGGAAGTTTCTACAACTTCTATTTATTATGGTACTCTAACTTCTAGTGTTGTGGATTCATACCTCTGAGTTTTCTACTGAAACTGAGAAAATCTGGCTTTTCATCAAGTCTCTAAATTAGGTAACCAAGCTAAACTAATTTTAAAATTATGGTGAATGGGAAAATTAAAATCTGTATTTTAGGAGCTAAAAGGGAAATCTGGATAGCTTGAAAAGCAATGAAATGTCTCTCACGTTGTTTGTCTGTCTTGTTTGACTTGGTAGCGAAAAAAATTATTTTAACAGATATCTGAATTCTGTGAAGACCCCTGATTTACTCCTGTATCTAATGGGTGGTTGATCAGATTCCAAAACTGTCACTGCATGCATTTTATTTTTGTTATTTTCAGAAATTTTAAAGATACCATTACACGTTATCGTACAGAATTCATAACCAATAGTACATTTTGACTGCAGTCAAACCTTAGGTCATAGTTTTAAACAAGAGTCTTGAAAGCATAACCTTACCCATTCCTTCTTAAATTTACCATTTTCCTAACATGTTGTTTACTTGTTGAAAATGGTGTGACAGTGTTTTTGAGACTTAATTAATTTGAAAATTAAGTAAATGTTTTTGAGAATTAGGATTTCTTTTGGCTTGCCTTCCTAATTAGAACAAGTCTTTTAGCATAGAAGAAGATTTTCTTTTGAAACAATCGAAGCTTTTGAATAACTTCAGAGCTTACCAAGGTTGTGAATTTTGATAGTTGCAAATTTTTATTTCTAGAATATTTGATTGTTTGATATAAGGACTCTTGTTTGATTGAAGCCTCTTGGTGATGTAGAAAGCAATACCATTATACTGATGTAAACTCCTATCAAACTAATTTTTATTATCCCGTATTTAAATAAATTTAGTGTTAAGCTGGTGCAGCAATAACAATTTTAAAGGTTCTTTTTGGTGTTTTTTTCCCACATAGCCCTAAGGAAGAGAAGGAGTTGACAGGATACTGATGTAGCTGAAATAATTAATAATACACAATGTAGGAATATGAGTATCAGCTAAAATGGAAGCATTTCCACCTTAGCTTGGTGTGAGCCTTTTGGAACGTCTGCTGTCCTTCAAAATGATTTATTTTTTTTTTCCCCCAGTCGTTACAGAGATGATGTGTGAGCATTCCTTAGCTAAACTTGTAGAGGCGGTAACTTCTTCTGGTAGTGTTCAAATATCTCTTGGTAGCGTTACACAGTAATTGCATTAGAGGAAAGCAAGTTGGGAGCTCTTACTTTAGTATTGCGAAACAATTTGACAGTTCCTTTTTCCAGTCCAGCTCTTCTTAGCAGATCAGATAAGGGAACTCTGTCCATCAGAGATGCTTCGGTTTTTCCACTGTGTTGGCCTAATATTAGTCACTTCTTGTTTTAAGCCTCACTTTTTACTTGCTGTCTCTAGACTGGTAGCTCTGAAACATTTTTGGTTTGTGGACCTCTAGGTGTGTTGCAGGAGAGATGCTGACTCCTTTATAGACAGTGTCAACTGTGCTGGTTTTAGTTACGTTTTGTGAACCCTCTGGACTGTTCTGCCTTGGAGAATCACATCTACAACAGCTATTACTAGCTGCTTTGAAGTAAAATCTGTTGGGAAGTCTTCCTTGTGGAAGGGTACCATTCTGCTGTGGTATTCTCCCCGCCCCCTCCCTTTTTAATGCAAAAATGCGTTTTGAAACTTCTGGGCAACTTGTCTTAGTTCTAGTGAGCAGGAAATGGAAGGTATTTTGCTCTTAGTTTTGCCTGGAATAAATTTTAATGTTAAACTTCTTATGAGGACCTTCTACCTGTCTGTCCCAAGGTTTTTTTCTTGTATTTGTTACTCTGATGGAAGCGGACAAGTTCACTTGCCATGATGGGGTCTACCTGGAAAGATAACTCAAGTGTCTCCAAAAGGGACAGACAGATAAAACGTAGCATGTATGTACATCTGATGGATCACCATAGGCATCAGGCACGTTGTTTGTATTCTATTTCCATTTAATGTACAAGTAACTTCCAGTAACTGGAACAGTCAGGTGGTGTTAGGCAGGAAAAGGACTTTCATGTGGGTTTTTCAGGAATATCTGGCTGTTCAGAGTGTGCATGCTGACACATCCTGCTGTATCTTAGATCTTTGGACTGACGTCTTGTGAGTCATCAGAATGACTCTTAGGTTGGCATGGCAAGAGGTTGGACGCATTTTGGGGGGCTATCTAGATCGTTCTCCCTTCTTGACTCCTATGCTGCACAGCATTTAATAACATGAAG
The DNA here is from genome assembly GCA_013397275.1 of Burhinus bistriatus. NCBI lineage: Eukaryota > Metazoa > Chordata > Aves > Charadriiformes > Burhinidae > Burhinus > Burhinus bistriatus. The sequence goes on from VYXH01009505.1 coordinate 305,749, forward strand.
TGGAGTTCAGGGTTAAGTTGGAAATTCTCTGCCTCAGAAAGAAAATACAGTGGCATGGTGTTAAAAGTTCTGGCTCTTGCCTTATCTGTCTTGAAGGTTTGTGCCACGGGTAGTTCTCCTAACCCTGGTATGCATCATCTCTGCCTTTAAATGTATTTTTCTGTTATCTGCCTTGCCTCAAAGGAACACACCTGTCTTGGCAGTTGAGGTGCGATGTGGTTTATGTATCAGAAATTGAATGCGTTAGTGACTTTGAAGATTTAGACCAAACATGTGAACTGGCAGGAGAAACAGAGCTGGTTGGAGGGAACTGTGTAAATAATTCTTATAGCCGCTTTAGGGATATTGTGATCTTGAAATTATTTACGCAGATTGTCTCTATTACCATGGCTGGTTCTTTTCTTGGGAGAATGCAGTGAATTATCCTTTAAGGTGTTGTTTTGTTTGCTTGTTTGTTTTTTATTATCATGGCACACAGTTTGATCATCAATTCAGTAATGAGTTCTGGATTTAGTTGAAAAGGGAAGTAAAAGTATTTTCTCTTTCCTGAACCCATGACAGTTCTGTTCAGGCTAAACTTCAGCCAACTAGTTCTAAGTTCATTCCTTACAAACACACTGACATTTTGGTAGCAATAAGATGTACCTCTGAGTATCACAGATGTGTTCTAGCCTATAATGTGTCTTGATTTTTTTTGCTGTTTCAAGTGATGCTCATGAAACCAATGCTTGATCCTGAGTATTTAGGGAAGAAGAGAAATTCCTCTTGGGTAGCCTCTGATTTTGCTGATCTTGGTGCTGTTTTCCCATCTGCCACATTGTCTTTGGTACAGCGTTCTCAAGAGGAGGCAAGGATTTTCATCTGAGGATGAGCTGGGTGAAAGTTCCATGCTGAAAGATACCTCCACACAGCTAGCTTGGGAAGATTCGATACTTGATTTATGGTGGTACCGATGTTGGTTAGCAGTGTAAAGGAAAGAACACTCTTTATAAAGGTACCTAACCAGGAAAGCCCTAGCACAGTTGCAGTTATCATGGTCAGAGACTCTGGTTTTTACTAATATAAGCTGTATCTGCACTACTAGGATTTACCAACAGAGCTGTGTCAGTAAACCCTTTGTATTGTCATTCAAACAGTGTTTTAAGTGCCAGGGACCATGGCAAAAAAAAAATAGTTCTACAGAAAGCAAATTTGTGAAATGGATAATGACCTTATGGATCAGCTCAGATATTGCCTGTACGTCAGCTCCTAGTACTAGGAAAGAGATAATTTAAGGAAAAAAAAACCAAAAACTGAACAACTTTTTCCCTTTACTGAACGAGGATGTGAAGAACTAGAAGGAAAGGATCCACAGTAGTGGTGGGGTCATGATTCTGAGTCGTTTATTGCTTTCCCTCTCCTGCTTTCTCTGTGACTCAGTGCATGACTCCCATAGGTTATTTGTCAGGAACTCCCTTTCACAGAGGAGATACGTAATCATTGAATAATGTGCCAAGTTCTCTCAGGTTCATGTAGCAAGAATCAGCTTGGATTCATGAAAGTTGATCTCGGAGTAATTTACATTTTCATCTTTGTGTCACGCCAATGAGATCTCTCGATAGAGGTGAAAATGGCAGAATTGAGGAGTCATCTGTGGTCTCAGAGTCACCTCTCAGGAGTTTGACCAATTGACTCGACATCTTTTTGCAGCACAGCTTGCTGTGCTGGTTGTTTTTGGGTTTCTGCCCTAGTTATGTCACAGTAGTGCAAAAAAGTAAACCCAGAGACATTAAGCTATGCTTGAAGGCATGTCATCTCAGCTAGTTTCTAAAGCCTGTTGAGACTGAGGTGAATTGTACAGTAGTCTGATATAAATAGCCTTTAATTGTGAACTCCCAAATTGATTATTTTGGAAGGGAAGCCTTAACAGATGTAGTATGTCAAAGCAGAGACTGATGTAGCTATTATATTCTGCCTATGGCAGGGGCCAGTAGTAATCAGTTAGGGAAGATGGATACTCCTTGATATATCTTCCAGTTCTTAAGTCAGTGTTTTTAGGATGTTCCCCAGCTATGTTGGGATCATTGTTTAAGAGCCCATTAGCTTCATGCTTTAATGTTGTCATTCTTTAAGTGATCTTGTTCCTTTGTAGGTTATGTTTATTAAAGACCTGGTGTTCTTCAGATAAATTAGATGAAGAGCTATGATGTGTTGAACTTAGATAAACTTAGGATGAACATTAGAAGTTTCTAGCAGGCCACAGAATTTGGTCTCCAAAGGAAGTAAAGGAACCATGGGAAAAATATTGTTGATTTTCTTGAATGTTACTTTAAAAAGTAGTACTATGACATGGTTCTTACTGAAACTACATTTGGGTAAATACTTTATCCATTTTGTATTTTTTTTCCTAGCTTTGTTACTTGTGCTTCTAGAGAATGGCTTTACTGAGTGAAGTCTTTTGTTTCTTGAGAGAATATTCTCCAAAGAAAATTGTACCTTGGAGGATTGCACCTGGAGCAATCCCAGGACCATTCTCGCAACTTAATTGTTCTCAACTTCGCTTCAAAACAAAATGCCCAAAAAGCACACATGCATTTCCCTTCCTGTCTCATGCTAGTACTTATGATTCTCATCCTCCTTCCTTACGTAACTAATTCATGTTTTAGATAATCTATTTTTCCTCTGTCCATTGCACTGGCTTTCTGGTTAAAACTAAATACTGATGTTGCGGTGCTGGTGGGGTTTCCTGTCCTTTGCCTGTGCAGTTTCTGATGTTCATACAGCTGTCTTTAGTTATTGGGACACATTAACTGTAGACCATATTGCGTTATGTGAAATGAAGTCAGAGATTAAACTGTAGTGTGCTTTCTGCCTCCCATATTGCCACTTCTTCACTCTCAAAATCAACCATTAGATGTATATCACAAATCTGATGCAGAGAGAAGACCTGTGGAAAGGAATGGGAATAACATATACCAAGGAACAGAAACAGTTATAAAGGAGACTTTTTTGCTTTGCATTTTTGCTTACAAGGGTGGGTAGAATGGCACGTACATAATTGCAGGATTTTTGTCATGTAACAAATATTCTGGGTTTTGTGATGATGCGGTAAAGGCATTTGAGCCAACAGGGGATTGACTGTAATGCCAGGTTATGAGAAAATTATTTGAGCTTCAACCTGGCCAGAAGCAGGCATATCATCTGACGACTTTTCTTGAAGCAAGTTCTTTTTTGTGTGCAGTGTGTTAGAGACAGTAGTTACTTTTTGTGGTGAAACTTGTGGTTATTGTTTTTAAAAAAATACATTTACCAAGGAATGGGTGAGGCATTTACATGCTTGTCTGTGTACCATATTGCAATATAGCAGTAAGGTTTGTGGGGAAATGAACGGGTGGGGTAACTAAACAGTACACCAGGGAAAGGAGCTGAGTCATAAGATTTTTTTGAATATGGAGAAAGAGGTGGGATCTTGGATACTAAGCATTAGTATTAACAAGCTTTTGTGCTTATGCTGGATCTCTGAAGCCCCTTAAAAGCAGCAGCCTTATTTAAAACCAACTTCTACTTAAGTTCTGCAAAAGGTCTGTAGCTGTGTGTTAAACTGTAATGAATGTAATAATGTACAAGTCAAAGTATAACGTAGTTTTAGGAGGCTGCAGTGAGCTGTAGAGCCTAATGGCAGTAAGTGCCCTTGTCTTCCCCCAGCATGGTGCAGGTGTCTGCTGGAGAAGTAGGCTCTTGAAGAGGCAGAAGGATCAGTAACGTAATTGAATGGCAAGAGAGAAGCCTGCTTAATGAAAGGAATCAACTGGCATTTGATGCTAAAGAAACAAGCAGGGCTGTGAACTGCTGGGGACTTAATTGCTTTGAAATTTTCACAAAGCAAGAAGCTATCGCATATTATGTATTTCATTTTTACGTAGGAATTTATTTTCCAATTCTCCTTTTTTTTCTGAATCCATTGGGTTAATCTTTTTTGTTCACTTAATTGTTCATCTGTGTTACAGCACAGATTTTTTTTTTTCATGATTTTCATTTTTCTCTGAATTAAGTTACATTTCTTAGGGGATTTTTTTTTTTTCCCCATTTTAATCTTTAAGTGGGTCACACCACAAATAATTCTGTGATGCAGAGTTGTGAAACTCCTTTTGAATCAGATTAAAGCTTTTGTGTGCTGCAGACTTGATAGAACAAGTTAATAGTGAATTTTAAGGAAGATGCTAGTGTTCAGTGGTGGGTGGGAACATGCCAGGTGTGAGATGGACATGCCTGCCTTGCATGAAAACTTACATGTATAAGTTATGTTCCTCACAAAGTATCACAACAGATCCAAATAGATCATTGATTGCTTTAGCCATTTTGTATGTCAAAAGTTTTACTTCTTATATGTAAGACAGTTGATGCAGTCCTTCTGTCCACGTTTTAAAGTTATCTGGAAAGAAATGCTGAAAAGATGTGCAGAAGTAGAGGATAGCAAAAATGCTTCAGAGCTGAAGTATACACTTAAATTTTGCCAGCTGGTAGTGCCAGTAATTACCATTTACAACCGTAGCCGTCCTGTTAATGGCATGCGTATGCAGGTACAGCCACAGTTATACTAAATAGTGCTGGAGCCCTGAAATAGATTGAAGTGTGGCTTCTGCTCTTTATCAGTCTCATTACCTCCACGATAGGAAGGTTTTGCATATGAGGTTGTATTAAGAAACTACATTATTTAGACATATATTTTGGACGAGAGGCTGTCACATTTCAGTTTGTTTAGCATATCAAAAAGAAAATTGAAAAATTATTTTGGTACAGTGCTGAGGCTCTAGAAGATTGTTTAATCTAGGGGGAAACCACATATCCAGAACCAGTGTACTGAAAGAAGTAGTAGACAACAGCACATGAAAAACGTGGAAGAATGTTTCAATGATGAATGTGAGTACTCAATTTACATAATACACAGAAGGAAATGATGGATGCTGCCTTCGGTCAGCTATACTTCTGCAGTTAGAAGTGGTAAGGCCTTTGAGGAGGACAGGCTGTAACCAGGAATTTGCAGCGATGAGCTGGCAGTGGTATTCCGGATGCTTCAGAGTGGCACCTGGCTGCTCTCCTGCCATGCCAGCTGCTGCACGTGCCCACTGCAGCCCAGGGCAGCTGCTGCTCTTATCCCTAATGGCACTGACACAAAGTACTGTCAGTCACTTAAGTACGGCTAAATACTTGGGATAACCAGTAAAATTCTGTAATCTTGTACAAGAGGGCCGAATAGCTAATGTGATGTCTACTGTCTTTGAAGTACTTGAATATTCTTTTCCCAAGGAGCATGGTAACTTGCGTAAAAAATGGTTCTTGGATCAAAGGACTGGCTGTCAGTCTTCCTTCCTGGTGCTGGGCGTGTCTGAGAGTAAAGCAGTGCTTTTAAAAATGCATGATTTGTTGATCTATTTATGGTTTTATCATTCCAACCAGCCTTCACAGCAGTGAATTCTGGCTGAACTAACAGCCACTTTTAACAATAAGACCTGATGAAAACTGATTTACGTTACTGTTTTCAATATTGGCTTAATCCAAGAGGCATACAACAAAAGAGCAGGTTCTGAGAGGAAATCAGTTCTATCAGGACAAACACATGCTCACTGTGTTGTATTTTTAATACAAACATGCCTCTTTTTAGCAAGATGCAGCATATTTTTTCAGTAATAGACTGATAAATTGTCAATTAAAAATCCGTGTACAGAGTAAACCCAACTGTTTATTGTGAGTCTCGGTAGACTTTGTAGACTCATTAACTTTTTTAATTGTATTTGCTTAAGTCAGTCTCTCATGTGTTATTAGCACTGTTGAATGTAATCGACAAGTGATAATGATTTCAGGCTAGGGTTTGGCAGCCTCCTCTGCCTGGAAGAGGAGGTGCTGTGCCCTTCCCTCCTCCTGGCTGCCCCAGCCGCTGCCTCTTCTCCTCCTCCTCTCTTGGCTGTCTCTGGCTCCCAGCTGAGGTGCCTTCTACTGCTTTGTATTCAGAACCTTTCAGAAATCTCCCCCTGAGAGATTGAGTTGATTGACAACTACTTGCTGGTCCAAGGGATGTTTTTTCTACATTCCCTACACTACTTACTGCTTCCTTTGCTTTTACACGTTCATGTTCTGATAGCTTAGTGGGTTGAATCCGCTCATGGATGGGTCAGTTGGCCCTGGCATAAAAGCAGAGGAAGGAGCATGGTGCTGGGAGCAGCAGGGGAACGGGACCTCCCTGTCCACAGGACAGCTGTTGGTTGGCTCATTCCTCTTGGGGAGCCTTACTGTTAATTATTTGGCCTTATTAACATTATGTTGATTTTGTTTGATTTTCAGCAATTTTCTTCTTATGTGCACATTAACTGGATGTGCTTTTTCACTAACCTTGGATTTTTTTAACATGTGTGGTTGTAGTCAGGAAGTGGTTGAAGGGTTTTTTTCCTGCTCTTTTCCTCATTAGGAGCTTGCTAGAAGCAGTCACCTTAAACTCTTGGTGGGTAGACAAGGCAACAAGATCTAGCCGAAGACTTAATATAGTGCAATTAAACTGGGAGGCCTACAATAGAATAAGAAATTGAGCTTATTGTACCTAGTTGTTTCACAAAATTGGAATGTAAGGGGTTTTGTACCTTATTTAAGTAGCATTTTGCATGGGGGAAAGGAGGATGTTTGCTCTCCTGAGCTGGAATGGTGTGAATACTTGAATTCATTTGATGCTTTATTTATGTATTATACCTCTATGCAGAGAAAAAAAGGTTACAACTTTTTATGTTGTGGTAATTCGTGGAATGTGATAAGCAGAAAGGCTGAGTTTGCTTTTATGTCTTTGCTTATACAGCTAGTATTCCTTTATCTTCATTATAGCTTTAAAAGCCTGCATCACTGAGACTTCAATGCTGGTAATTAATTTGTCTGTGGAGTAACTCTTTGCACATGTCACTGCAGTCATGAGCGTTACTGTGCTATTTCTTGTACCAGTATTTTTCTTGAAAATAGTCGTGCAGGCATCTTACAATACGCTTTATTAAAAAAAACCCCACAAAACAACCAAACACCAAAACACACCATCTACAACAAAAAAAACCCCTTCTGCTGTTAAGTAATCAGGTTTTAAACTGTAGCACATGTTTCTGTTATATAGGTGGCACATTTTCTGACCCTTCAATAAGAAAAAGTTAACCATTACAAGAGAGAGCATACTTCAGGGTAGTGAATCTGTTCTTTAGAGAATTAAAATTTATAAAGAGAGGGATTTGTTTATCATGCTTCTGTAGTTGTTCTTGCAGCATTTTTTTTGCTGCAAGAGGGCTGTCCTCACAGAGAAATGCTTTTAAGTGCTGTCTGCTTAGTTCAAAAAACAATCTTATATATGGAACACATTAGTTTTCCATTGGACATTAATTGATTGTGTGGTCAATGCAGTGAATAAAAAATATAAAACCTTATACATAAAGCAAACTGCACGGATGCATGCTGCATTGGCAGAGCTGGAAATTATATACCATCTGAAACAGTGGGACTGCTATCTCTTGTTATCACAGAAGCACAAATGTCCCAGTGCGCCTGAGTGTGTGTCAGTCGCTCGGTGTCAGTTGTGCTTAAATCTCTCCTCCTTTTGCTCCATGCCATATTGTTGTTTGCAGGTCCCTTTGGATTTATAACGTCATGTAAGATTTCTAAATGTGGCCGTGACACCAATACTTTGAGGACCTTAAATTTTTTGAGGTTTGGCATGCTTGAGTATTGGTGAAATAAAATGCATGCCTAAGAAAGCCTGAGTTTTGTGTAATATCATTCATGGTCTCTTAACAAATGGATAAAAGCAGTGAGGTTTCTGGGAAAGTAAGATAAAGCAAAGTAGAGCGCAGAGCTGTCCATATACTTGTTGCAGTTTAACTCTTGAGAAGTCCTGTGATCCCTTTCTTAAGCCACAATCAAAATCTTACCATGAATTTGCAAGGCAGCCTGGTGCTAGTAATGTGAAACAGTTATCATTTGACATGATGTAAGGTCTGTTCTTATTTACAGAAAATGTCATTTGATGTTGTTTCCTTTTTTTTTCGGTTTGCAGATGTGGGTGGTTGCAGTTCTTTCCGATCTCACACAGATGTTGTCATTGTCTATTGTGCACAGAGTGCTGCTCGGGGTAGTTTTGCTGGGCTGAAAAGGGAACAGCCTTTCTATGTTCTCCTCGCTGCACGAAGTACGGTTCTGAGAGACAAAGGACGACTCCTGCTTTTTTTGACAGGATGTGGCACAGGTTCTTCAGTTTTGCTTCAGGGTTGGTGGGGTCTTCAGTCTTGAGGCTGCAGATCATGTTTGTGGCAGTGCCACTGCATTCCTTTTAGTAATAAAATTGAAATAGCAGAAACAATGCATTTATTCTATTTTATATAATGAACGAAATACCTTGAAGCAGAATGTCACCTTCAGTAATCAAGGATGTGGATTTCCTTCTTGCCGGTGCTGGCAGTCTTTCCTGTTTTTTCTAAATTGCGTATGAGAAAGTCATACAGGAACTTACCTGAATTGGGAAAAAAATGTTTAGTATAAGTGTGTGCTAGTGAACTGTTATTAATTGATTATTTTCTATTAGATATGCTAGTACATACAATAAAACTTGTGTATGACTTGTGTATGCATGTAGATTTATCTGATTTATGCAGAACCAGGAAGATTTTATGAATATGTCAAAGTGGTAGACTATTTTTAATTTAAAGAAGAAATTGAGCACTATCTGGAAGTCAAGTTTTGCAAACCTAGACACTGGGCACACCATGAAGGCAGTTGTTTGTCCCTATTCCATATTTCTCTGTTATATATGTTATCCATATAGTCTCTTAGTTTGGAAGTAGCGTAGTTGTGATCCAGAAAATTAGTAGAGACATTTTCTTGGTTTTGATTTCTTTTCCTTGTATGTTGCTGTAATACCAGATTTTGTGATGCCATATAATATTTTTATTCTGTCAAAGAACTGTTTTGATTCCTACTGGATTTTATTCTGTTTTAACACATAATCAAAGGGATTAAGACTAACAACTTTTTGAGCCAGTCCTGCTCTGTTACTTGGGCATAGCCATCTTCCAGAATGAATATGCTGAGTAGTTGTTAAGTACTATTATTATCAGTGATGATATGCAAGCGTGAAAGAATCCAGCTTTGTTTTCAGGGCTCATTTTAATTTGGCAGGACTAGTAATCAAAGGGAGAGATTAAGGGGACATATCAAATATTGCTGTGATGCTTGAGGTATGTCATCTATGTTGTGGGGAAATTGTACTTATTTTCACACCTGTCTCTTCCTAGAAAAAAAAAAATCCTGTGTGAAAATACCGTAATTTTCATTAAACATAGTTTTAAATGCACAAATAACCTTTCTTAAAGGTAGGTTTCTGTTCCAATACATGTGACAAATCTGAGGCATAAAATTATCTTGTCTAAGAAATGACCTGTGAGTACTTTTTTATCTCTTTGAGTACGAGTCCTGCATTTGCAATTTCAGTGTTACAACCCCTTCTTTGTGCAGATTGTGAACGAGAGGTTACTATAATGAGACAGTTATTATACTACAAAGTAAAAGCAACAGAAAGTCCTTGTGATCTGTTAAAGAATGGAAATGGCTGGTGGAAGGTCTTGTTTCAGCCTTCGTGCTGATACTTTTATCTGAAAGTAATCTGATTAAAAACTATCTACCTTATGCTTTCTGTCATCTCTGTTAGGTCAGGTGCAGGCATGGAACAGTGAAGGCATGATCGCCGTAGCTGGTTGCTTGAAATACCTTTTTATGGAAATTTTCTTGGGTAAAGATCTGAGTGCTTCTGGTCGTCACCTTTAAATTGTTGCCCTTGGGCCAGCGCAGCTTGTTTGTGTTAAAAATCAAAATAACTCAAAATTGGCCTCAAATTGGTACTTTTAATCCTTGATCAAAACATGATTGAGTAAGATCAGGATTAACATTTTGGAGTTCAGGGTGAATGAGCTGGTATTTTAATCAAGGATCAAAGTGCATGGTATTAGATTAGAAACTTTAACATGTACTGGCTATAGTTGACTAGTTGGTAACTTCACAGACATTGTATGGAGATAGCAATTACTAACTTTCAGGGTAATATCCCTTCTTTGTAATGACACTGTTATCTCTGCTCTGTCAGCTTCGGCTGTCTTTTGTGTCTAGCAGAAGTAGCACTGTCAGCATTTCTAATGCAGGATTTCCTGTTCTTTTCTATCTAGATTAGAGTTCTAGAAGTATGCTTTATGGAATTCACTTGTAAGAAGTTTTTATTATTTAAATGGGGGTGTATGTGTTTAGTTACAAAAGCTTTTATATACTCATTTGTACTAGTAATACTTTCCGTTTTGTACACAGAAGTGAATATATGTGTGTGTAAAAGCAAATATATGTAAAAATACAGAAGAATGAATGTATTTGGATTCAAGAACCAAATAATTTTAGGGAAGGAAAATTGCTTCCATGAGAGAAGTGTTATCTTTTTGGAAAAGATACATATCAGATGTTTGGGTGGGTTTAATGTTTTCAAGTGCCTTATTCACATCCTTGTTATTGGTGACAAATTTTGTTTCCCATAAAATGAGTGGCGGTGAGACTGTATTTCAGTATGAAGTTACAGTAAAATTGATATGAAAAAGCCAGGACGTACCAAGTGTTTCGACATAGGAGTAAGCTACCATCTGTAGCCTCATCTGCATCGTGCTCATAGCTCTTGCACTAAGGCACAGGCTTTGCATTTGTCATGGAATGAATATGGGTAAAAGCACGTACCTGGACAGTCATTGCAGAGCCACTGAGGCATGATGACTTGTGTGTCAAAGACCTAATATAGGAGGGCATTTTGCTTGACAGCGTTAATTGGAATAATTTATCCTTGTTAGTCTTGCCCATATGTGGCATTTGTACAGTATGTGACTTTGGATATATTTAATGTACTCCTTTAATTTGTTCCTGTGACATAAGATAATGGTCTTAATATGAGTTCTTAGATTCCGTATCTTGTGTTTCAAAAGCATTGGAAACACAAGCATTTAAGTTTGTCATGGCAAGCTCTTGTTCAGCTGTCAGGGGTGGTTATTGCACCTATGAATACCTTTGCTACTCTTTTTTTTTATTTTTGATCTTCATGTGTGTTGTTATACTGACCTCATGTTTCTATTTTTGACATCTTTTTTTTTTCTCCTCCTTTTCCAGGTGAAGCAGGAGCTGTAGAAGGAAGACCTTGTGGCTCGCAATCATGCCATTCCCTTTTGGCAAGTCCCACAAGTCTCCTGCAGACATAGTGAAGAACCTGAAGGAAAGTATGGCAGTTCTAGAAAAGCAAGATATCTCTGACAAAAAGGCAGAAAAGGTACAGTTGGGAGTTTCCAATTGCTAAACAGTAACTGAAAGGGGCGGGGAAATTTACAGCTGTTGAAACTGGATCAATTAGGAATTCTTTCGGGGTTTTGTACTCTGATAAAGGGTAAGTTACTATGTACCTTTGAATAGGTGTGTTTCATGTTGGTTGGATTTGCATTTTTGTGCCACTAGCAGGTGGTATGATACTTAAAATAATTTGATTTGGAACTGTAGGACATTGCATTCTTTAATAAGCAGCTCACAGCTGTACAGTGTTTGTGTCCACCATAGTGGCTTTACTACTGTACAGTAGTTCTGTCTGTGCTTGTCCATGCAAACGTTCACAGAGCAGAGTGTCTCTGTTACTGAAACTGAGGAGCTCTGTGTCTCCGTGGATGTCAGCAGAGGATATGCTTGTACCTTTCCTTGCCTTTTCTTCAGCCCACAGAAAGATGTGGTGAAAAGTTCTTATGCTGGTGCTGTTTCCTTTAGATGGGATGCTTTCCTGCTTTAGGATCTGTACCTGTCAACAGTCATTTACTTCTTGACTGGTAGTCTTGATGGCTTTACTAAAAGTTCAGCCTGTGTGCAGCTGCATCCTATCTAGTGATGTGTATTGCAGGGGTATTTACTGTTTAGATGAAGTTTCTCATGATAAACTCAGCACAAGGGCATAGATTTCAATACTTGCAAAAAAGACGCCAAACCAAACCAAAAAAACAAGCAAACGAAACATCTCCCTCTCCAATCTATCAACTTTTGAAGCAGGCTATGATAGCCCCCTTGGATCTTCTCCCAGCATTATTTAACTGTTCTGTGCCATTCTTGGCATCCTTACAGAGTCACACTTGGGAGTTAGTCACAGTCTTTTCCATGTTCACCAGTATTTTTAAGCAGAGTGTGGCCAGCTTCTCTACGTGCAGTTTCACCTGGATTTGGTACTACTACTTTTAAGTGCAGAAGAATCTGGGTCTTAACTGAATTGCCATCTTTATCCTGATATTCTTCAGAATCAGCATCTTCTACCCCAGTGCCAGCACATGGTATGTTCCAGGTCTCTTGCAGCGTACTATAGTATTTTTCCCTGATGCTTTGTCTCTCTTGCTGGAGAGAAAAATGCTATGGCCTGTTACGCAGGCCTGTGTGAAGCTGGGAGGAATTTCATTGCTGCTGCTTTCCTTCTTTCTCTTATAAAAGACATCTGTCAGGAGAGGAGAGGTAGGTGCATTCTGAAGAGTCTGTGATGAGACATGGCACTGCCTCCTTCATCTCAGCCTCGTTATTAATTCTTGGAGACGTGGCTTGATCTTAAAATCCGTGCTCTTTTGTGTCATCTTTTTCTTTTTCCTTAGACCTCTAATGGGGAACAGACCAGCTTCATTCCATTGTGCATGGCTGTGCACTGTATCACATGCCTGTGTTCTTGATGCTGTAGCTGAAGATTATTATGTACCATTTGCTTCTTGCTGGCCTTTAATCCCATACCTCCATCTTCTTTAAAGACCTCATTTATGTGAGGCTGCGGCTTTAAAAAGAAATAATATGCTAAGCCTGTAGAGCTGTTTCTCCTGTGTCCTATAGAAAGCAACACATTCTGCTGTAAGGAGAAAGGGCGGCTACCCATGCTCGCTAGGTTAAACATGAAGAGGGTTAAATACTGACATTGACAAGGCTGAGCTTGGTATGGTAGAGCTGGCCTCTGTCATCTTCGTTTTTCACAAAGCAGACCAGTTGATGAATCTGAACATTGACAACACCGGTGTCCACATCTCCATACAGAGATTCTTCAGGAAATAGTTGTTTCTTTGGCAAACGAAGACTTCCATGAAGGTGACTGTGGCTGTGGCAGTTTATCTTGGGTTCTCACACTGTTTGCTGGTTTGATAGTGAAAGTTTTTCAGTATCTTACAGATCGGCTGTCACATCTTTGAGGGTACAGCTCTGATTAAACACCCTGAATTCAGCCCCTCTTCCTATCCAGTCTGTCGAAATGCCTGGAGTTACTTTGGAGTTAAAAGACAGCAAGGGTCTGAGCAGTAGCCATTATTGAAAAAAGAAGAAAAATTTCTACACGACCAAATATCAATATTTAGGCATCTTTTTATCTTTCAGTATGCCTTTTATTATTATGATCCTTTCTGCAATGTAACTTTCCAGTGTCCTTTGGAGAATTCCGTGCTGAAGAAAGGGTGAGTTCTGTGGCTAGTAGTGGAACAAAAATAGAAAAACTCACTGCACATAAAGCACAAAATATATTACCCTTTAGGAAGAGGGGGGAAGAATGGCAGAATTTTTCTTTTGTTATAACTCCATTTTATTAGTGATTAGACTTGTATAAAATTCTCTCTGTCTTTCTCTCTGCCTCTGCTTCATTGTTGCTGTTGCATCCAGGGGTGTGCTTTTGTAGCCTGCCAAATAACAGCAATGAACTTTTAAGCAGCATGGTACATATTCAATGTTGATTACTGTTTGTGGTAAAGACAGCCTTTTGGGTGCAGGTAATACTTACTTTTCCTACACTACTTTGTTTCTTAAAATTAAGTACGCACAGTTGCATATTTTACTCTTGAACATATGGAATTTGAAACGTGTATGTATTTTAGACTAAAAAAAATTTCAGCACATGTTGAAGTGAACTGAATGTTTCAAATTTAATCATTGTTTTAAATATTTCTTCCACAAAATGAAATTAATTGTAAATGCCCTTTTGTTTTACACCTTATAGCTGGCTGAAGTTTCAAAGACAAACTAGTGCTTTTCTACTGCAGTACCACAGTGTTTTTAATATGTAGTTCCCTGTAGTTCCTGCCACGCAGTAGCAGCACAGTGCTCTTATGAAAATATTTAGTTTCCTATGTAGAGGATGCTCTTTGACAATTTCCTAATGCACTTGGAAATACAGATTTATAAGAAAATTAGACAAATAATTTTCCCTGGAAACTAATTAATTATGTTTGAACAGAATACCTCAGTTTTTTCAGTGCTTAGACTGAAATGTAAAACCTTTAATGTTTTGTGAAAGGAAGAAAAAGCAAAGTAAGTAAGAAAGATATTTTTTTTTTTTTTGAATCTTGGACAGTGTGTGTTCCTGTACATTCTTTATAATCAAAATGGAAGAGATTCTTCAAAGCAAAAGATGTAAAAAACAGTAGTGATCATAATGCATCTTGTTCAATCATGAAACATTCTGTTCTGTAATACTGGAAACTTTTTTTAGAAATAAAAATCTGAAATTCAAAAAGTGAATTCTAGTTGCCTGTTAATCTCCCTTTTTTTGAGCTCTGTGAATACTGGAGAAAAATTAACCAGGTAATTCTCTAGGTCATTTCGAAATGTTGTTTAATTTTGTGGTACCTGCTTAGGAACAGAGCTCTGAAGTGGCTGTAGAAGCTGGGCTGTGTCTCGCTGCTGACAGTCTGCCTCGTGTACCGTGGCTCTGGCTGCTTGTTGGCTGCAGTCTTGTACTTAGGATAGAGGCAATAGCTTGCTGTCTGTTAGTATTTTGGAAAGGGAAACTTGAAATCACAAGTGCTTTATAACTGAAAATGTGTTCATCACATATGCTGTTAGTTTTCCATTACTTGTGTTTTTTCAGAAAGGGGGGGCTAAAGGGAAGGGGAAGGAAAACTCTTTTCATATAGACGGGACCTACCCTTGATCTAGCCCATCAGTTAGTCTTTTATTTGCATCTCTTCCTCCTCTTTGGCTGACATCAGCATTTATTTTTGTACTACCAGTTCACTTGGTTTGTGGCACACATTTACTGTTGTGAAGGTAAATAATTACTCATGTAATAAACTTGTTCTTCCCTACCCTCTGACCTTGGGATAACCTGCTCATAACAGCTCTGATTTTGGCTTTCGGATAATTGTTTCAGCCATGTTGTTAACCCGTGCAGGTTAACTATTGCAGGCATGGTTGGTCTCTCTTCTTTAAGTTGTCAGTTCTATACAGTGGAAAGTATACAATATGTATGGGATAACGCAATATGGTGTTTTGATTCAGCTGTCCAAATTTAGTATTACGTTGTGTTGCCGTAGGCATAGATCAGATTTCATTCAGTGAGTTAATGCTGTCATTTACAAAGCAGTAAAATTTTGAATTTGTTAGGCACATGTGTACAATTAATTCGTGGTTGAAAGAAGGGAAAAGGTTAAGTAATCTGCCTTGCCTGCTGCATAAAGGGTAGAGATGGGGCTTCTTCTGCAAGTAATGGATGAGAAGACATGCTTCTCTTCTTATTGAACTTAGGTCTTTAATGATACCTTCATGCCAGATGTCTGCTGTAGTAATGTAATAATTTTTGGTGTTTAAAATAAACTGGGGGCACTGATGTAGATAATCATATATTTAGAGAATTGTACGTTTTTGTAAGTTTTGAAATCCAATCAATTTAAATAGAATTCTTAAAATGGTGTTTGTTACTTATAATAGATACTTTTCTAGACTAGTAAGAATATTCACCAAGACAGGCTCAAAATGAAAGCTAGTTTACCTTTTTGATGGATGTTTCCATTAATAGTGCAATTTATGTAATTGCATTATCGATGTGGAAAGAACCCCTAGCCATAGAACTGGGGCCTGCTGAGCTCATCTTAAATACTTCAGGATTGACCAAGTGTTCTTTATCTTTTTCTGCTATTTCTCTAAGTAAAGGCAAGTGTTGCTTTATAAAACTCAAATACTCCAGCTGTACAGGTCTAAATGAAGGATTTGATATTTGTACTGCTTAGCATTTAAAGAAATAGTAAATTTTGGAAATATTGGTGAAATACCCTAGAGACTG
Source organism: Burhinus bistriatus (assembly GCA_013397275.1). NCBI lineage: Eukaryota > Metazoa > Chordata > Aves > Charadriiformes > Burhinidae > Burhinus > Burhinus bistriatus. The sequence continues at coordinate 321,866 of VYXH01009505.1, forward strand.
GAATAAACCATAATGGTTCATAGCTATAAAGACATGCAGCTGATTCTGATGTGACATTCATACATGTGACTTCATGTGTCTGTTTTTATTTTTAAATAATATCTTCCTGTCTTCAATACAAATAGAGAAATAGGTACCTTCTTTATCTTCCTTACTTTACATTTTACTTTTATAGTTTGTCTTATCCTTAAATGGTAGTGATTGTCTGGCACCACTGAATTTCAAATGTGACTTGTCACAGAAATTTTCTCTAAAACTCTGGTTGCTGCATAGTTGTGCCTTCTTAGTATTGAGAAAAAAAAATTGATTTTAATATATAAAAAGATATAATATATTTTTATAGATTTTAATTATATATTAAATATATATTTATAGACTATAATATGTAGAATAAATATATATTCTGTATACATAAATATATCCTGCTTATATATTATATTAGAATATATATATTATTTATATATCTGTGGTATCTGATTGTTAATTCTGCTTTTGATCGTGGGTTTTGGATGAACTTCATTGTGTGTTTTGATTTTTCTCTAGAGATTTTTTTTTTCCTGTTAAAAGAAAGCAGCACACTAGGCNACAGTGTGTGTTCCTGTACATTCTTTATAATCAAAATGGAAGAGATTCTTCAAAGCAAAAGATGTAAAAAACAGTAGTGATCATAATGCATCTTGTTCAATCATGAAACATTCTGTTCTGTAATACTGGAAACTTTTTTTAGAAATAAAAATCTGAAATTCAAAAAGTGAATTCTAGTTGCCTGTTAATCTCCCTTTTTTTGAGCTCTGTGAATACTGGAGAAAAATTAACCAGGTAATTCTCTAGGTCATTTCGAAATGTTGTTTAATTTTGTGGTACCTGCTTAGGAACAGAGCTCTGAAGTGGCTGTAGAAGCTGGGCTGTGTCTCGCTGCTGACAGTCTGCCTCGTGTACCGTGGCTCTGGCTGCTTGTTGGCTGCAGTCTTGTACTTAGGATAGAGGCAATAGCTTGCTGTCTGTTAGTATTTTGGAAAGGGAAACTTGAAATCACAAGTGCTTTATAACTGAAAATGTGTTCATCACATATGCTGTTAGTTTTCCATTACTTGTGTTTTTTCAGAAAGGGGGGGCTAAAGGGAAGGGGAAGGAAAACTCTTTTCATATAGACGGGACCTACCCTTGATCTAGCCCATCAGTTAGTCTTTTATTTGCATCTCTTCCTCCTCTTTGGCTGACATCAGCATTTATTTTTGTACTACCAGTTCACTTGGTTTGTGGCACACATTTACTGTTGTGAAGGTAAATAATTACTCATGTAATAAACTTGTTCTTCCCTACCCTCTGACCTTGGGATAACCTGCTCATAACAGCTCTGATTTTGGCTTTCGGATAATTGTTTCAGCCATGTTGTTAACCCGTGCAGGTTAACTATTGCAGGCATGGTTGGTCTCTCTTCTTTAAGTTGTCAGTTCTATACAGTGGAAAGTATACAATATGTATGGGATAACGCAATATGGTGTTTTGATTCAGCTGTCCAAATTTAGTATTACGTTGTGTTGCCGTAGGCATAGATCAGATTTCATTCAGTGAGTTAATGCTGTCATTTACAAAGCAGTAAAATTTTGAATTTGTTAGGCACATGTGTACAATTAATTCGTGGTTGAAAGAAGGGAAAAGGTTAAGTAATCTGCCTTGCCTGCTGCATAAAGGGTANTAGGTACCTTCTTTATCTTCCTTACTTTACATTTTACTTTTATAGTTTGTCTTATCCTTAAATGGTAGTGATTGTCTGGCACCACTGAATTTCAAATGTGACTTGTCACAGAAATTTTCTCTAAAACTCTGGTTGCTGCATAGTTGTGCCTTCTTAGTATTGAGAAAAAAAAATTGATTTTAATATATAAAAAGATATAATATATTTTTATAGATTTTAATTATATATTAAATATATATTTATAGACTATAATATGTAGAATAAATATATATTCTGTATACATAAATATATCCTGCTTATATATTATATTAGAATATATATATTATTTATATATCTGTGGTATCTGATTGTTAATTCTGCTTTTGATCGTGGGTTTTGGATGAACTTCATTGTGTGTTTTGATTTTTCTCTAGAGATTTTTTTTTTCCTGTTAAAAGAAAGCAGCACACTAGGCAATTGTTTAGATCTCAGTATCTTGGGAAATATTGCAAGTAATGCTAGCTAGTCTTCTCTTGTCTTTCTCAAATTTTATTACTAGTTTTTCACTTAGCACTTAACATTGATATTTAGTGTAGCATTATATTTTTTCAGTGTAGCTATCTAAATTCCATTTTGGATCTGAAATGGCAAAATTAGCTCTGCACATCATGTATTTGGAATATGTTTTCAGAGTATGGAATATAGAAGAGTAGAGAGATTCTAGAATAAGTTTGTAAGAGTTTATTTCTAGTCTTTTTGATGATGAGTTTTAGAGTAGAAGAGGAGGGAATATAGAAATGTCATATTTTGTGGAAGTGTAGTGCATCAAAAGACCTTCGTTATTGATACAATACTTTCAGAAAACCTCATATTTCTGTATGTGTAGTATGTATCCAGAAGTGGTAGTTTGGCCTAAGTTGAAGTGATACAAACAAGTCTCTTTTCATGATGAAGGTGGTCAGACATTGGTACAGGTTGCCTAGAGAGGTTGTGNAATTCAAAAAGTGAATTCTAGTTGCCTGTTAATCTCCCTTTTTTTGAGCTCTGTGAATACTGGAGAAAAATTAACCAGGTAATTCTCTAGGTCATTTCGAAATGTTGTTTAATTTTGTGGTACCTGCTTAGGAACAGAGCTCTGAAGTGGCTGTAGAAGCTGGGCTGTGTCTCGCTGCTGACAGTCTGCCTCGTGTACCGTGGCTCTGGCTGCTTGTTGGCTGCAGTCTTGTACTTAGGATAGAGGCAATAGCTTGCTGTCTGTTAGTATTTTGGAAAGGGAAACTTGAAATCACAAGTGCTTTATAACTGAAAATGTGTTCATCACATATGCTGTTAGTTTTCCATTACTTGTGTTTTTTCAGAAAGGGGGGGCTAAAGGGAAGGGGAAGGAAAACTCTTTTCATATAGACGGGACCTACCCTTGATCTAGCCCATCAGTTAGTCTTTTATTTGCATCTCTTCCTCCTCTTTGGCTGACATCAGCATTTATTTTTGTACTACCAGTTCACTTGGTTTGTGGCACACATTTACTGTTGTGAAGGTAAATAATTACTCATGTAATAAACTTGTTCTTCCCTACCCTCTGACCTTGGGATAACCTGCTCATAACAGCTCTGATTTTGGCTTTCGGATAATTGTTTCAGCCATGTTGTTAACCCGTGCAGGTTAACTATTGCAGGCATGGTTGGTCTCTCTTCTTTAAGTTGTCAGTTCTATACAGTGGAAAGTATACAATATGTATGGGATAACGCAATATGGTGTTTTGATTCAGCTGTCCAAATTTAGTATTACGTTGTGTTGCCGTAGGCATAGATCAGATTTCATTCAGTGAGTTAATGCTGTCATTTACAAAGCAGTAAAATTTTGAATTTGTTAGGCACATGTGTACAATTAATTCGTGGTTGAAAGAAGGGAAAAGGTTAAGTAATCTGCCTTGCCTGCTGCATAAAGGGTAGAGATGGGGCTTCTTCTGCAAGTAATGGATGAGAAGACATGCTTCTCTTCTTATTGAACTTAGGTCTTTAATGATACCTTCATGCCAGATGTCTGCTGTAGTAATGTAATAATTTTTGGTGTTTAAAATAAACTGGGGGCACTGATGTAGATAATCATATATTTAGAGAATTGTACGTTTTTGTAAGTTTTGAAATCCAATCAATTTAAATAGAATTCTTAAAATGGTGTTTGTTACTTATAATAGATACTTTTCTAGACTAGTAAGAATATTCACCAAGACAGGCTCAAAATGAAAGCTAGTTTACCTTTTTGATGGATGTTTCCATTAATAGTGCAATTTATGTAATTGCATTATCGATGTGGAAAGAACCCCTAGCCATAGAACTGGGGCCTGCTGAGCTCATCTTAAATACTTCAGGATTGACCAAGTGTTCTTTATCTTTTTCTGCTATTTCTCTAAGTAAAGGCAAGTGTTGCTTTATAAAACTCAAATACTCCAGCTGTACAGGTCTAAATGAAGGATTTGATATTTGTACTGCTTAGCATTTAAAGAAATAGTAAATTTTGGAAATATTGGTGAAATACCCTAGAGACTGGAATAAACCATAATGGTTCATAGCTATAAAGACATGCAGCTGATTCTGATGTGACATTCATACATGTGACTTCATGTGTCTGTTTTTATTTTTAAATAATATCTTCCTGTCTTCAATACAAATAGAGAAATAGGTACCTTCTTTATCTTCCTTACTTTACATTTTACTTTTATAGTTTGTCTTATCCTTAAATGGTAGTGATTGTCTGGCACCACTGAATTTCAAATGTGACTTGTCACAGAAATTTTCTCTAAAACTCTGGTTGCTGCATAGTTGTGCCTTCTTAGTATTGAGAAAAAAAAATTGATTTTAATATATAAAAAGATATAATATATTTTTATAGATTTTAATTATATATTAAATATATATTTATAGACTATAATATGTAGAATAAATATATATTCTGTATACATAAATATATCCTGCTTATATATTATATTAGAATATATATATTATTTATATATCTGTGGTATCTGATTGTTAATTCTGCTTTTGATCGTGGGTTTTGGATGAACTTCATTGTGTGTTTTGATTTTTCTCTAGAGATTTTTTTTTTCCTGTTAAAAGAAAGCAGCACACTAGGCAATTGTTTAGATCTCAGTATCTTGGGAAATATTGCAAGTAATGCTAGCTAGTCTTCTCTTGTCTTTCTCAAATTTTATTACTAGTTTTTCACTTAGCACTTAACATTGATATTTAGTGTAGCATTATATTTTTTCAGTGTAGCTATCTAAATTCCATTTTGGATCTGAAATGGCAAAATTAGCTCTGCACATCATGTATTTGGAATATGTTTTCAGAGTATGGAATATAGAAGAGTAGAGAGATTCTAGAATAAGTTTGTAAGAGTTTATTTCTAGTCTTTTTGATGATGAGTTTTAGAGTAGAAGAGGAGGGAATATAGAAATGTCATATTTTGTGGAAGTGTAGTGCATCAAAAGACCTTCGTTATTGATACAATACTTTCAGAAAACCTCATATTTCTGTATGTGTAGTATGTATCCAGAAGTGGTAGTTTGGCCTAAGTTGAAGTGATACAAACAAGTCTCTTTTCATGATGAAGGTGGTCAGACATTGGTACAGGTTGCCTAGAGAGGTTGTGTAGTGTCCATCCATCCATCCATGGAGCTGTTCAGAGCGTGGCTGCCCATGAGCCTGATCAACCTGGTGGGACTTTGAGGTTGGCACTGCCTTGAGCAGGTGGTTGGACCCTGATAACCTCCTGAGGTACCTTCCAACCTAAGCTATTGTATGTTTCTGTGTCTCTAACCATTACTCCCCACTAAAGCCGTATGTCATTCCAAGTTCGAGTGAAGCACATTCAGATGGTCTTGACAGTTGTGAAGAGCATGAGAAATAAATCTAAGTCCTGGTGTCTCTTCTTGAAGTTACTGAGGTGTATGTTCATGTTAGACCAGAAGGTTTTTTTTGCACTTGGTGTTTGGAAACACTGTATTTTTTTCTGTCTTGCTTGTAAGCATTTGCATTACTAGCCTCTTTCTTCGGGTGGTGGTGAGGGAGAGCCTTCAAGTGTGATTATTAAAGTTTGGGGAGGGTTGTTCTGTTTTCTGGGGTTTTCGTATGAAAAATTCTCCACTGGCATTCTTAATTGCAGGCACGCTTTCAGTATTGCCACTGTCTTACTTAAAATAGGTGGTTCCTTGAACCTCTGCCTTTCTTCCTCTTTCATCTTGCTTTCTAAATTAGTGTGCAAGGACAAACTGCAATAGACTTTTTATTGCTGCTTCCTCTTTTCTTGGTAGCCATGCATCAAAGGCATCTCTTCATATCTCCACGCTTGACAAATGTTCCTGTTCTTTTTCTAGTAAAGGGATATTTCTTCTGAATTTTAAAGAAATAGAGCAGTTGTGTGGCGTAATACTACTACAATATCATGACCTGGCTTTCTCATTTTACGTCTTCAGGAGCTGTCATGAATCTAAGCAGGCATATCGAGCACCTGCTTCTTGCTGTCTTACTAACAGTGTACAGAAAATCCTTTGGAATTTTGATTAAGGAGGAGACAACTGGGACTAGGAACTGCAGAAGAGGGAGGCAGCAGGGAGTGGAAAGTTGTGGAGGAGCTAAAAATGATATGGAGCCTCCTTAAAGGTCATGGAATCCTTACTTGCATACCTAGCAAAGCTGGAATGGCTTTGGCTTGAATAGTGCATGGGTCATGCTGATCTTAAGCCTCTCTAGATATAACGCACAAATGAGGAGTTTTTATATATCCCTTATAAGACAGGCAATATCCAGAAAGTGATCCTTTTTTCACTACATTAATTTTCCATGTGCTATTAATCATAAATACTTTACGTTAAAGTGTATGCATACCTTGTTGGTAGGTTCATCTAATTACTAAAAATTAGTGCACTGACAAACCATTCATACTTTTTAGGCATGTTAAGAACTAATACAATATAATTAAATCAGCTATTTATGATGATCATTCTTAGTATTTTGCCCCCAAGCTACGTAAACATACATATTAAAAGGAATAGTTGTTCTTTTTTCTCCAAGATAACTATGTTTTATGATTCAGAAGTGGGTCTTCAGAAGTGTTCTTACTGATTTATTTTTTTTTTTTTT